>SJYX01024133.1:37800-62389 GCA_006410675.1 Oreotragus oreotragus | reverse complement strand
TTGATCTATATTTCTGTCTTTGTGGCAGTACGATACTGTCTTGATGATTGTAGCTTTGTAGTAGAGCCTGAAGTCAGGCAGGTTGATTCCTCCAGTACCATTCTTCTTTCTCAAGATTGTTTTGGCTACTTGTTTTTTTTTTTTTTGCATTTCCATACAAATTGTGAAATTATTTTTTCTAATTCTGTGGGAAATACCACTGGTAGTTTGATAGGGATTATGTTGAATCTATAGATTGTTTTGGGTAGTATACTTATTTTCACTATACTGATTCTTCCAGTCCATGAACATGGTATGTTTCTCCATTTATTTGTGTCATCTTTGATTTCTTTCATCAGTGTTTCATGGTTTTCTTTAGGTAAATTTATTGTTATGTTATTTATTAAATTTATTGTTATTTCTTGTTTCTTTAGGTAAATATATTGCTAAATATTTGGGTGCCCACATCACCACTACCATTCAGCATAGTTTTGGAAGTCCTAGCCACAGTAATCAGAGTATAAAAAGAAAGAAAAGAAACCCAGATTGGAAAAGAAGTAAAACTCTGACTGTTTGCAGATGACATGATCTTCTCCATAGAAAACCTTAAAGACACCACCAGAAAATTACTAGAGCTAATCAATGAATATGGTAAAGGGAGAAGGAAATGGCAACCCACTCCAGTACTCTTGCCTGGAAAATCCCATGAATGGAGGAGCCTGCTAGGCTGCAGTCCATGGGGTTGCTAAGAGCCGCACACGACTGAGCAACTTCACTTTCCCTTTTCACTTTCATGCATTGGAGAAGGAAATGGCAACCCATTCCAGTGTTCTTGCCTGGAGAATCCCAGTGATGGGGGAGCCTGGTGGGGTACCGTCCCTGGGATTGCGCAGAGATGGACACGACTGAAGCGACTTAGCAGCAGCAGCAGGATGTAAAATGAATAAACAGAAATCCCTTGCATTCCTATACACCAACAATGAAAAACCAGAAACAGAAATTAAAGAAACAAACCCATTCACCATTGCAATGAAGAGTAAAATAGTTAGGAATAAATTGGCCTAAAGATATTCTACTTTTAAAAACAATGTGCAGTAGATAGCTTGTACAGTTGGCTTTTTATATTTTCATCAGTGTATTGTTTTATAGATCCATAGAAGTAAAACTGCTGAGTTAAAGGGTATGAATGTGTGTCATTTATTAGATGCTGTTATATTCCCCCTGTTGTAATTGTAATACCAAAACTTAAACAATATGCAAAAATGAGGATTAAGACACAGTGCTTTATCTATACACACCTGGTGATCAGGCCAGGCTCCTTTTTTGGACCCAAGGGACAGGCCTGGATAGATCTCATGCAGGAATGGACCCTGGGAGTCTTGGAAGGAGTCATAAAACACTGGCATCTTTACTTCGGCTGCAGTAGCAGTTTGCAGGTAGCCCTATTCATCTCAGGCTGAGCAGGAGATTTGAGTGGTTTTGTATTCTTTGATTGAAAAGATACTTCGAAATTATTTTTTTGTATGTTTGGTTTGGCGGACAAAAAATTTTAAGGCATGGACCCTACTGGGAAATTACATAAGAAATATATCCATTTATCTTCAGCAAGTAGACATTATTAAACTAGTTGGTTTATATATCCCTGGTGATCTTCCTTTATAAACAGAAAGAAAAATAACATGTTTAATATGAATTCAGTCACTTTACATCAATCAACTTGAATTAAATCCCTCTCCGTCTCCACTGCACTCCCAACTCTAGGCCAGAAATAAAAGCAGGCATAGACTGAAGGCTATGGTGGAGATAGATAGCCACAGCCATATACACTGTGGTGGAGATTTGGCTCCCATTATATTTTTTTCTGGAAGAAAAGAATAGTGACTAACATTAAAATCAGTAGATTGAATACAAATATCCAAACTTCTGATTCTCTTGAAAACATGGCCAAGTGGCCTGCTTTCCAGCATAGGTGAAGTGGAGGAAAGGCTGCTCCCAGTGGTAAGGCCGGTACTGCCCATGGTCCAGCATGGCTGCCTAATTCTTGAATCATTTCTCTCACCTCTGTGGCCATGAGTTTGTGAGAACTAGACTGTTAGCTTGCCTAAGATAAAGACCACTTGTGTCTTGATCAACTTTGACTTTGAAGCATCTAATCCAAATCCCAGCACACAGGCCTTTCTTGTAGGTTTGTTGAATGATATAAAATATCTTGTGGATATATTTGATATTTCTTCCAATTCTGAAACCATGCAATTGAAATACTGCTCTGCTCTAAACTTTTGATGCAGCCTGGCATCATAGGTGCACCTAATATCTGCCATCTGACCCACTACCTAAAGCCAGTTGTATGTCCCTGGGCTGCCCTTGAAGCCTTTACTTTGCCATTTGATTCCTCCTAGCAATCAGCTCTCCAATGAGGACAGCAATGTGCATCTCATGAAGTGACTGGAAGATCACATGATATCATGAAAGTCTAGCATGGTCTCTAATATTCATTTTTATGATGTTCTTAGCAGTTTTTCCTCCAATTTGGCAAGTTTCCCATGCTCTTAGATGTCCNGATCACATGATATCATGAAAGTCTAGCATGGTCTCTAATATTCATTTTTATGATGTTCTTAGCAGTTTTTTCTCCAATTTGGCAAGTTTCCCATGCTCTTAGATGTCCATGCCATTCACTTTGGTTTTCTAGCCAAGCCTCAAGGAAGAAATTACAGTAGAATTCTCTGTATTCTGAGAATTTTCAATGTCTACTCCCCAAGGACACTGATGAAGGTAAACATTTTCGAGAGGTTTGCATTTTTATTAGATCAGTTAATGGCCTAGGGAATGATTAGGTCATTCAGAGCATATAAATAGACATTTTTGGTCTTCACTACATACTAAGAACCGAATTTTCCCTGAGTACTTGAGCCAGGAAAGGAGCACGCAGTGGCTTGGGCTCCTTGTATTGGTGTCCCTCTCAGAGTGCATAGCCGTGTAAGCATAGGGGCTCTAAGTGGCATCATCTTCTTTTCTGGGATGTTTCTTTTCACCTGATTATTCTTCCACCCATCAGGGTTAGATGGGAAAAGAATATTTCCCTGACAGTTTTAAAGTTTGCTGCTGCTGCTAAGTCACTTCAGTCGTGTCCGACTCTGTGTGACCCCATAGGTGGCAGCCCACCAGGCTCCCCCATCCCTGGGATTCTCCAGGCAAGAACACTGGAGTGGGTTGCCATTTCCTTCTCCAACGCATGAAAGAGAAAAGTGAAAGTGAAGTCGCTCAGTCTGTCCGACTGTTAGCGACCCCATGGACTGCAACCCACCAGGCTACTCCGTCCATTGGATTTTCCAGGCAAGAGTACTGGGGTGGGGTGCCATTGCCTTCCCCCGTTTTAAAGTTTAAATCTTACTTATTGATAAGTCCCTTGCTATAGGGACCGTGGGTCCCAAGGGTCATGGCGTAGAGTTGCATTGTTGTACAACTCTTGGGGCCCAGAAGTGTAACCTATTGAAAATGGAACTCCTTGCAATTGTTCAGCGCACAGCCTATGCAGATGTAGGTGTGGTCCTGTGGAATAACACTTTTCTGCGTTTTTTTCTAGATCTCTTCTCTGTTCTCTCTCTATTTCAGTGTGTATTTGTGTGTCTGCATCTCTGTATCTCTCTCGTTTATCTCCCCATCTCTTTGGAAGTCTCTGTGCCTGCAGATAACTCTGTTGTTTTTCCTTACTTTCAATTTTTCAGTTTAACTCTTCCTTGCTCTTGAACCTCTTAACGTCCCTAATATTTTCCCTATCTCCTGGATTCTTCTTTCAACCCTCTCTTCTCTTTCAACTTGGAGAAAGATTGGGAGAGCTACTTATACATGGTTTTACATCTGACAAGAAGTGTGACTACAGCCAACTCACAAACTTCCTGTATTTCAAATTCCTCCCCTGGAAAAAGAGTATAATAATCCCCCTTCTGCCTCCTTCCCTGAGCTTCTGTGAGAAGGATACAGTGGGGTGGCAACAGCAGTGCTAGTGGCTGTCACTGTTGAGACTTCCTATTTATCAGGCACCTTATGTCCATCCCTTCACTATCCCCAAGATATTCTACTGGAGGGTGGGAATTATTACATTCCACCATTTTACATGGCTTACCCAACATTACAGAACAGAACCTGTATTCAAGTCTATGTCTTTGCCATGGGATATGCATAAAATTCTGATAACAAGGTGACTCATAAAAATGACTGGAAAATACACTGTGACATTACAATGACAGTTATACGTAATGACAGTTATACCTTAACACTGACAGATAATTGTAAGGCTTACCCAACATTACAGAACAGAACCTGTATTCAAGTCTATGTCTTTGCCATGGGATATGCATAAAATTCTGATAACAAGGTGACTCATAAAAATGACTGGAAAATACACTGTGACATTACAATGACAGTTATACGTAATGACAGTTATACCTTAACACTGACAGATAATTGTAGCTTCTTCTTTGTTTTCTTTGTCAAATGCTTGGTGAAAGAATACCTCTAACAAAAGTGAAGACCATGCGAAAAACCCTCAGTGAAAAAAAAACTTGCTGAACAATTTTCTGAAGGAACGTACTTATAGACTGTTCCAGATTTCTTCTCATGGGTCAAATATAACTACTCACCCCCTGAGGAACACCATGGATGTGAGTATTTTGGGAGGATGGTGCTTCACAGCGCCCCCTGGTGCTTTAGCCTAGCACCAGGGCTCATCTGGAGGTGCCTGGTGGGATGCTGGGGTTGGGGTTCCTACAGGAGGCAGACACATTGGAAAACAGGGACCCCAACCAGAGGAGAAGGCACTCTCATCTTTAACTCTTGGTCTGTGGGGACTGGGCCCAACAATTACCAGGTGGCAGGTAAACATCCATTTCTGTGTCAAAGATGTGTCATTAGTTTGAGGGCGATTCTTCCTTCTGAACTAAGTGAGCCACTCAGTTACAGACAAGGAGTGAACCATCACTGATCAAAAGGTAGAACCAACTGCAAAGCAATTGTGAATCCCCAGGCAGAGGAATTCAGTTTCCACAGATGCAAGAACCATAGCAGTAAAAAGTTACTGAACCTGTATTCTGTGTAGGGCCATCAGAATCTAACACAGTGGTTACTGTTTTTAGATTAGAAAAAGGGCTTATTTTGTCTTCAAGAATGCCCATGCCAGCCTGAGAGATAGGCAAAGGGTATATACATGTCATGAAAGGGTCACATGTGGTGTTGATTGGATGTGGTCTGAGTTTAGAGGGAGTAGCTGAGGTTGATCAAGAAGGACTCCTGGAAAAGTGGGTGCTAAGGCTGGGTTTGAAGAGATGACAGAGCTTCTCAAATGAAGGCCCCAGGACTTCCCTGGGTGTCCAGCGGCCCTGGAGTTCCAGGGGTTGTGACTCTGGGCTTCCAGTGCAGGAGATATCACTTCAATGCTTGGTAAGACGAAATATTCTGCATACCATGTAGCACAGAAAAAAAATCAAATGCAGGCACCTCTGTGACCAAAGGCTGTGAGGGGCACGGTGTTAGAAAGTGGTCTCCAGAGATATGTGACACCCAGAGGGAGGCATCAGTGTGGGAGTAGAGGGTAGCCAGTTCTGCACTAACCCTCTCCCTCCTTCTCCCTGTAGATGCTCTATGTGGGTAACATCACCATTGGAACACCCCCTCAGGAATTCCAGGTTGTCTTTGACACAAGCTCATCTGACTTGTGGGTGGCGTCCGACTTTTGCCCCAGTCCAGCCTGTTGTGAATACAGACACCTCATACCCGGACCATCCTTCGCTTGCCCTGCTGCCTTGGTTTCCACCCTTGAGACCTGATGACACTTGTCTCTTGTGTCTACAGCTACACACGTTATGTTCAGACATCTCAAGTCTTCCACCTTCTGGACTACCCAAAAGACCTTCGGCATCGCCTATGGTTCTGGAAGAATGAAGGGATTTCTTGCTTATGACACCGTTCGGGTAACGTGTAAACAGAAGCTGAGTCAGGACTCTCTAAGGAGTGACCACGGCTTGCAAAACAGATGCAGGACCATCTGGCAGGACCCTTCCTAGTCTAACTCCCGTAGATATTGACCATCTTACACACAGAATCCTGTCCCTGGGGAGGCAGTGCCCGTGGTGACACATGAGCAAACAGATTAGCTAACTCAGAGAGTAGCTTGAGGTGTGGACTTGCAGCTCCTCTGCCCATGAGCAGTTCAAGGTTCATTTTGCTGGGAGCAAGAAGAGGGGAAAAAACACCCACTTTTATATTCACAGACTGTTCCAGGCACTTTCAGGTAATAACTGGTTTAATCCTGCAACAACCTCACACAGCAGGTGGTCTGATTAGCTCATGAGACGTATGAGGAAACTGAGGTGCAGACAGCAAGGGCCTTGCTGAGGTCACACATGTGGTAAACGGTAGAACTAAACTGGCTTTTCAGGACTGAAGTTGCTGTGGGGTGTTTGGGGACAGGATAAAACTTATCTGGGGACCCTGGGGGGCAGTCAAAGGCTTCAGGATCCAGAGTGGGAAACTGGAAGTCAGAATTGTCAAGGGGCCTGATAAATGAGTTCTCACTCTAGAGGACCCTTGAGAATCTAATAAATCTATGGCCTGCCACCCCAAAGTACTTGAGTAGTTACCCTGTCTCTTTCTCTCTCATACGCACTCACAGAAACACACATATCCCCAAAAGTAAATTATTCCCCAGGCAGTAATTTCATAGATCCCAGCAAGCATGATTGTGTTTTTGGCTTCTGTCTTCCCAGACAGATGCAGAATCCACAGTACCTTACAGAGAATGCAGTCCATTCCTGTCATTAGGTGATAGGGATGCCAAAGAGAAGGCTATGTTGCTCTCGATCATTTCATCCACAAGGTGGCACCAATGGGTCCTGGCCTGACTCTTGGTTGCTCCACCTGGACAGAAGCCACAAGGCCAATTTGACTCACTCAGGTGGTGTTTTTCAGAGGGGCAGATGCTTTAAAATTCACAGCCTGTCACAAATGGAACCCAAATTCCCCTCCCAGCTTGGTCTAACCATGTGAGGTCCACCAAAGACACAGCCCAGCCTCAATTCTTCTCTGAGGATCTAATGGCAACGCGCCCCAGTCCAGTCCTGGCCCCACTTCACGTATCTGTAAGTGGGAACAGTCTTCTCTCCCACAGATTGGGGACTGTGTAAGCACTGACCAGCCATTCGGTCTAAGCCTGGCAGAATCTGGGTGTGAGGGTGCACCTTTTGATGGTGTCTTGGGCTTGAACTACCCCAACATATCCTTCTCTGGAGTAATTCCCATCTTTGACAAACCGAAGAATCAAGGTGCCATTTCTGAGCCTGTTTTTGCCTTCTACTTGAGCAAGTAAGTCTGAGATGGACAATCCCTTTCTCCAAATTAGCTGTAAGATGCTTTCAGTTGCATGAAAATTATAGAACACTTGATAAAGAAGTATCCTGAGAGATAATCTAACCCAGGATAACTATGGCCCCAGGGCCCTACCTGGCATCACCGCTGGTTTTTATAAATAATGTTTTATTGGAACGCATTCCTGCTCCTGGGCTCAAGAGCAATAACTTGGTCTAGGGGAGTGAGTGAGGAGGAAGGCTAATGGAAGGCAACAGGAAACAAGTTGAAGGAGAAGGCATTAGGATTTGCTTATGAATCTGATAAGGAAGGAAGGGGAAGGCTGGTGGGTATCTTTCCTTTCTCATTAACATTTTACTGGGAGCCCAGGACAAGCTACCCAATTTGTGGAGCCAGTGAGAAATGAAAGTGTGGGACACAAAAGTGTGGGACCCACTGCTCAAAAAATATTAGGCATTTCAAGACAGGGAGAGCAGAGGTGGGGTCCCTTCTGAGTGTGGGGCCCTTTGGACAGCAGAGGTCACAGGACAGTGGAGCCAACTCTGGGTGACCTGAACACACATCCTTAGCACTCCCAGGCTTTGATTTTCCTGAAAAATAACAAGCTGGACAAAGGGAAAGCAAGAACTCTTCAGCACCCTGTCACCTGAGGGTTTCTGAGCACACAGGTAGTAGGAGGTCCTGGGCCTCTTCAGAAGACATAGTGGGTGGAGCCCAGCCATGTGACTCAGCTTCTAACCTCCTCTGTGCCACTCATTAGCCTGTTACTGACTTCAATCTGGTTCTCAATTGCTCCTAGCCTCGATTTCTGCATCTGTAAATGGAGACATTATTAGGGCCTTGATGGGTAGACAAGCACAAACACAAGCTCCCCAACTGTGTTGTTGTTACTGTCCTCCAAAGATCTCCCCCTCTTTTCTCTCTACAGATGCAGGGGAAGGGCAGTGTGGTGATGTTTGGTGGGGTGGACAAAGCCTACTACCAGGGAGCACTCAACTGGGTACCATTGATCCAAGCGGGAGACTGGCCTGTACACATGGAAGATGTGTATAAGAGACAGATCTGGAGGTGCCTGGTGGGATGCTGGGGTTGGGGTTCCTACAGGAGGCAGACACATTGGAAAACAGGGACCCCAACCAGAGGAGAAGGCACTCTCATCTTTAACTCTTGGTCTGTGGGGACTGGGCCCAACAATTACCAGGTGGCAGGTAAACATCCATTTCTGTGTCAAAGATGTGTCATTAGTTTGAGGGCGATTCTTCCTTCTGAACTAAGTGAGCCACTCAGTTACAGACAAGGAGTGAACCATCACTGATCAAAAGGTAGAACCAACTGCAAAGCAATTGTGAATCCCCAGGCAGAGGAATTCAGTTTCCACAGATGCAAGAACCATAGCAGTAAAAAGTTACTGAACCTGTATTCTGTGTAAGGCCATCAGAATCTAACACAGTGGTTACTGTTTTTAGATTAGAAAAAGGGCTTATTTTGTCTTCAAGAATGCCCATGCCAGCCTGAGAGATAGGCAAAGGGTATATACATGTCATGAAAGGGTCACATGTGGTGTTGATTGGATGTGGTCTGAGTTTAGAGGGAGTAGCTGAGGTTGATCAAGAAGGACTCCTGGAAAAGTGGGTGCTAAGGCTGGGTTTGAAGAGATGACAGAGCTTCTCAAATGAAGGCCCCAGGACTTCCCTGGGTGTCCAGCGGCCCTGGAGTTCCAGGGGTTGTGACTCTGGGCTTCCAGTGCAGGAGATATCACTTCAATGCTTGGTAAGACGAAATATTCTGCATACCATGTAGCACAGAAAAAAAATCAAATGCAGGCACCTCTGTGACCAAAGGCTGTGAGGGGCACGGTGTTAGAAAGTGGTCTCCAGAGATATGTGACACCCAGAGGGAGGCATCAGTGTGGGAGTAGAGGGTAGCCAGTTCTGCACTAACCCTCTCCCTCCTTCTCCCTGTAGATGCTCTATGTGGGTAACGTCACCATTGGAACACCCCCTCAGGAATTCCAGGTTGTCTTTGACACAAGCTCATCTGACTTGTGGGTGGCGTCCGACTTTTGCCCCAGTCCAGCCTGTTGTGAATACAGACACCTCATACCCGGACCATCCTTCGCTTGCCCTGCTGCCTTGGTTTCCACCCTTGAGACCTGATGACACTTGTCTCTTGTGTCTACAGCTACACACGTTATGTTCAGACATCTCAAGTCTTCCACCTTCTGGACTACCCAAAAGACCTTCGGCATCGCCTATGGTTCTGGAAGAATGAAGGGATTTCTTGCTTATGACACCGTTCGGGTAACGTGTAAACAGAAGCTGAGTCAGGACTCTCTAAGGAGTGACCACGGCTTGCAAAACAGATGCAGGACCATCTGGCAGGACCCTTCCTAGTCTAACTCCCGTAGATATTGACCATCTTACACACAGAATCCTGTCCCTGGGGAGGCAGTGCCCGTGGTGACACATGAGCAAACAGATTAGCTAACTCAGAGAGTAGCTTGAGGTGTGGACTTGCAGCTCCTCTGCCCATGAGCAGTTCAAGGTTCATTTTGCTGGGAGCAAGAAGAGGGGAAAAAACACCCACTTTTATATTCACAGACTGTTCCAGGCACTTTCAGGTAATAACTGGTTTAATCCTGCAACAACCTCACACAGCAGGTGGTCTGATTAGCTCATGAGACGTATGAGGAAACTGAGGTGCAGACAGCAAGGGCCTTGCTGAGGTCACACATGTGGTAAACGGTAGAACTAAACTGGCTTTTCAGGACTGAAGTTGCTGTGGGGTGTTTGGGGACAGGATAAAACTTATCTGGGGACCCTGGGGGGCAGTCAAAGGCTTCAGGATCCAGAGTGGGAAACTGGAAGTCAGAATTGTCAAGGGGCCTGATAAATGAGTTCTCACTCTAGAGGACCCTTGAGAATCTAATAAATCTATGGCCTGCCACCCCAAAGTACTTGAGTAGTTACCCTGTCTCTTTCTCTCTCATACGCACTCACAGAAACACACATATCCCCAAAAGTAAATTATTCCCCAGGCAGTAATTTCATAGATCCCAGCAAGCATGATTGTGTTTTTGGCTTCTGTCTTCCCAGACAGATGCAGAATCCACAGTACCTTACAGAGAATGCAGTCCATTCCTGTCATTAGGTGATAGGGATGCCAAAGAGAAGGCTATGTTGCTCTCGATCATTTCATCCACAAGGTGGCACCAATGGGTCCTGGCCTGACTCTTGGTTGCTCCACCTGGACAGAAGCCACAAGGCCAATTTGACTCACTCAGGTGGTGTTTTTCAGAGGGGCAGATGCTTTAAAATTCACAGCCTGTCACAAATGGAACCCAAATTCCCCTCCCAGCTTGGTCTAACCATGTGAGGTCCACCAAAGACACAGCCCAGCCTCAATTCTTCTCTGAGGATCTAATGGCAACGCGCCCCAGTCCAGTCCTGGCCCCACTTCACGTATCTGTAAGTGGGAACAGTCTTCTCTCCCACAGATTGGGGACTGTGTAAGCACTGACCAGCCATTCGGTCTAAGCCTGGCAGAATCTGGGTGTGAGGGTGCACCTTTTGATGGTGTCTTGGGCTTGAACTACCCCAACATATCCTTCTCTGGAGTAATTCCCATCTTTGACAAACCGAAGAATCAAGGTGCCATTTCTGAGCCTGTTTTTGCCTTCTACTTGAGCAAGTAAGTCTGAGATGGACAATCCCTTTCTCCAAATTAGCTGTAAGATGCTTTCAGTTGCATGAAAATTATAGAACACTTGATAAAGAAGTATCCTGAGAGATAATCTAACCCAGGATAACTATGGCCCCAGGGCCCTACCTGGCATCACCGCTGGTTTTTATAAATAATGTTTTATTGGAACGCATTCCTGCTCCTGGGCTCAAGAGCAATAACTTGGTCTAGGGGAGTGAGTGAGGAGGAAGGCTAATGGAAGGCAACAGGAAACAAGTTGAAGGAGAAGGCATTAGGATTTGCTTATGAATCTGATAAGGAAGGAAGGGGAAGGCTGGTGGGTATCTTTCCTTTCTCATTAACATTTTACTGGGAGCCCAGGACAAGCTACCCAATTTGTGGAGCCAGTGAGAAATGAAAGTGTGGGACACAAAAGTGTGGGACCCACTGCTCAAAAAATATTAGGCATTTCAAGACAGGGAGAGCAGAGGTGGGGTCCCTTCTGAGTGTGGGGCCCTTTGGACAGCAGAGGTCACAGGACAGTGGAGCCAACTCTGGGTGACCTGAACACACATCCTNCATCTTGGGCCATAAAATGATTAACTTGAATCTTGAAGAAGGGCAGATCACCATACAAATAGTTTCATTTACATAGATTAGAGAAACAATATCTGAGTACAACATACTGGTTTGTCAAGTAGGTTCTGAGCCAAAAGAGGGAACCAACTTGAGACAGAGTTTGGGATAAACGCATAGTACATTAGCATAGCTTAAGATAAACATTTCCATAAGAAAAAGGCATTGGTTAGCTCTAGGTTTGAGAATAGTTAACTTCAGGTGAAAGAGGTGTTATGGCAACACAGAATTTTAAGAGACACCTCCTTTTAAATTTGTATAGAGAAGGAAAAAATATTGCTAGTTTGTTTCCCTCTGCCACTTAAGAGAGATAAAACTGTCTGACACTTGCAGGCTATTTCCTCTGTTTGGAGACCCCTGGCCTTCCTGCCTGTTACCCTCTCACTGTGAGAATCTGCTGCCCCTGCGAATCTCCATCTTCACTCTGTGATTTGACCCATTATTAGTTCCCCACAGATACAACTCTCTGGGTGTTTCTCATTCATTATTCTCACAGTCTTCATTCACTCACTGAACAGACAAACATTTGGCATCCATGGTGTGCCAGACAGTTTAGGGAGGCAATGAGAATAAAACTCGCCCTCACATCTAAGAAGGCAGATGCACAAGAAATGACGTACACACATACTGAATTTTGACTTTGGTACATACTAGACATGAGAGGCACCCTATTCCAGTACTCTTGCCTGGAAAATCCCATGGATGGAGGAGCAGTCCATGGGGTTGTGAAGAGTCGGACATGACTGAGTGACTTCACTTTCATGCACTGGAGAAAGAAATGGCAACCCACTCCAGTGTTCTTGCCTGGAGAATCCCAGGGATGACTGAAGCTACTTAGCAGCAGAAGCAGCAGCAGCAGACGACATGAGACAGGGTCTACAGAAAGTGACCAAGACAGGAGACTGATACACACCGAGGGAAAGACTTCCCTGAATCAATGACAATTCAGCTGGAGTCTGGAAGATGAGAAGAAATTTGCTAGTCAAAGGGGAGGGGGCTCTTCTAGGAAGGAAGACCAGCTTGTGTCAAGATACCAAAGAACCTGGTGTATTCCAGTACTGCATTCAAAGATGTCAAGGAAGATGCCGTGTCAAGAGCAAAGTAAAAGAGTCAGTGCAAAAGATGGAGGGCTGTTTAGAAGACAGTCGGGAAGGGGGCAGCTCTGGGGAGACTCAGAGTGACCTTGATGCCCGCTTGTCACACTGTCTCTCAGCATCTCCATGAAAAGAAAGATTATTGCTTGTTCTGGCGGCTGCAAGGCCCTTGTGGATACTGGGTCATCACTGATCCTTGGCCCAAGAAGACTGGTCAATAACATCCAGAGGTGCATCGGCACCATGCCACGGGGTTCCGAGGTGAAGGGTCATGCCCCAGGGTCACTCCCAGTCTCCACACACAACAAGGATCTCCAGGGCCAACCTCTCTCTCTAACAGCACTACGTTTCATGTTTTGCGGTCAGTACCCTGCCCTCTATTATCTTCACTATCAATGGCATCAAATACCCAGTGCCAGCTCAGGCCTACATCCTCAAGGTGAAGGGAGAACGCTGAGGGGTGGTTCTCAAATAGGAACTTGCAGGAACCCCTGGGCTGCTGCTTCGAGGAAGGCGCCCTCTGCAGGCCATCTCGCACTATTGCAGATGCTGCTGAGCCTTGTTGCTGGACCAGAGCCTCCCACAAGACTAACCACTTGGGAGTAAAGGGCCGTCTGGGACACTGATCATCCTGAAATAAATGTGGAGACGCCATACCATGCTGGCATGGTGGGAGTCACAAGGAGAGGGGAACACTATGGCCCTCAGACCTCAAAGAGCTTCAGTTCAATCTGAAACCTCAGATGCATGAACATGAAGTCAGCTCTAGTGGCCATTGAAATAGGCCATGTGAAAAGGAGAATGACTGGGGACACTCCCAGTGTGCTCTCCCACCATAGGGATTAACAGTCTCCCTTCCCTTCTCACAGTTTTCCTCGTTTGGATGATAAATTACATGGTCACCCCAGTTCTCAGATGCATCTTCCCCTAGCTCTGGCTGGGTGCCCCCTTTGTGAGCCAGGATACCCAACCTCTCTGTGGGGAGGCTGGATGCTAATGTGAAAAAAGGGTGCACAGTGACTGCTCAGCTTCATGTCAGCTCCCTGTGGGAGTTCAGAGCCGGCTGATGGGCTCAAAGACTTTGAGGAAGGGAGGGAATTTCAGGAATTCTTAAACTGTAAACTCATGGAGCCATATGGAGGGTGGCTTGGTTCTAGGCAAAACTGTACTGGATTCCATGCAAATGGCATCCCAACATGCTCTGCACTGGGGCTCTGAGGACTTACTCGGGGTGATGAGGGCTATGGCCTGACCATTGGGGATGGGGAACCAGAGTACGTTACCCGACCAAGCCTGGAGTGGCTCAAGAGAGTGAAGGAAGCTTCCCAAAGTTCCTAAATTAAGTCTTCAAGTGTTGTGGGCACTGCTTTATGTAAGATGGATAACCAACAATGAGTTACTGTGTATCATGGGGAACTCCACTTAATTATATGACAACCTGGATGTGAGGGGTATTTTTGGGACCAGGATACATGGATACATATGGTTGAGTCCGTTTACTGTCTACCTGAATCTCAGAATATTGTTAATCAGCTACACTCTAATACAAAATAGTTTCTTGATAAAGTATGGATTGTGGGGACACAGGAGGAGAACCAGTATTCTCTGCAGAGAAAACAAGAAGCAGGAGTCAGAAGGAAAGAAACAGGGAGAGAGGACAACTATGAACACTCTTTTTCTTTTCTAAAAATTTTATTGAACTGTGGCTGATCTTCAGTGTTGCGTTAAGTTCTGCTGCACAGCAATGTGACTCAGTTATACACATACAGAAATATTCTTTTTCTTATTCTTTTTCATGTGGTTTATGACTGGATATTTAATATATTTCCTTATGCTCTTCAGTAGGACTTTGTTCTTTATCATTCCTCTGTATCCCCAACTCCCAGGCCTTCACTCCCCTATACCCTTCCTCATGGCAACCTCATGTCTTGGCCCTTTTTGGTTGCGGATGAACTCTCATATCCCATGCTAATGAGAAAATCCCTTGATACTTACCAAAAGAAGGAAATAAAATCAAGAATTGTGCTGGGTCTGGATGTTTGTGGGAGTTGCATATAAGGGCTCAGGCTGATTGGTGTGTGTTTCTGACTCCCCCAAGATTCTAGAGGCCACTGCTATACCACCTTTAAAGAGAACACAGTGAGGACATCTAGAGAGACCTGAATCCTGGGTGATGTCTTCCTGAGGCTGTATTTCTCAGTCTTTGATCGAGGAAATGACAGGATTGGCCTGGCATAGGCAGTATAAATGCTTGGAGTGGTTCAGGAATCAGTAAGGCTGTTCTGAGCAAACACTAAATCACACTAGGGTACTCCTGCCCAGGATGCTGGTGAACTGTATTTGGTGGTCTGCACACCCTATTCTCATTAAAGAATAAAGGATTTCACTTGTAATGGTGCTGAAACAAACAGCTGCCTCTGTTTGTGTCTGGGAGGTGTACAATGACTGGGAAGGATCTAAAACAAAATCTGAATCACAGTTGAGAGGAGCCCACCTCCAACTGGCTTCAAGGAAAGGGGAGACTTTGAAATGATTCTGGGAATCCAGGACACAAGACGCAGAGCAAATACAAAGACTGTCTCTTATACACATCTAGATGTGTATAAGAGACAGGACATATACACCACCCGCAACGACACAGACAGACACAGACACATGGAAACACACAAGCAGACACATATAAATAGAGACACATATAAACATGCATAGCTAGTCAGAGACACAAATGCACAATTAGAGACACATACAAACACATATACAAACAACTGGGTGATGTCTTCCTGAGGCTGTATTTCTCAGTCTTTGATCGAGGAAATGACAGGATTGGCCTGGCATAGGCAGTATAAATGCTTGGAGTGGTTCAGGAATCAGTAAGGCTGTTCTGAGCAAACACTAAATCACACTAGGGTACTCCTGCCCAGGATGCTGGTGAACTGTATTTGGTGGTCTGCACACCCTATTCTCATTAAAGAATAAAGGATTTCACTTGTAATGGTGCTGAAACAAACAGCTGCCTCTGTTTGTGTCTGGGAGGTGTACAATGACTGGGAAGGATCTAAAACAAAATCTGAATCACAGTTGAGAGGAGCCCACCTCCAACTGGCTTCAAGGAAAGGGGAGACTTTGAAATGATTCTGGGAATCCAGGACACAAGACGCAGAGCAAATACAAAGATCTCAGTGACTGGACTCAAGAAATCAGAAATCATCAGATCTCTGTTTCACACCTTCACTGTTTCATTCCCTCTTCTTTGATGGTCTTACCCTGACAACTTTCTTCCTTAAGGCTTCTACACCTAGTGAGGGAGTCCAAGCTACCTGCCCTAGGGTTTTATATCCTGAAGGCATCTGCAATAAGGAAAGAAAAGATTGAAGACATCAGAGTTCAAGGGTGTTCTCTGAATGACCCACCTCAGATCACAAGTATAGTCCTAGATCAGCCGTCCTGGCAGGGCCATGGGGTACTATGATTGGCTTTACATGGTCTTGTGGCCCTGACCCAGCAGCACACATGATTGTTAATTTCCTCCAGAACTACATGACTGAAGCTGGGGAGAGGCAGCCCCAAAGAAAGCGACTGGGAGATAGTCTAGGCCATGGAATGGTTTGTGATGACCCACCAACTTCACCACCTCCTCATTCAGAGGAATTATGAGGGGTAATGAAATAGACTCTCTTCATCCCATCTCAAATGACCTTATCACTGGGCTTCTCCTCCAGGGGAGTTTGAGTGAGGTACTTCATGGAGAGCTGGTTCCCTTTTGTCCCACACCCAGTCACCAGCTCTCTGCCACATATGCCTGCTCTGTCCTTTCCAGTCTTACTTGGTAAGTGGTGGCCCCAGTGGATCCCTGAGCCATCCCCCTCCTCCAGGGCCCAGAATGCCCCTTCCTTGGCCTCCAGTGCTGCTGGGAAGAATGAAACGCATGTATCGGGGGACCCAGGGAACACAGAGCCTTCAGCCTTTCTGAGTTTCTCCATGGGTGGGGATACAAACTGGTTGCTTGGAGCTGCCATGGTTAGGCACTTTCTTAGTGGAAGCATCCATTCTTTCCACCTGGAGGCCCTTCTCCCAGCAATCTTGATTCCAGCTTGGGATTTACCCAGACCAGCATATTGAATGATGTATCCTACATATAAGTTAAATAACCAGAGTGGCAATGTATACCTTGTCATTCTCTTTTCCCAATTTTAAATCTTTCAGTTGTTCCGTGTCTGATTCTAACTGCTGCTTTTTGACCTACATACAGACTTGTTAGGAGAAAGGTAAGGTGATCTGGTATTCCCATTTCCTCAAGAATTTTCCACAGTTTGTTGTGGTCCACACAGTGGAAGGCTTTAGCATAGTCAGTGAAGCAGATGGAAATATTTTTCTCGGATTCCCTTGCTTTCTCTATTATCCAGTGTATGTTGGCAATTTGATCTCTGTTTCCTCAAACCAGTTTGTATATCTGGAAGTTCTCAGTTCATGTACTGTTGAAACTTAGCTTGAAAGATATTGAGCATTACCTTGCTAGCAAGTGAGATGAGCACAATGGCATGATAGGTTGAACATTCTTTGGAATTGCCTTTCTTTTGGATTGGAAGAAAAACTGACCTTTTCCAGCACCGTGGCCACTGATGAGTTTTCCAAATTTGCTGACATATTGAATGCAGCACTTTTACAGCCCAATTCTTTAGGAATTTTAAACAGCTCAGCTGGAATTTCATCACCTTCCCTAGCTTTAGTTGTAGTGATGCTTCCTAAAGCTCACTTGACTTCATACTACAGTATATCTGGTTTTATGTGAGTGACCCCGGCATCCTCCCTATCCCGGTCATTACCAATTCTTTAGGAATTTTAAACAGCTCAGCTGGAATTTCATCACCTTCCCTAGCTTTAGTTGTAGTGATGCTTCCTAAAGCTCACTTGACTTCATACTACAGTATATCTGGTTTTATGTGAGTGACCCCGGCATCCTCCCTATCCCGGTCATTATGAGCATTTTTGTATAGTTCTTCTGTGCTTTCTCGCCACCTCTTCTTAATCTCAACTGCTTCTGTTAAGTCTTTGATTTTTACGTCCTTTATTGTGCCCATCTTTGCATGAAGTGTTCCTCTGGTATCTCTGCTTTTCTTGAAGAGATCTATACTCTTTACAATTCTATTGTTTTCCTCTAATTCTTGCACTATTCACTTATGAAGACTTTCTTATCTCTCTTTGCTCTTCTCTGGAAGTCTGCATTCCATTGGGTATATCTTTCCCTTTCTCCTTTGCCTTTCACTTCTCTTATTTTCTCAGGTATTTTTAAGGCCTCTTCAGGCAACGACTTTGCCTTCTCACATTTGTTTTTCTTGAGGATGGTTTTGATGTTCACCTCCCATACAATGTTACAAACCTCCATCCACAGTTCTTCAGGCTAACAGACCTAATCCCTTGAATCTATTTTTCATCTCCACTATATAATCATAAGGGATTTGATTTAGGTCATAGCTGAATGTTCTAGTGGTTTTCCTTACTTTCTTCAATTTAAATGTGAATATTGTTTGCTTCTGTCTAAGCATTGCTTTCAGATCACCACCCACCACTCCCAGTGGGTGTGGAGCAAAAACACACAATTTGAGGACTGTTACCTTGGGTTTGTGCTTGGCTTTTCACATGCTTAATGGTGTGAGCTTGATCAAGTCTCTTAACCTCAGTTTTCTCATCTGGAAAATGGACACCATAATGATAATTCCACCTTCTAGATTGCATATGTGCCTGCTAAGAACAAGTGGCTTTCTGGGCTCCTGAGTCTGGAACAAATATGAATTATTCTGCCACCTTGGAGAAGGAAATCTCTTTAGGGGTTATGGCTGCCATCCCCAAGGCTAAATATTGATTCAAGCCAAATGACATGTATTTCTGAACCCTGACCCAGAACTCTGACTGAGCCGATGCTTCTGTTTTCTGGGCTTACACAAGAGCTAATGATTACTGGCTCAGATTACTCCCTTCCTCAGCCTTACCAGTCAGCCTTTCCTTGTCAACCACTCCCCTGAAATCACACTGCAAGGAAAGTTGTAAAGGCTCTTCCTCTCTTGTCAGTGCCCCACATCTCCAGCATAGCAACAAGTAGCTGTTATGGCTAGTTGTCATAGCAACAACTATGGCAATCTGTACAGTCCAATCTCAGCCTGTTAAATGAATTTTTCCCCATTTGGCCCCTCATGGTTAAATTACCTACAGTTGCCTTAGTAATCTTCCTATGCTTGTTGTTTAATGTTGAAATATGTGTGGACCTCATCTAGTTTTTTTTTTTTCCCCAAGCATAATTCCAACCATGCAAATAAGTAACCAAGCATTTAGTCATCTAACTACCCACAGGCATTGACAAAAGCAAACCACCCATCATGCATTTCTTGCTTGCCCCAAAACACCATTGAAGTGATCTGCTGAAACAATGTAATACATTGATTGACATATACACTCTAGAAGGGACATGTTTTTCTCTGGAGTTGTTTTCCATCTAGTGCGGAATGTCTACCATAATAATCCTGACCCTCCAGCAGTTGGTTGCCTAATTTTTGCAGACTCAGCCCACTCCATATCCCTTCCACATCCCACAGTAAAATCTAGAGAACAGACTCAGTCAAAGTTCCCACTCCTGCAGAAAACAGCTTTTTGTTTTTTTAGAAAACAATATTTGGTAACACATTCAAATCTTGTGCTCCTTGCCTTGGATTCAAGGACCTGTACCAGAGGATGGGAAGCCTCCTCTTCCACCTAAATCTTTCACCACTCCCACCAGGGACACAGGCTTGACTGGACCCCAAAGACTTCTGCCTGCTCCCTCATGTCCTCTGTACATCAGTTCAGTTCAGTCTCTCAGTCATGTCCAACTCTGCTATATCATGGGGTGCAGCATGCCAGGTTCCCCTGTTCATCACCAACTCCTGGAGTTTGCTCAAACTAGGGTTCATCAGGTCGGTGATGCCACCCAACAATTTCATCTTTTGTCTTCCCCTTTGCCTTCTGCCTTTAATCTTTCCCTGCATCAGAGTCTGTCCTAATGAGTCAGTTCTTCCCATTAGGTGGCCAAAGTATTGGAGTTTCAGCTTCAGCATTGGTTCTTCCAATGAATATTCAAGACTTATTTCCTTTAGGATAAACTGGTTGAATCTCCTTGCAGTCCAAGGGACTCTCAAGAGTCTTGTCCAACACCACAGTTTAAAAGCATCAGTTCTTTGGTACTCAGCTTTCTTTATGGTCCAACCCTCACATCCACTCATGATTTCTGGTAAAAGCATAGCTTTGACTATACAGACCTTTGCAGGTAAAGTAATGTCTCTGCTTTTTAGTATGCTGTCGGGTTTTTCATAGCTTTTCTTCCAAGAAGCTAGCGTCTTTTTTTTTCACAACTGTGGTCACTAGCTACAGTGATTTTGGAGCCCAGGAAAATAAAGCCTGTCACTGTTTTCATTGCTTTTCCAGGTATCTGCCATGAAGTGATCGAACTGGATGCCATGATCTTCATTTTTTGATCTGTAGAAACCACATCAAGAACATCTCAAAGAATATGAAATGCAAAAAGGCAAAATGGTTGCCTGAGGAGGTCTTACAAATAACTTAGAAAAGAAGAGAAGCAAAAGGCAAAGGAGAAAAGAAAGACATACCCATCTGAATGCAGAGTTCCAAAGAATAGCAAGAAGACATAAAAAAAAAAAAAAAATAAACAAAACACCACACAAACCTTCCTAAGTGATCAGTGCAAAGAAATAGAGGAAAACTTTAGAATGGTAAAGACCAGAGATGACTTCAAGAAAATTAGAGATAGGGAGGGAATGTTTCAGGAAAAGATGGACACAATAAAAGAGAGAGATGGGATGGACCTAACAGAAGCAGAATATATTAAGAAGAGGGTGAAAGAATATATAGAAGAACTGCACAAAAAAGATATTGATGACCCAGATAACACTGATGGTGTGATCACTCACCTAGAGCTAGACAACCTTGAAATGTGAAGTCAAATGGGTCTTCAGAAGTTTCACTACAAGCAAAGATAGTGGAGGTGATGGCATTGCAGTAGAGCTATATCAGATCCTAAAAGATGATGCTGTTAAAGTGCTGCACTCAATATGCCAGCAAATATGGAAAACTCAGCAGTGGCCACAGGACAGGAAAAGTCATTTTCCCTGCAACCCCCAAAAAAGGTGATTTCAAAGAATGTTCAGCTACCACACAGTTGCACTCACCTCCATGCTACCAAAGTAATTTCTCCAAGCAAGTCTTCAACGGTACATGAACTGTGAAATTCCATATGTTCAAGCTGGATTTATAAAAGGGAGAGGAACCAGAGATCAAATTGTCAACATTCGTTGGATCATAGAAAAAGCAGGAGATTTCTAGAAAAACACCTACTTTACTTTATTGACCATGCAAAAGCCTTTGACTGTGTGGATCACAACAAACTGTGGAAAACTTACAGAGATGGGAATACCAGATGATCTTACCTGCCTTCTGAGAAATCTGTATGCAGGTCAAGAAGCAACAGTTAGAACTGAACATGGAATAGCAGACTAGTTCCAAATCGGAAAAGGAGTACATAAAGGCTGTATATTGTCACCTTGCTTATTTAACTTATATGCAGAGTACATCACGTGAAATGCCCCACTGGATGAAGCACAAGCTGGAATCAGGATTTCTGGGAGAAATATCAATAGCCTCAGATATGCAGAAGATACCACCCTCATGGCAGAAGTTGAAGAGGAACTAAAGAGCCTCTTGATAAAAGTGAAATAGGAGACTGAACCATCTGGTTTAAACTTCACATTCAGAAAATGAAGATCATGGCATTTGGTTCCATCACTTCATTGCAAATAGATGGGGAAATAATGGAAACAGTGAGAGACTTTATTTTTGGGGGCTCCAAAATCACTGCAGATGATGACTGCAGCCATGAAATTAAAAGATGCTTGCTCTTTTGAAGAAAAACTATGACAAACCTATACAAATTTTTTTAAAGTAGAGAGATTACGTTGCTGAAAAAGTTCAGTATAATCAAAGCTATGATTTTTCCAGTTGTCATGTATGGATGTGACAGTTGCACCTTAAAGAATGGTGAGAGATTAAAAAATAATGGTTTTGAACTGTGGTATTAGACAAGACTCTTGATAGTCCCCTGGACTGTAAGGAGATTCACCAAGTCATCCTAAAGGAAATCAAACCTGAATATTCATTGGAAGGACCGATGCTGAAATAGAACCTCTAATACTTTTGCCAACTGATGTGAAGAACTGATTCATTAGAAAAAACCCTGTTACTGGGAAATATTGAAGGCAGGAGGAGAAGATGTTGACAGAGGATGAGATGGTTGGATGGAATCACCAACTCGATGGACATGAGTTTGCCCAAGCTCCAGGAGCTGGTGAAGAACAGCGAGCCCTGGCGTGCTGCAGTCCATGGGGCTGCAGATTTGGACATGACTGAGCGACTGAACTGAACTGAACATACCACATAGCAAATACTATTTGTAGTTGGCATGTTTCTCCAGAAAGACTGGGGATCCCTAAGACCCCAACACATATCCCCAGTCAAGTTTGCACCCATGCACANTGAACTGAACATACCACATAGCAAATACTATTTGTAGTTGGCATGTTTCTCCAGAAAGACTGGGGATCCCTAAGACCCCAACACATATCCCCAGTCAAGTTTGCACCCATGCACAGAAGTCACTGCCTAGCATTCAGTGACTTCTGGTCGCAGGGGAACCTCCATTTTAGTCGACGTAAAGGAGTAAAGGACACATTTATACTCCTGTTTCATATAACTCCAAAGTAGAAAAGACAAATGAAAGAGCATTGTTTTACATGAAACATCTGGCAGCAGAGAATGGATTTCTGAGGCGAGGAGCAAGCAAGGAGAGTTCTACAATTGCCCCAACTCTAGAAATAGTTTCCAACACATACATGGAAGGTGTACCTAGGCAGAGGCAAACATTCTCCCCAAGAAGAGAAATTTATGAATATATAGTTAGAGTTCGGAGAAGACAATGGCAACCCACTCCAGTACTCTTGCCTGGGAAATCCCATGGATGGAGGAGCCTGGTAGGCTGCAGTCCATGGGGTCATGAAGAGTTGGACAGGACTGAGCAACTTCACTTTCACTTTTCACTTTCATGCACTGGAGAAGGAAATGGCAACCCACCCCAGTATGCTTGCCTGGAGAATCCCAGGGACGGGAGCCTGGTGGGCCACCATCTATGGGGTCGCACAGAGTCAGACAAGGTAGGCTGCAGTCCATGGGGTCATGAAGAGTTGGACAGGACTGAGCAACTTCACTTTCACTTTTCACTTTCATGCACTGGAGAAGGAAATGGCAACCCACCCCAGTATGCTTGCCTGGAGAATCCCAGGGACGGGAGCCTGGTGGGCCACCATCTATGGGGTCGCACAGAGTCAGACACGACTGACGTGACTTAGCAGCATAGTTAGAATTCCCAGGGAAGATCTACATACAGAGAACTGTGGGAAGGTACAGGTGATACCCTTTCAGGGTTCAGCAGAGTAGATAGTACTGGTCTGAATTATAGGGAACAATCCTTGAGTCCCAAATTGCACCAAGTCTAATTGTGTCCCCACCCAGCATGGAAATTACTCACTTTTAAAAATACAAATTTATTTACTTTAATTGGAGGATAATTACTTTACAATATTGTATGGATTTTGACATACAATGACATGATCCACCACGTGTGTACACGTGTTCCTCATCCTCTACCCCCCTCCCACCTTAATCTCCATACCATCCCTCTGGGTCATGCCAGTGCACCAGCTCCGAGCATCTTGTATCATGCATTGAACCTGGACTGGCAATTTGTTTCACTATAATAATATACGTTCAGTGCCATTCTCCCATTTCATCCCACCTTCGCCCTCTCCCACAGAGTCCAGAAGACTGTTCTATACATCTGTGTCTCTTTTGCTGTCTCTCATACAGTGTTATTACCATCTTTCTAAATTCCATATATATGCATTCAGTTCAGTTCAGTCGCTCGTTTGTGTCCGACTCTTAGCGACACCATGAATCGCAGCACACCAGGCCTCCCTGTTCATCACCAACTCCCAGAGTTCACTCAAANTCTCATACAGTGTTATTACCATCTTTCTAAATTCCATATATATGCATTCAGTTCAGTTCAGTCGCTCGTTTGTGTCCGACTCTTAGCGACACCATGAATCGCAGCACACCAGGCCTCCCTGTTCATCACCAACTCCCAGAGTTCACTCAAACTCACATCCATCTTGTCGATGATGCCATCAAACCATCTCATCCTCAGTCATCCCCTTTTCCTCCTGCCCCCAATTTCTGCCAGTATCAGAGTCCTTTCCAGTGAGTACTCTTCACATGAGGTGGCCAAATACTGGAGTTTCAGCCTCAGCATCATTCCTTTCAAAGAACACCCAGGGCTGATCTCCTTTAGAATGGACTGGTTGGATCTCCTTGCAGTCCAAGGGACTCTCAACAGTCTTCTCCAACACCACAGTTCAAAAGCATCAATTCTTTGGCGCTCAGCCTTCTTCACAGTCCAACTCTCACATCCATACATGACCACAGGAAAAACCATGGCCTTGACTAGACGGACCTTAGTTGGCAAAGTAATGTCTCTGCTTTTGAATATGCTATCTAGGTTGGTCATAACTTTTCTTCCAAGGAGTGAGCGTCTTCTAATTTCATGGCTGCAGTCACCATCTGCAGTGATTTTGGAGCCCAAAAAAATAAAGTCTGACACTGTTTCCACTGTTTCCCTATCTATTTCCCATGAAGTGTTGGGACCGGATGCCATGATCTTCGTTTTCTGAATGTTGAGTTTTAAG
>SJYX01024133.1:5332-22643 GCA_006410675.1 Oreotragus oreotragus | reverse complement strand
TGGATGTGAGTCTGAGTGAACTCTGGGAGATGGTGATGGACAGGGAGTCCTGGCGTGCTGTGATTCATGGGGTCACAAAGAGTTGGACACAACTGAGTGACTGAACTGAACTGAACTTGCTATAGGAACTGTGGATCCCAAGGTCTTGGTGTAGATTTGGGTTGCACAAATCTTGGCATCCAGTCATGTCATCACGTATTGAAAATGCAACTCTCTGCAGCTGTTCAGTGCACAGTCTATGCAGATGTCGATGTGGTCCTGTGGAATAGCACTTATTTACATTTTTTCCAACATGTCCTCTTTTTTCCCTGTCTACTTCAGTGTGTTTATGTCTATGTCTGTATCTCTTTGGAAGTCACTGGGAGTGTGTTTCTCTTCATGTTGTTTTCTTTTACTTTTTCATTTGATTCTGACTTCCTTCTCAAGCCTCTGAATTTCCATTACTTGTTCCTTATATCTTGCATTCTTATTTCAACTCTCTCTTCTCTTTCCACCTGGAGAAAGATACACTGTTTTACACTGGTTTATATCTGACAAGCAGTGTGACCACAGCCAACTCAGAAACCTCTTGCTATTCAAATTGCTCCCTTTTAAAAGAGGATAAGAGTCCCCATTCTACCTCCTTCCTTGAGGTTCTATGAGAAGGAATGAGTGGGATGGCAATAGCAATGCTAATGGCTGTCATTGTGAGGCTTCCTATTTATCAGGCACCTTATATCCATCACTTCACTTATCCCCAAGATGTTCTATTTGGAGGGTATGTATTTGCACATTCCACCATTTTATGAAAGGGAAGACTGAGACACACATGGTCATATGTCTTACCCAAAATTGCAGAACAGAACCTGTATTCAAATCTATGTCTTTGCCATGGAATATGCATAAACTTCTGATAATAATGTGCCTCATAAAAATGATTAGAAAATACACAGGGCCATTACAATGACAGTTATACCTTAACACTGACAGCTAATTGTACCATCTTCTTTGTTTTCTTTGTCGAATGCTTGGTGAAAGAATACCTCTAAGGAGAGTGAAGACCATGAGAAATACCCTCAGTGGAGAAAACATACTGAACAATTTCTTGAAGGAGCATTCTTACAGACTGTCCCAGATTTCTTTTCGTGGCTCAAATCTAACTACTCATCCACTGAGAAACATCAGGGATGTGAGTATTTTGGGAGGATGGTGATCACAGCGCCCCCTAGTGGTCTAGCCTAGCACTGAGGCTCATCTGGAGGTGCTAGGTGGGATGATGGGACTGTGTTCCTGCAGAAGGCAGAAACACTGGAAAACAGGGACCCCACCCAGAGGAGAAGGCACTCTCATCCTCAACTGTTGTTCTTTGTGACCNTATTTTGGGAGGATGGTGATCACAGCGCCCCCTAGTGGTCTAGCCTAGCACTGAGGCTCATCTGGAGGTGCTAGGTGGGATGATGGGACTGTGTTCCTGCAGAAGGCAGAAACACTGGAAAACAGGGACCCCACCCAGAGGAGAAGGCACTCTCATCCTCAACTGTTGTTCTTTGTGACCGGGCCCGGCAGTTACCAGGTGGCAGGTAAACATCCATTTGTGTGTGAAAGATGTGTCATTAGTTTGAGGGCGATAGTTCCTTCTGAACTAAGTGAGCCACTCAGTTACAGATGAAGAGTGAACCATCACTTACCAAAAGGCAGAACCAACTGCAAAGCAATTGTGTATCCCCAGGTAGAGGAATTCAGTTGCCACAGATGCAAGAACGACAGCAGTAAAAAGTTACTGAACCTGTATTCTGAGAATGGCCATAAGAACCACTGTGGTTCCTGTTTTTAGATTAGAAAAAGGGCTTATTTTGTTCAAGATGTCTTCAAAAATGCCCATGCCAGCTTGAGAGACAGGCAAAAAGTAAATACACATCAAATGAAAGGGTCAATTGTGTGCTGTTGATTGGATGTGGTCTGAGTTTAGAAGGAGTGGCTGGGGTTGATCAGGAAGGACCTCCTGGAGAAGTGGNACTTACCAAAAGGCAGAACCAACTGCAAAGCAATTGTGTATCCCCAGGTAGAGGAATTCAGTTGCCACAGATGCAAGAACGACAGCAGTAAAAAGTTACTGAACCTGTATTCTGAGAATGGCCATAAGAACCACTGTGGTTCCTGTTTTTAGATTAGAAAAAGGGCTTATTTTGTTCAAGATGTCTTCAAAAATGCCCATGCCAGCTTGAGAGACAGGCAAAAAGTAAATACACATCAAATGAAAGGGTCAATTGTGTGCTGTTGATTGGATGTGGTCTGAGTTTAGAAGGAGTGGCTGGGGTTGATCAGGAAGGACCTCCTGGAGAAGTGGGTGCTAAAGCTGGGCTTGAAGAGACTACAGAGCTTCTCAAATGAAGGCACCAGAATTCTATGGGTGTCCAGCAGTCCTGGAGGCCCACGGGTTATGCCTCTGGGCTTCCCATGCAGGAGGTACCACTTCAGCGCCTGGTCATAGAGTCAATATCCTGCATACAATGTAGCACAGGAAAAATGTATCAAATGCAGATAGGTCTGTGACCAAAGCCTGTGAGCTGCATGGTGGTTAGAAAGTGGTCTCAAGAGATATGTGACACCCAGAGGGAGGCTCAGTTTGGGAATAGAGGGTAGCCAGTTCTGCACTAACCCACTCCCTCCTTCTCCCTGTAGATGTAATACATGGGGAACATCACCATTGGAACACCCCCTCAGGAATTCCAGGTTGTCTTTGACACAGGCTCATCTGACTTGTGGGTGGCGTCTGACTTTTGCACTAGTCCAACCTGTTGTGAGTATAGACCCCATACCTGGACCATCCTTCACTTGCCCTGTCACCCTGTTTCCACTCTTGGCACCTGATGACACTCGTCTCTTGTGTCTGCAGCTACACATGTTAAGTTCAGACATCGTCAGTCTTCCACCTTCCGGCCTACCAATAAGACCTTCAGGATCACCTATGGATCTGGGAGAATGAAAGAGTTGTTGTTCATGACACAGTTCGGGTAACAGTGTAACAAATGCTGAGTCAGGACTGGCTATGGAGTGACCAATGTTTGCAAACCAGATGCAGGACCATCTGGCAGGACCCTTCCTAGCCTAAGTCTCATAGATATTGGCCATCTTATCCACAGGATCACGTCTCCGGGAAGGCAGTGCCCATGGTGACACACAAGCAAACAAATTAGCTAACCCAGAGAGTGGCTTGAGGTGTGGACTTGCAGCTCCTCTGCCCATGAGCAGTTCAAGGTTCATTTTGCTGGGAGCGAGAAGAAGGGATAAAAGCACCCACTTTTATATTCACAGACTGTTCCAGGCACTTTCAGGTGATAACTGGTTTAATCCTGCAACAACCCCACACATCAGGTGGTCTGATTAGCTCATGAGACATATGAGGAAACTGTGGTGCAGACAGCAAGGGCCTTGCTGAGGGTATACATGTGGTAAAAGGTAGAGTTAGGCTGGCTTTTCAGGACTGCAGTTGCTGTGGGGTGTTTGGGGAAAGGATAAAACTGATCTGGGGACCCTGGAGGCAGTCAAGGGCTTCAGGAATCCAGAGTGGGAAATGGGGGGCCTGAGAAGTCAAGGGGCCTAATGAATGAGTTCTCACTCTAGAGAACCCTTGCAAGTCTAATAAACCTATGGCCTGCCTCCCCACAAAATACTTGAGTAGTTCCCCTCTCTCTCTTTCTCTGTCATACACACTAACAGAAATATACACATATCCCAAAAAGTGAATTCTCCAGACAGTAATTTCATAGAACCCTGCAAGCAAGATTGTGTTTTTGGCTTCTGTCTTCCTGGACAGATGCAGAATCCACAGTACCTTACAGAGAATGCAGTCCATTCCTGTCATTAGGTCACAGTGATACCAAAGAGAAGGCTATCTTACTCTCTATTGTTTTGTCCATAAGGTGGCAGGAATGGGACCTGGCCTGACTCTTGGTTGCCCCACCTGGACAGAAGCCACAAGGCCAATTTGACTCACTCAGGTGGTGTTTTTCAGAGGGGCAGATGTTTTAAAATTCACAACCTCTCAAATGTAGCCCAAATTCCCGTCCCAGCTAGGTCTAACCCTCTGTGGGCTATGAAAGACATAGCTCAGCCTCAATTCTTTTCTGAGGAAATAATGGCAATGCACCCCAGCCCGGTCCTGGCCCCACTTCACGTATCTGTAAGTGGGAACACTATTGTCTCCCACAGATTGGGGACCTTGTAAGTACTGATCAGCCGTTTGGTATAACTGTGGAGGAATACTGGTTGGAGGGCTGAAATTATGATGGTGTCTTGGGCTTGAACTAGCATATCCTTCACTGGAGCCATCCCCATCTTTGACAAGCTGAAGAATCAAGGTGCCATTTCTGAGCCTGTTTTTGCCTTCTACTTGAGCAAGTTAAGTCTGAGATGAACAATCCCTTTCACCAAATTAGCTGTAAGATGCTTTCAGTTGCACAAAAATTATAGAACACTTGATAAAGAAGTATCCTGAGAGATAATCTAACCCAGGATAATTATGGCCCCAGCGCCCAACTGGCTTCACCCCTGGCTTTTATAAATAAAATTTTATTGGAACACAACCCTACTCCTGGGCTCAAGACCAGTAACATGGTCTAAGTGGCTGAGTGAGGAGGAAGGCTGATGGAAGGCAACAGGAAGCAAGCTGAAGGAAAGGCATTGGGATTTGCTTATGAATTTGATCAGGAAGGAAGGAGAAGGATGGGGGATATCTTTCCTTCCTCATTAGCATTCCACTGGGAACCCTGGACCAGCTACTCAAACTGTAAGAGCCAGTGAGAAAAGAAAGTGTGGGACACAAAAGTGTGGGACCCCTTGTTCAAGAAATATTAGACATTTCAAAACAGGGAGAACAGAGGTTGGGTCCCTTCTGAGTGTGGGGCCCTGTGGACAGTAGAAGTCACGGGCCAGTGGAGCCAACTCTGGGTGACCTGAACCCACACCCTTAGAACTCCCAGGCCTTGATTTTCCTGAAAAATGGCAAGATGGATAAGGGGAAAGCCAAACACTTCAGCATCCTGTCCTCTGAGGGTGTCTGAGCACTCAGGTCGCTAGAGGTCCAGGGCATCTTCAGAAGACATAGTGGGTGGAGCCCAGCCAAGTGATTCAGCTTCTAACCTCCTCTGTGCCACTCATTAGCCAGTAACAGACCTCAGTCTGGATTTCAATCTCTCCTAGACTTGATTTCTGCATCTGTACATGGGGACCTTATTAGGGCCTTGATGGGTGGACCAGCACAGCTCTCAGACAGTGCTGTTGTTACTGTCCTCCAAGGACTGCCCCCATCACTCCTCTCTACAGAGACGGTCGGGAGGGCAGTGTGGTGATGTTTGGTGGGGTGGACCACTGCTACTATGAGGGAGAGCTCACCTGGGTACCATTGATCAAAGCCGCTGACTGGATTGTACACATGGATCGGTAAGCCTCTCCCTCTGAGGGTCAGCCCAAGTGATGTTCCCACTACTGTACATGGACACAGGCAGACACACACAAATGCATTCTCAGACACACAGTCACAGAGACATATACACCACCCACAACAACACAGACAGACAGACACATGGAAACACACGAGCAGACACATATAAACCTACATAGAGACATATAAACATGCATAGCTAGTCAGAGACACACAAGCACACACAGAGACACATAGAAACACACATACGGACAAACACACAAGCACACAGATACACAAACAACCCATGGGTTCGTAATCCCCAGGCCTTTTCAGCAAGGCTCTGACCAGGGTGCTAAAAGGGTCCAGAGAGGTCTGTGCAGCTGGGAGAGGGCTGCACCCACTGCCCTTTGAGGTGGGGAACATGATTAGAGGACTCTACAGTGTGGTGAACAGAGTATCAGGGAGAATTTCTCCAGCCTGAACAGAGTTATGATAAGATGACCGACTGTCCAGGGCTACCTGCTGCTGCTGCTGCTGCTGCTGCTAAGTCGCTTCAGTCGTGTCTGACTCTGTGCGACCCCATAGACGGCAGCCCACCAGGCTTCCCCGTCCCTGGGATTTTCCAGGCAAGAATATTGGAGTGGGTTGCCATTTCCTTCTCCAATGCATGAAAGTGAAAAGTGAAAGTGAAGTCACTCAGTCGTGTCCGACTTTAGCGACCCCATGGACTGCAGCCTACCAGACTCCTCCGTCCATGGGATTTTCCAGGCAAAAGTACTGGAGTGGGGTGCCATCGCCTTCTCCTCCAGGGCTATCTAGGACATAGGAAGTTCTCAGTACAGATAAATATCAGTTTAAAAACAGAGACAGCCCTGAGAAAATGGGGAAAACTGGTCTTCTTAGGGAGCAGCTACCTAACAGTGGAGAGAGGTTGGTTGCAGTCTTAAGACGTGAAAACAACTAATAAAAAAGACACCCTACATTCTTGGGCACACAGTGGGACAGGGGCTATAAGACAGAATCAGGAAGACAGGAAGGTGGGATCCAGGAGTGACCTGAGGACAAGAGGCATAATTAACAGGATTCTGTGTCATACCCTCAGACAAAAGCTGACCCATCCTTTGAAGTTTCTGTGGACTAGTCAGGTATTTCCTGGCCAGGGTCTCAGGGTCTGAGCTGGTTGTAGGAGCAGTGCTGGGAGACACCCTCTCCCAGAGGAGCCCCTCTCTCCCTCTACTATGAGAATCTGCTTCCCTAGCAAATCTCCATCTTCACTCTGTGTGCGACCCATTATTTGTTCCCCATCAGATACAGCTATCTGGAGGTTTCTTATTTTCTCAGTCTTCATTCACTCATTGAACAGACCAGCACTGGACATGCACTGTGTACCAGGCACTTTAGGGAGACAAGGAGAATAAAACTCGCCCTCACATCTAAGAAGGCAGATGTACATGAAGTGACTCGCCCACACAGTGTATTGTGACTTTGGTACATGCTAGACATGAGGAGGAGAAGGCAATGGCAACCCACTTCAGGACTCTTGCATGGAAAATCCCAGGGTCGGCGGAGCCTGGTGGGCTACTCTCTATGAGGTTGCACAGAGTCAGACATGACTGAAGTGAGTTAGCAGCAGCAGCAGCAGCAGCAGACATGAGGAAGGGTCTACAGAGAGTGATCAAGACAGGAGACTGATAAACACCGGGAGAAAGACTTCCCGAAAACAATACAATTAAGGTGGAGCCTGGAAAATGCGAAGAAATTTGCTAGTGAAAGTGGAGTGGAGTCTTCTAGGAAGGAAGACCAGCTTGTGTCAAGGTACAAAAGATCCTGGTGTATTCAAGTACTGCATTCGAGGATGTCAGGAAAGGTGCTGTGTTGAGAGCAAAGGAAAAGAAGGCGAGAGACAAAGTGCTGTTTAGGAGACAGTCAGGAAGGGGACAACTCTGGGGAGACTCAGAGTGACCTTGATGCCCGCTTTCTTCCTTTGTCTTTCAGCATCACCATGAAAAGAAAGGTTATTGCTTGTTCTAGTGGCTGCGAGGCTGTTGTTGACACTGGGACATCAGCAACAGAAGGCCCAAGAAAACTGGTAAAAAGGATACAGAAGCTCATCGGCGCCAGGCCACGGCTTTCCAAGGTGAAAGGTCATGTCCCAGGGTCACTCCCAGTCTCCACACACAGCAAGGATCTCCAGGGCCAACCTCTCTCTCTCTCTCTAACAGCACTACGTTTCATGTTCTGTGGTCAATACCCTGCCCTCTATTATCTTCACCATCAACGGCATCAACTACCCAGTGCCAGCTCAAGCCTACATCCTCAAGGTGAGGAGACAATACTGAGGGTTGGTTCTCAGACTGAAGCTTGCAGGAACCCTTGGGCTGCTGCTGGGAGGGTGCGCCCTCTGGCGGCCATGTCACACCATTGCGGATGCTGCTGAGCCTGGTGGCTGGGCCAGTGCCTCCCACAAAACCAATCACTTGACACTAAAGGGCCGTGTGGGACACTGATCTTCCTGAAATAAATGTGGAGATACCACATCATATGGCATGGTGGGAGTCAGGGAGAGGGGAAGGTCCACAGTCCTCTAAGAGCTTCAATTCAATCTGAACCCTTAAGTGCATGAACATGGAAGTCAGCTCTAGCACTCCCTGAAATAGGCCATGTTACAAGGAGAATGGCTGGGGACAGTCAGTGTGATGACAGTCAGTGTGATGTCCCAGCATAAGGTTTTTCTGCTTTGGATGATAAATTACATGCTCAGCCTAGTTCTCAGCTGCATCTTCCCGTTGCTCTGGCCAGGTGCCTCCTTTCTGAGTTGGGGTACCTGACCTCTCTGTGGGGAGGTTGGATGCTAATGTGAATAAAGGGTGCACGGTGACTGCTCAGCCCTACCACAGGGTGGAGGCTTCATGTCAGCTCCCTGAGAGAGTTCAGAGCAGACTGATGGGCTCAAAGAAGGCTTTGAGGAAGAGAGGGAATTTCAGGAATTCTAAAACCACAAACTCATTGAGCCATATGGAGGGTTGCTTGGTTCTAGGCAAAACTGCACTGGATTCCATGCAAATGGCATCCCAAGGTGCTCTGCACTGGGGCACTGGGGACTTACTCAGGGTGATGAGGGCTAGGGACTGACTAGTGGGGATGGGGAACCAGAGTCCGTTACCCACCCAAGCCTGGAGTGGACAAAGAGGGTGAGTGTGGGCTGAAGGAGGCTTCTCAGAGTTCCTGAGTTAAGTCTTCAAGAACGTGTTTGGGCACTGCTCTATTTAAGATGGATAACCAACAACAAGACGCTGTGTAGCACAGGGAACTCCGCTCAGTTATATGACAGCCTGGATGGGAGAGCTGTTCTTGGGACCAGGCTACCCAGATACATACGGTTGAGTCCATTTACTGTCCATCTGAAACTCAGAATATTGTTAATCAGCTATACTTCAATACAAAATAAAGTTTTAAAATAAAGTACAGATTGTGGGGACACAGGAGGAGAACGAGCATTCTCTGCAGAGAAAACAAGGAGCAGGAGTCAGAAGGAAAGAAACAGGGAGTGAGGAGAACTATGGACACACTTTTCTTTTCTAAATAATTATATTGAAGTGTGGCTGATCTTCAGTGTTGCGTTAAGTTCTGTTGCACAGCGATGTGACTCAGTTATATACATAAAAATATATTTTTTTCTTATTTGTTTTCATGTGGTTTATCACTGAATACTGAATATAGCTCCTTGTGCTCTACAGTAGGACTTTGTTGTTTTTCATTCCTCTGTTTCCCCAACTCCCAGTCCTCCACTCACCACACCCTTCCTCATGGCAACCTCATGTCTTGGCCCTCTTTGGTTTTGGATGAACTCTCACATCCCCTGCTGCTGAGAAAACCCCTTGATACTTACCAAAAGAGGGAAATAAAACAAATAATTGTGCTGGGCCTGGATATTGTGAGGAGTCACACGTAAGGGCTCATGCTGACTGGTGTGTGTCTCTGACTCCCCCAGGATTCTAGAGGCCACTGCTATACCGTCTTTCTAGAGAACAAAGTGAGTTCATCTACAGAGACCTGGATCCTGGGGGATGGNTGCTGAGAAAACCCCTTGATACTTACCAAAAGAGGGAAATAAAACAAATAATTGTGCTGGGCCTGGATATTGTGAGGAGTCACACGTAAGGGCTCATGCTGACTGGTGTGTGTCTCTGACTCCCCCAGGATTCTAGAGGCCACTGCTATACCGTCTTTCTAGAGAACAAAGTGAGTTCATCTACAGAGACCTGGATCCTGGGTGACGTCTTCCTGAGGGTGTATTTCTCGGTCTTTGATCGAGGAAATGACAGGATTGGCCTGGCACGGGCAGTGTAAATGCTTGGAGTGGTTCAGGAATCAGTAAGGCCGCTCCGAGCAAACACTCACTCACACTAGGGCACTCTTGCCCATGATTCTGGTGAACTGAATTTGGTGGTCTGTACACCCTATTCTCAGTAAAGAGAATGGTGCTGAAACAAGTGGTTGCCTCTGTTTGTGTCTGGGATGTATACAAAGATCAGAAAAGATCTAGAACCAAGTCTGAATCAAAATTGAGAGGAGCCCTACTCCAACTGGCTTCAAGGAAAACAGAGACTCACTGAAATGATTCTGGGAATCCAGGACACAAGAATCAGAGCAAATACAAAGATCTCAGTGACTAGACCCAACAATCAGAAGTCATCAATTCTCTTTCACCCTCACTCTTTCCATTTGGTCTTCTTTGATGGTCTTAGCCTGGCAGTTTTCCTCCTTAAGGCTTCTAGACCTTGTGAGGAAGTCCAAGCTACCTGCCCTAAGGTTTTAAATCCTGAAGGCATCGCCGAGTAAGGAAAGAAGACTGCAGACATCAGATTTCAAGGGTGTTCTCTGAATGACCCACCTCAGATCACATGTACAGCCTTAGATCAACCATCCTGGCAGGGACATGGGGTCTTATGACTGGCTTTACATGGTCTTTGGCCCTGACCCAGCAGCACACATGATTGTCAATTTCCTCCAGCACTACATGACTGAAGCTGGGGAGAGGCAGCCCCAAGGATAGCAACTTGCGAATGGTCTAGGCCATGGAAGAGTTTGTAATGACCCACCAACTCCACCACCTCCTCATTCAGAGGAATTATAAGGGGTAATGAAATAGACTCTCTTAATCCCATCTCATATGATCTTATCACTGGGCATGTCCTCCAGGGGATTTTGGGTGAGGTACTTCATATAGAGCTGGTTCCCTCTTGTTCCCACACCCCAGTCTCCAGCTCTCTGCCACATATGCCTGCTCTGTCCTTTTCAGTCCTACTTGGTAAGTGGTGGCCCCAATGGGTCCCTGAGCCATCCCCCTCCTCCAGGGCCCAGAATATCCCTTCCTTGGCCTCCAATGCTGCTGGTGAGAATGTAACGCATGTATCGGGGGACCCAGGGTGCACAGAGCCTTCAGCCTTTCTGAGCTTCTCCATGGGTGGGGCTACAAACTGTTTGCTTGGAGCTGCCATGGTCAGGCACTTTTGCAGTGGAAGCATCCGTTCTTTCCACATGGAGGCCCTCAGTAGATGCCTCAGCTGAGTCAGCAGGAGTTACAGATTGATTTCCTTTCAGATTGACTGGTTTGATCTCCTTGTTGTATAAGGGACTCTCAAGAATCTTCTCAAGCACCACAGTTCAAAAGCTCAATTCTTTGGAATTCACCATTTCTTATGGTCCAGATCGCACATCTGTACATGATTACTGGAAATATCATAGCTTTGAAGCTAAAGACCTCTGTAGCAAAGTGAGTCTCTGTTTTTCAATACACTGTCCAGGTTTTTTATAGCCTTTCTTCCTTTCAAGGGGCAAGTGTCTTTTAATTTTGTGGCTGCAGTCAAGGTCCATAGTGGTTTTGGAGCCCAAGAAAATAAAATCTGCCACTGTTTCCACTTTTCCCTCATTTAATTGTGATGATGTGGTGGGACAGGATACCATGAATGTTGAATATATTTCTGTGTATAGTTTTTTTAATGTTGAGTTTTAAGACAGTTTTTGCATCTCTTCTCATCAAGAGGCTCTTTAGTTTTCTTTGCTTTCTGCCATTAGGGCAGTGTCATCTTCATATTTGTGGATGTTGATATTTCTCCCAGCAATCTTTATTCCAGCTTGGGAACTAAGCAGTCCAGCATATCAGATGATGTATCCCATATAGAGGTTAAATAACCAAAAAGAGAATGTACACCTTGTCATGCTTCTTTCCCAGTTTTAAATCTTTCAGTTTTTTGTCTGATTCTAATTGCCACTTTTTGACCTACATACAGACTTTTCAGGAGATAGGTAAGGTGATCTGGTACTCCCATTTCCTTAAGAATTTTCCACAGTTTGTTGTGGTCCAAATAGTAAAAGGCTTTAGCATAGTCAGTGAAGCAGATAGAAATGTTTTCTAGGATTCCCTTGCTTTCTCTATGATCTAATGGATGTTGGCAATTTGACCTCTGGTTCCTCAAACCAGATTGCACATCTGGAAGTTCTTAGTAGTGTTGAAGCTTAGCTTGAAGGATTTTGGCATTATCTTGCTAGCAAGTGAGATGAGCACAATTGCATGATAGGTTGAACATTCTTTGGAATTGCCTTTCTTTTGGATTGGAAGGAAAACTGAATGAAAACTTTTCCAGCACTGTGGCCACTGCTGAGTTTTCCAAATTTGCAGACATGTTGAATGAAACACTTTTATAGTCTCATTCTTTAGGATTTTTTAAGTAGCTCAGCTGGAATTCCATCACCTCTCCTATCATTGTTTCTAGTGATGCTTCCTAAGGCCCGCTTGACTTCATACTCCAATATATCTGGCTTTACATGAGTGACCCAAGCATCATCCCTATCCCTGTCTTTATGACCGTTTTTGTACAGTTCTTGTGTGCCTTCTTGCCCCCTTTTCTTAATCTCATCCTCTTCTGTTAGGTCTTTGACTTTTCTGCCCTTTATTGTGCCCATCCTTGCATGCAGTGTTCCTCTGGTAGCTCCAGTTTCCCTGAAGCCATCTATACTCTTTACAGTTCTATTATGTTCCTCTAATCCTTGCAGTGTTCACTTATGAAGACTTTCTTATATCCCCTTGCTATTCTCTGGAAGTCTGCATTCCATTGAGTATATCTTTCCCTTCCTCCTTTGCCTTTCGCTTTTTTTATTTTCTCAGCTCTTTTTAAGGCCTCCTCAGGCAACCCTTTTTCCTTCTCACAGTTGTTTTTCTTGGGGATGGTTTTGGTGACCACCTCCTGTACATTGTTACAAACCTCCATCCATAGTTCTTCAGGCTTCCAGACCTAATCCCTTGAATCCATTTTTCATCTCTTCTATAAACTCATAAGGGATTTGATTTAGGTCATAGCTTAATGGTCTAGCAGTTTTCCTTACTTACTTCAATTTAAGCCTGAATACCGCTTACTTCTGCCTAAGCAATGTTGCCACATCACCACCTACCACTCCCAGTGGGTGTGGCGCAAAACACACAGTTTGAGGCCTGTTACCCTGGTTTCCATGTATGGCTTCCATGGTGGCTCAGAGGTTAAAGCGTCTCCCTGCAGTGCAGAAGACCTGGGTTTGATTCCTGTGTCGGGAAGATCCCCTGGAGAAGGAAATGGCGACCCACTCCACTATTCTTGCCTGGAGAATCCCATGGACGGAGGAGCCTGGTGGGCTACGTACAGTCCACAAGATCGCAAAGAGTTGGACACGAATGAGTGACTTCACTTTCACTTTCACCCTGGGTTTGTGCTTTGCTTTTCACGTGTTTAGCTGTGTGACCTTGATTAAGTCCCTTAACCTCGGTTTTCTCATCTGGAAAATGGGCACCATGTTGATTATTCCACCTCTAGATGCATGTGTGCCTGCCAAGAACAAGTGGCCCTGAGAGGGCTTTCTGAGTTCCTGAGTCTGAAACAAATATGAATTACTCTGCCACCTGGGGAGAAGGAAATCTTCTGTTTAGAGGTTATGGCTGCCATCCCCAAGGCTAAATATTGTTTCAAGCCAAATGGCATCTATCTTTGAACCCTGACCCCAAACTCTGACTGAGGCAATGCTTCTGTTTTCTGGGCCCCAACAAGAGCTAATGATTACAGGCTCAGATTGCTCCCTTCCCAGCCTTACCAGTCAGCCTTAGGCAATCTTGATTCCAGCTTGTGTTTCTTCCATTCCAGCGTTTCTCATGATGTACTCTGCATATAAGTTAAATAAGCAGGGTGCCAATATACAGCCTTGACGTACTCCTTTTCCTATTTGGAACCAAATTGGAAGTGGTCACACAAGAGATGGCAAGAGTGAACGTCGACATTCTAGGAATCAGTGAACTAAAATGGACTGGAATGGGTGAATTTAACTCAGATGACCATTATATCTACTACTGCGGGCAGGAATCCCTCAGAAGAAATGGAGTAGCCATCATGGTCAACAAAAGAGTCCGAAATGCAGTACTTGGATGCAATCTCAAAAACGACAGAATGATCTCTGTTCGTTTCCAAGGCAAACCATTCAATATCACAGTTATCCAAGTCTATGCCCCAACCAGGAATGCTGAAGAAGCTGAAGTTGAATGGTTTTATGAAGACCTACAAGGACTCCTCAGGCAACGCCTTTTCCTTCTCACGTTTGTTTTTCTTGGGGATGGTTTTGGTGACCACCTCTCGTACAATGTTACAAACCTCCATCCATAGTTCAGGCTTCCAGACCTAATCCCTTGAATCTATTTTTCATCTCCACTATAAAATCATAATGGATTTGATTTAGATCATAGTTGAATGTTCTACTGGTTTTCCTTACTTCAGTTTAAGCCTGAATACTGCTTGCTTCTGCCTAAGCATTGTTGCCAGATCACCACCCACCACTCCCAGTGGGTGTGGAGCAAAATACACAATTTGAGGACTGTTACCCTGGGCTTGTGGCTTTTCACGTGCTTAGCTGTGTGACCTTGATCAAGTACCTTAACCTCAGTATTCTCATCTGGTCAATGGGCACCACGATGATTATTCCACCTCTAGATGCATGTGTGCCAGCTAAGAACAGGTGGCCCCAAAACAGCTTACGGGGTTCATGAGTCTGGAACAAATATGAATTACTCTGCCACTTGGGGAGAAGGAAATCTTCTGTTTAGAGGTTATGACTGCCATCCCCAAGGCTAACTATTGATTCAAGCCAAATGACATCTATCTCTGAACGCTGACCCCGAACTCTGACTGAGCCGATGCTTCTGTTTTCTGGGCCCCAACAAGAGCTAATGATTACAGGCTCAGATTGCTCCCTTCCCAGGCTTACCAGTCAGCCTTTCCTTGTCAATTACTTCTAGCCTGAAATCACACTGCAAGGAGAGTTGTAAGACTTTTCGTCTCTTTTCGGTTTCCCACATCTCCAGTGTAGCAAGAAGTAGCTGTTATGGCTACTTGTCATAGCAACAGCTATGGCAACCTGTACAGTCCAGTCTCAGCCTGTTAAATGAAACTGTCCCCATTTGGCCCCTCATGTTTAAATTACGTACAGTTGACTTAGAATCCTTCCTCTGCTTGCTGTTTAATGACCAAATATGTGTGGACTTGATCTAGTTTTCTTTCCCAAGCCTGATTCCAATTATGCAATGAAGTAACCAAACTTTTAGTCATCTTCTGAAGGAGAGCAACNTAAATGAAACTGTCCCCATTTGGCCCCTCATGTTTAAATTACGTACAGTTGACTTAGAATCCTTCCTCTGTTTGCTGTTTAATGACCAAATATGTGTGGACTTGATCTAGTTTTCTTTCCCAAGCCTGATTCCAACCATGCAATGAAGTAACCAGACATTTAGTCATCTACCCACAGTAATTGACAAAAACAAACCACCCATCATGCATTTCTCGCTTGCCCCAAAACAACATTGAAGTGATCTGCTGAAACGATATGATACATTGGCATGTACACTCCAGAAGGGGCACTTTTTATGGTTTCGTTTTCCACCTAGTGCAGAATGTCTACCACAAGCCTTGCCCTCCAGCAGCTGGTCACCTGTTTTTTGCAGACTCAGCCCAATCGAGATCCCTTTGACTTTCCTCAGTAAAATTTAGAAAAGAAACTCAGTCAAAGCTCTCTCTCCTGCATAAAAGCGTTTTTTGTCTTTTTAGAAAACAATGTTTGATAACTCATTCAAAATGTTGTGCTCCTTGCCTTGGATTCAAGGACCTGCATTAGAGGATGGGAAGCCTCCCCTTCCAACTAAATCTTTCTCCACTCCAACCAGGACCAGATTCTTCACTGGACCCTGTGTCCTCGTTGGTATTGTTCAGTTTCTAAGTCATGCCTGACTGTGATTACATGTTTGACAACAAAACAGGCTTCCCTTTCTTTCACTATTTCATGTAGTTTCCTCAAATTCATGTCCTTTGAGTAGGTGATGCCATCTCACAATCTCATCCTTTTATTCCCTCTCCTTTTGCCCACAATCTTTACCAGCATCAAGGTCTCTTCCAATGAGCTGGGTCTTCATATCATTGNACTATTTCATGTAGTTTCCTCAAATTCATGTCCTTTGAGTAGGTGATGCCATCTCACAATCTCATCCTTTTATTCCCTCTCCTTTTGCCCACAATCTTTACCAGCATCAAGGTCTCTTCCAATGAGCTGGGTCTTCATATCATTGGCCTAAGTGTTGGAGCTTCATCTTCATTATCAGTCATCAGTTCTTCCATTGACTATTGCTCTACCACTTAAAAACAAAACTCATGTTTCCAATAACCTAACAATATTGAGCATTGATAAAGCTTAGTAGAACAGGGATCTTGTCCTCTGGGAAACCCCAGCACTGCTGCCCAGCTTTTCTCTTACCATTCTCTCCATCTGGCATAGAATTGCTTCCCTGCAGCTTCTCCAGCTTGAAATGGCTTGCTGACCCAAAATTGTCAACTATCCAGGAATTGTTCCTTCTTCCTTCCTTAAAGACTTCTGCCTGCTCCCTGATTGTCCTCTATACATCAGTTCAGTTCAGTCTCTCAGTCATGTCCAGCTCTTTGCTATGCCATGGTATGCAGCATGCCAGGCTTCCCTGTCCATCATCAACTCCCAGAGCTTGCTCAGACTCATGTTCATCCAGTTGATGTTTCCACCCAACAGTCTCATCTTCTGTCTTCCCCTTTGCCTCCTGCCTTTAATCTTTCCCAGCATCGGGGTCTCTTAAATAAGTCAGTTCTACCCATCAATTGGCCAAAGTAATGGAAATTAAGCTTCAGCATCTGTCCTTCCAATGAATATTCAGGACTGATTTCTTTTAGGATGGACTCCTTGGATCTCCTTGCAGTCCAAGGGACTCTTAAGAGTCTTCTCCAACACCACAGTTCAAAAGCATAAATTCTTTGGTGCTCAACTTTCTTTATGGTCCATCTCTCAGATCCACTCATGACTTCTGGAAAAACCATAGCTTTGACTATACAGACCTTTGCTGGTAGAATAATGTCTCTGCTTTTTAGTAGGTTTTCCATAGCTTTTCTTCCAAGTACCAAGTGTCTTTTTTTTTTTTTTCCACAGCCGCAATCACTATCTGCAGTGATTTTGGAGCCCAGGGAAATAAAGTCTGTTACTGCTTTCATTGTTTATTCATGTATTTGCCATGATGTAATGGAACTAGATGTAGTGAGTGATCTTTGTTTTTTGATCTGTATGTACCTCATCAAGACCATCCCCAAGAGAATGAAATGCAAAAAGGCAGAATGGTTGTCTGAGAATGCCTTAGAAATAACTTAGAAAAGAAGAGAAGCAAAAGGCAAAAGAGAAAAAAACAAACAAACACATACCAATCTTAATGCAGAGTTCCAAAGATAGCAAGAAGAGATTTTATAAAAGCCTTCCTTAGTGATCACTGCAAAGATAAATAGGAAAACAATAAAATGGGAAAGACCAGAGATCTGCTCAAAAAAATAA
>SJYX01024129.1:289640-313563 GCA_006410675.1 Oreotragus oreotragus | reverse complement strand
GAGTGAACTCCGGGAGTTGGTGATGGACAGGGAGGCCTGGCGTGCTGCGATTCATGTGGTCGCAAAGAGCCAGACACGACTGAGTGACTGAACTGAACTGAACTGAAAGAGATCTCCTTTAGAGCTAAGGAGCTAAAGAGAAGTTCTGCAAGGTCTGGCAAGGTTTAGAATCCCTTCCTCCTGTTGGGAGTCTGTTGGGAGATTCTGGATTTGCATCTGGTTTGGTCTGGACTGGGTGAAGTTTGGCTCTACAAGTCTTTCAGTCATGTGTAGTAATTGGGAAATTCATTCTTGGAATATGGTTCGTTCTTTCACTGACTTTGCACATAGTCAGACACTGACTTTGCACAGTTCTTTATACTGTTCTCCCTCAAGCTGCTACTGCTAAGTCACTTCAGTCGTGTCCGACTCTGTGTGACCCCACAGACGGCAGCCCACCAGGCTCCCCCGTCCCTGGGATTCTCCAGGCAAGAATACTGGAGTGGGTTGCCATTTCCTTCTCCAATGCATGAAAGAAAAAAGTGAAAGTGAAGTTGCTCAGTCTGTCCGACTGTTAGCGACCCCATGGACTGCAGCCCACCAGGCTACTCCGTCCATTGGATTTTCCAGACAAGAGTACTGGGGTGGGGTGCCATTGCCTTCTCCCTCAAGATCAAAGCCCAATGTCCCTTCTAGAAAGGCTTTTTCAACCTCCCTAAAGCTTTTCTCCCTTTCCTCTGTGTTTCAGGTAAGTTTTACTCAGTTCTTTACAACACTTACCATGTGCAACTTAATTATTTAATAGCTCATTTCTTCCTCTAGACTAAAGCTTTTCAGGTATAACTGCCACAATTTATCTTCTTAGTATGTGTTTCTTTAACTAGTATATTGAAGATACTCACTAAACATTTTTTAAGTGAATGAATAAATACTATGATCATGCCAAATGGCTCAAGGTTACATCAGCCTCCGAAACTTGGGAGTTTCACTTGTCTGTTTGCTTTTGTTGAAGTATAGTTGATTTACAATGTTGTGTTAATTTCTGCTGTACAGCAAAGTGATTCAGTTATACATATATATATATTCTTTTTTTTTATTTGCAGGATAATTCATTTACAATGCTGCATTGCTTTCTGCTGTACATCAGTATGAATCAGCTATAAGTTTACATATATCTCCTCCCTTGTGAGCCTCCCTCCCACCAACCTTTTTCATATTCTTTTCCATTATGATTTATTACAGGATATTGACTATACTTCCCTGTGCTATATAGCAGGACCCTGTTGTTTTGGTGGAGCTCTTTTGACTCTTTGAACTCTACTCATGTAACTCTGTTAATAGAATTTAACATGTAAACAGCTAATTCTGTTAAAGGTAAAAGCTGAAAATAGAAAAAAAGATAATACAGGTAGAAGTTTTAGTAATTTTTTTCCTGACCTCTAGTTTGAAAACCTTAACAATAAGCTCCTGCATCAACAGCAGGACCTGTGCCCCTGGAGCCCAACACAGAGTCTGGGATGTGAATGTAAAGTTTTAGGAAATGAATGAAGAGAAATAGATAAGAACAAGTTACCTTAAGATAAGGTCTTTCAAGTTATCTTACTATTTGGCCCCTATCATATAGATATGATCTAATTTGTTTAGGACTGACATGGAGCTAGACAAGTTATTTCCATATCTTTCATATCAATTTTTCTGTGGAAGAAAAGAATCGAATCTAGAAAACTGGCATTGATTTGTTCATAAGAGATAGTTTAATCTTACACATCAGAGACCACTATCACAGTTAAGTTGGGGGTTTACATTTTGATTTGAGAAGTAGAAGATTATAAAATGCTGGTTTTCAACTGGGGGAGGGAATGGAAGAGAATCACAAGGGTAGAAATGCTGAGGAAGGGTACCCGTAGTTTGAAGAAAAACTACCGTTCATTTAAGAACCACTAACATTTATAGGAAGCAGTGAAAATAGAGTCAAGAGGGTGGTTTGTGGTTCTGGTTTGCCACTTACCTAACCAAGTCATTTAGTCTCAATTTCCTGTTAAATGCAGAGGGCTGCACTTGATGGTCACTAAGATTCAATTAGGTCTAAAAATTATTGTATGTTCTACCAGAATCCTAAATGGCAAAGTAGGTCAGACTGATCTAGACAAGGAAACATTTTTATCTTTAAAATAGAAGTAAAAACATTTTGGAAAAGAAAATAATATTTGATTTGGGCTTTGAAATTTACCAATTAAGTACTATATAATTCTATTTTTGAGTAAAAGCAGTGTACTGGAAACAGTTTCTTTACATGAAAATACCACGGTGTTTTTATCAAGGCTCTCTGCCCACAGTTTCTCTATTTCATAAGTTCTATTTAAGATGCTATTTTCTCTTTCTGATCTCTACATGGCTAGGAAAAAAAGAAGGTATGCTTAAATAATACATGATGATACTCATCTCCTACTTTTTCTCATGTTCATTTCTATGGTCTACTGCAATTATGTTTCTTTACTGAGGACGGCTAAAAATGTGCCTGCAGCAAGAGCCTGTAAATCCAAAGTAAATGCTTGATTAGCTGCAATTAGGGGCTTATAAAAATAAATACCAGGTGATAGTTTGCACTATTCATCAAAGAGCATTAATGGAGGAAAGGGATAGCATACTTTTTTCCTTTTTCAAAATAACCGAATGAGGAAAAGTCATCTTAGAGAAAGCCCCCTTAAATAGACTGCATCATTAATAGTCTTCTAATCCTTTTCCTGGAGCTATAGCAAACAAGTGATCCAGAGACACATTTCAAAGTCTTAGCACCCACACAATCTTTCACCTACATGAAAGTCTGTATGTGCCATAGCTGATCTAGGGAGGAGACACAGCCCTGCCAGAGATGATGCCCAGAGCAGAGAGGAAGGAATTCCTCGGCTTCTTCCTTTCTTTTTTTCTCCAGACTCTTGGTAGTGCTGAAACCGACCAAAAGCTGACAAGAGAGTTTGGAAAATGTGGGCTCCAGCAGGCAATCCCAGTCAACCAGGGCAAAGCATGAACAAGCACAGAATCAGCATAGTCCCCGCACCCACCCTTATGCTACTCAGCATTCATTCCCATCCTTTAACCTATTCTTAACTCTCTGAAATGACATCATGCTTGTACCTAACACAGAATGGTAGCATAAGTGCCTGACATTAGGCTTTTGACTGTTCAGGCATCCATTTCAAAAGATAACTTAAACAAGCACGTTCAGTTCAGTCCAGTCGCTCAGTCGTGTCCGACTCTTTGCAACCCCATGAATTGCAGCATGCCAGGTTATCAGTTGTATAACACAGCTACTGGCAAATAAGGAATTAGGGTACCACCACCAATGCAGCTTCTTTCAGAAAGCCCTCAGTAACCTAGATAACTGACCACTTGAGCAACCCCACTTCTTCCCCTTGCCTGTATCCCAATACCCACTTTTATGCTTTAAAGAGCAAATCCATGACAACACTGTAAATTGACTATCCTCCAATAAAAAAAATTTTAAAGTACAAAAAAATTTAAAGGGGGGCACAGTTCAACAGAGGATGAGATGGTTGAATGGCATCACCAACTCAATGGCATGAGTCTGAATAAGCTCCAGGAATTGGTGATGGACAGGGAAGCCTTGTATGCTGCAGTGCATGGGGTCGCAAAGAGTCACACATGACTGAGTGACTGAACTGAACTGACAGTTCTTGAAGCATTAGCCTACTGTGTTCCTCCTTTGCCTGGCAAAGAAATAAAGCTACTCTTTCCTTCTCCAAAAAAAAAGAAAAAGGTGAACCCATGAAACCCTAATAAAGGGATAATATTCACAAGTGGAAGTTGGAGTACTTTTTTTCTCAACCACCACTTTGAAAATCTTAACAATAAACTCCTGCATTAATAGTCCAGTGCACTTGGCATTAATTCTTTTGAGGTATTCCTTTCCCTGGCCTCAGGTTATTTTCTCACATCTGATCAGTATTCCTGGGAATATTTGAGGAAAACCCTCTATAGGCTCCAGGTTTCTCTCTGAGTGCAATTCTCTCCTCTTTGGAAGCCTAGCCTAAGAACTCTTGCTATCTTATTCTCCTCCAGATTCTCAGCTCCTCCTCAACTCAAGGAGTCCCCAGGCTCTGCCTGGTTCACTTCTTATACCAACACCTGGAAATTCTCTCAAGGAAGGGGTCAATTCCTATTTCTCATCAGGGATCACTGTCCTCTGTTGCCTGATACTGAGTGTCTTATAAACCACTGTTTAATATTTTGTCTGTTTTTTAGTTGTCCTAGACTCGAGGTTAAATCCATTTCCTGTTATTTCATCTTGACCTGAATTGGAAATCCTCTCTGTTGTCATTTGTCTTAATTTCTTATTTCCATTGCCTGAGCTTAATTTGTTCTTTTTCTAACCTTCTGAGTAGAATGTTTAACTCATATAACATCACTCTGATTTATAATGATATTCTTTTTCATCACATCTTTAGCCATAGTTCATAAATTTTGCCATATAGAGTTTCTCTTATTATTGCTTTCATTCTCTCTGTAGAGAAAAATTTTTAATCCCCAAATGGTTGGGGTATTTATTGTTGGATCATTTACACCATTGTTATTATTAACATGTGGTTTTCCCACATTATGATTAAAGGCTGTGGGGAAGCATATCCCATGGTGGTTAGCAACTTGCATTCTTGAGTCAGAAGGCTGGAATTTAAATTCCTCTCTTTTCTTCTGCCTATATGACCTTGGGCGTATTTAATCTAAGGCTCAATTTCTTCATTTGTAAAATTGAGATAATGATAACACCTGTCTCAGATGGTTGCCCTGAGCATTAAATTATAATACTTGAATCCACCTGCCAATGCAGGAGATGCAAGAGATGTGGGTTCAATTCCTGGGTTGGGAAGATCTCTTGGAGAAGGAAATGGCAACCCACTCCAGTGTTCTTGCCTGGAGAATCCCAGGGACGGGGGAGCCTGGTGGGCTGCTGTTTATGGGGTCGCACAGAGTCGGACACGACTGAAGCAACTTAGCAGCGGCAGCAGCAGCAGAGTATTTAATCTAAGACTCAATTTCTTCATTTGTAAAATTGAGATAATGATAACACCTATCTCAGATGGTTGCCCTGAGAATTAAATTATAATACTTGAATCCACCTGCCAATGCAGGAGATGCAACAGATGTGGGTTCAATTCCTGGGTTGGGAAGATCTCTTGGAGAAGGAAACAGCAACCCACTCCAGTATTCCTGCCTGGAAAATTCCATGGACTGGCAGGCTACAGTCCATGGGGTCACAAAGAGTCGGACACAACTGAACAACAAAGCACACACACACAATTCAGGTAAAAACTTTAGCACATAGTAAACATTCAACAAATCTTAGTTAATTTCTATCTGGGGGAATTTATAGAAGGTCCTTCGTGGTCAACTTTTAAAGTTTAAGTGGCACTGGCAAGAATTAAAAAATTATGTTCTCTGTAGGCATAAAATTCATTGTGGCAGTGCATGCTCTTGATCCCAACTCCCTAAACCCTTGGTCCTCTCTGCAGCTGTAGGGGACAGGGAGCTGATAGTCCCTTCAAGGATCTATACATCTCTGCTTCTCTACTTGAAGGTACTCAGCAGGGTTTGGGACTTAAAAGCCCTCAGAGAATGTTCTCAACCAGTTAGGGGTAGGTAAAATTGGTTAAGTACCTTATCTTTGGACTTCCCTGGTGGCTCAGATGGTAAAGCATCTGTCTACAACGCAGGAGACCCAGGTTCAATCCCTGGGTTGGGAAGATCCCCTGGAGAAGGAAATGGCAATCCACTCCAGGACTATTGCCTGGAAAATCCCATGGACAGAAGAGCTTAGTAGGCTACAGTCCACGGGGTTGCAAAGAGTCGAACACGACTGAACGACTTCACTTCACCTTATCTTTGCTGTCCTGGAAGAATCCCCAGACTAATTGAGTTTCAGTTACCCATGGGACAACTTTCTCATTTATGAATCCTGGCTGGGGTTTTCCTCCTTGTTTTACTGTCTTTGCTCTTTTTCTTGTGTTCCTGAGATTACTTCCTAAATAAACAGCTACACTAAGACCTCACATAGAATCTACCTTCTGCTGGACATAGACTAACATAGATACATATGAATTAGATTATCCTACTAATTGTATTGCTCACGACCTCTAAGGAATGGTTCTCAAATCTCATTTTATATTATAATCAAGTGGAGAAAAAAGTTTCTAGCGACTGTCAAAAACATCCACGTTTAGTAAAGACAGACTTTATTCAAAAGGATTACTGGGTTAAAGCTCAGGGAACTTGGGAGAGACTCTTAACCAAAGTTTGGCTAACAAGCACTTTGTTCTGATTGGTCAACAGGGACAAGCAGTCCAGTTAATAATTTATGAAGTCAAGAATTGGAACTTAGAGGCTAGTCTTGTCATAGGTAAACAAGAAGGATGCATGAGTCTTACCTAAGTCATATGGAAGAAAATGCTTCTTTGCAGTCTTTTCCAGAACACAAAAGAGGCTCTGTCACACAGAACACACGTGTGTATGTGTGTGTGGAGGTTTCTTTAACTATCCCTGTTTTCCATGAGTACATGGTCCAGGTAAAATTTAACATTGTCAGGAAGCTCCCTAGGTAATGTATGGATTTCAATAAGAGACTTGAAAGACACATCAACTAATCAAAATGCAGGGACTTTATTCAAATCCTAATTCAAACAAAACTATTTGTAAAAATGACTTTTATAAAACAATTGGGAATTTTAATACTGAATCTTTGATGAAGTAATTACTGCTATTTTTAGGTAGTATAATGATATCGTACCTATGAATTTTTAATTTTAAAAAAGTGATATTGGCATTTTGGTTATTTTTTTTAAAGATCTCTTATATTTTAGAGACACTGCCTGTAGGAGTGTTTATAGATTAAATGATACAGTTTCTGGGATTTGCTTCAATATAATATAGAAGACATTACTTTGTCAACAAAGGTCTGTTTAGTCAAGGCTATGGTTTTTCCAGTGGTCATGTGTGGATGTGAGGGTTGGACTGTGAAGAAAGCTGAGTGCCAAAGAATTGATGCTTTTAAACTGTGGTGTTGGAGAAGACTCTTGAGAGTCACTTGGACTGCAAGGAGATCCAACCAGTCCATCCTAAAGGAGATCAGCCCTGGGTGTTCTTTGGAAGGAATGATGCTAAAGCTGAAACTCCAGCACTTTGGCCACCTCATGCGAAGAGTTGACTCATTGGAAAAGACTCTGATGCTGGGAGGGATTGGGGGCAGGAGGAGAAGGGGATGACCGAGCATGAGATGGCTGGATGGCATCACGGACTCGATGGATGTAAGTTTGAGTGAACTCCGGGAGCTGGTGATGGACAGGGAGGCCTGGCGTGCTGCAATTATGGGCTCGCACAGAGTCGGACATGACTGAAGCGACTTAGCAGCAGCAGCAGCAAGGAAGTTCCTTGGGCTTTCCAGGTGGTGCTAGTGATAAGGAATCCACCTGCCAATGCAAGAGATGCAGGTTGGATCCCTAGGTCAGGAAGATCCCCTGGAGTAAGAGGTGGCAACCCTTCCTACTCCTGTATTCTTGCTTGGAAAATTCCATGGATATGGGAGCTCAGAGGGCTACCATCCATGGGGCTGCAAAGAGTCAGACATAACTGAGCAACTGAGTACATACACAGAAGGAAGCTCCATAAATGACTTTAATAGGCAGCCCATGTTGAAAACTGCTATTATAAGCCTTACTTATTTTTCTCTCTACTCAACTGCCAAGACCTGAAAGAGGTTTGTTAAGGGCTCTGTTCCCATGGCTATTGTATTTCTATCAGTTTCTCCTTGTATTTTATGCAATGCTTCATTTATATAATTCATTGTTTTATTAGTTGTCTCAGTAAGGTTTATGAACCTTAGGAAAGGTTCCTTTTCCTTGGGAAAAAAACATACATGGCAAAAGTAAAGGAAAAAAACTCAAGCAGTATAAAAAGGTATATACAATAAAAACTAGATTTCTCTTTCATCTCAGATTCCCAGCTTTCAGCCCCTCTCTAGAGTGTCAGACACAATTATTAGTCTCCTCTGTCTCTATCAAGGAATAGTCAATGTATATGTGAACCCATATATGTATACATGTTCACATACTTGGACTTCCCTTCAGACAGTAAAGCATCTGTCTACAATGCGGGAGACCCGGGTTTGATCCCTGGGTCAGGAAGATCCCCTGAAGAAGGAAATGGCAATCCCCTCCAGTACTACTGCCTGGAAAATCCCATGGACAGAGGAGCCTGGTAGGCTGCAATAGGCTACAGACCATGGGGTCACAAAGAGTCAGACACGACTGAATGACTTCTTTCACTTTCACTTCACACATACTTGGAAGGTAGCTATGCTCACTACTATATCACCAATGCCATACTCAGGTACATATACTTGAATGTCATGTATATGTACGTATATACACACACACTCTCAGTCCCAGGCGTCCCCAGAGGCTCAGACAGTAAAGAATCCTCTTGCAATGTGGAAGACCTGGGTTTGATGCCTGGGTTGGGAAGATCCCCTGGAGGAAGGCATGGCAACCCACTCCAGTATTCTTGCCTGGAGAATTCCCATGGACGAAGGCACCTGGCTGGCTACAGTCCATGGGTTACAAAGAGTCAGACATGACTGAACAACTAAGCGCATACATACACACATAACATTGGGACCACATGATTTTACACTCTGTTTGACTTGCATTTATCACTTAAATCTTGCACAGAAAATGGCTTCAGTGGAAAACTATGCAGTGTGGTCAACCTTGCAGCATTACTGATCTTGTTTCTATGAGAGCTATTTTACCACACTGTAAATTACAGATAACTGATAATAAGGCAAAATAACTCCTACCTAAAGACACACAAGCCAATTCTGTCAGGTGCAGGGACACCCCCCCACACACACACAACTGTTGAAAACCAGTTTCTCTCTCATGTGCACACCCATTTTAACCTTCCTTTACTGCATATGAATCTTTGCTTCTTGACTTCTCCTTTGAATCAGTTATGACATCTGCCTAGCCCTCCACTGTACAAAGTCTTTCCCTGTCCCTACTTTTTGTTTGCAGGAAAAATGCTTCAGTCTCCAAGCCTTTCCCAAGTTCCAAAAAGCTGGCTCAAGCAGTTAAGGATTTGGAAAACAGAGTCACAGGACTCCTGGTTCCTTCTGAAAAAAATACAGATAACAATCTGATCCATATCTTTGAGCTGTTCTGCAGAAACTAAGACCCTCACCCAGGTGAGGATGGGGACTACATGCTGATCACAAGCACTAGAACTCAGACTGACTAGAACCAGAATACCGAGATTCCTGAAACATCATCCTGTTACCTTGCCACCAACCAGTCAAAAGAAGGTCCACGATCTAATCAGGCATCTCACCACCCTCTCCCCTAACAGTGTCTTTTAAACCTCTTGCCTAGAAGTCATTGGGAAGTTCAGGCTTTTTGAGCGCAAGCGGCCCATTCACCTTGCTTGGCCTTTGTAATAAACCTTTCTCTGCTCCGAAAACCAACTTTTTGATTTGTTTGACCTCAATATGTGCTAGACACATGAACTTAAGTTCAGACAAGAGTGCCTTCATTTTGAGCAAAATTAAATCTTTAGCACTTGTTAATTTTACGTCTGTATGAGAGCCATGGTTTTCCTTTCTTTCTTTTTTTTTTTTTTTTGAGAATTATCCTTTAATAGTGTTTCCCAAATAGGCTGAACATACAACTCTGGAATTTGAGGAAAACCCAACTATATTTTTGTCTCTCATTGTCCAGTGTGTGTAACTGTCTGGATTCATCAACTCATTTAATCTGTCCCAGTCATCTGCTTCAACAATATTCTTTTACTTGTATTTTTAAGTTAAATGTAATTACACTTGTAGGATGAATTTCTAGAAGAGAAACTGCAAAATCATTCTCAAAGAGATTAAACCAATTTACCCTCCCACAGAAGAGTATATAAAATGATAGGTTTTCCACATTCTGTAAACACAGTGCATTATCAAACTTTTAGATCTTTTCCAGTCTGGTAGGTGAAAAATGTAATCTTACTTAAATATGTATTTCCGTCATTGTGAATGAGATTAAACACATTTTCATACAATGTAAGCCATTAATTTTCTTTTTCTGTAAGCCACCTATGTATGCCCTTTGCTCATTTTTCCCATTGTGTACTGATATTGTTCATATTAACTTGTAAGCTTGATATATTAAGGAAATTGGTCCTTTGTCATGTGTGTTGCATTGGGGTGCTGGGGTACCATGAAGAGATGGAGCAAAACAAGCATACTTCAAGTCAGTGGATTGAGAATATAGCTACATCTAGAAAGGCTGCCAATCTCGTATCTCCTCCGGCCCTCCAGATGTGACTGAGCTGTTACCTTCTCATTCACAACCGCTCAGCAATGAAGAACTAATTGAAGTGCAAGAAAAAAGGGGCACTGAAAAGTTACCATGGAAACTGCCCCTCCCACGGCCTTTACCATTCAAAGGCTTCTGCAGGCATTCATGTACAACAAATTAGCAAAGAAAGATTTCCAGACTCACAACCCTAATTTTGAATGCAGTTTAAAGGTGTTTGGAGGCACAAAGAATACCTGTGGTTTCTATAGGGAGATTACCAGGAAAAGAATTGTCTTGGGTTCAGCTTCTGTGGACTATAATTTGTTGAGACATTAGAGGGTACTTTGTTTTTGGTGCAATTTTCCCTCCTTCCCCCACCTTCTGCTGATGGTTGCCAGTTCATAGTGCTTGCTGATCTCAGGAGTGGTTTATAATACCAGGCCTGAAGCTTAACAATTACCTCTTGTCTTGCCTTTAGTGAAAGCCCAAGCTCACTGAAGAGGTTAAGCTGTGAATCCAGGTGGGAAATGGTGTGCAGAGGAAAAATCCACACTCTCTGCAGGGCAGAGAAGGCAATGAAAGCTGGAAGAGAGGTTCCACAAGGAGTAAAGACCTGTGCATTCATGCTCAGTCACCTCAGTCATGCAAGAAGGCAATGAAAGCTGGAAGAGAGGTTCCACAAGGAGTAAAGACCTGTGCATTCATGCTCAGTCACCTCAGTCATGCCTGACTCTTTGCAACCCTATGGACTGTAGCTCGCCAAGCTCCTCTCGTCCATGGGATTCTCCAGGCAAGAGTACTGGAGTGGGTTACTGTGTCCCCCTCCAGGGGATCTTCCCAACCCAGGAATCAAACCATGTCTCCTGCGTCTCCTGCACTGCAGGTGGCCTATTTACCACTGAGTCACCTGGGAAGCCCTGAAGACCTGTGACTAACATTGAAAGTATCCTGGTTGGTGAGAGATCCTGGTCAATGATGGCTGGGTATCTTAGGCAGATAGGGCCCTGGGCACTGGGATTTCTAGCTATAACAAAAAAAACCTAGTTAGTCCCAATGCAGGAAAAGAACAGAGGCCTGGACACTTTGAAAGGACACTGGGCATTTCAGTTCTAACCACTGTGGCCTGAGGATTGTTGGTGCCTCCCCATATATGACTCCTGGTCATTTGTAAGTGACCTAATGCTGGATCAGTGGGGCAGGGGAGTCTTAACAATGACTGAGGTTGATTTTTTTTCTGTCATTTTGGCCGTCTGGGACCTCAGAACTATAAATAATTTCAATAATCTAATATGATACACTTATATATCAGAATTTTGGAGTAAGATTCACATCCACTGTACTTTTTTGGACTAGGATTTTAAGAAGGCTTAGCCAGTTTAGTTCCTGTACAAAATCCCACCACAAAAAAAGCATATTTGTGATGTCATTTTAATTTTTTGTTCACTTAAGAAATACATAGAACTGCATAAATTTTGCTTTATTTCCTTTTATTCTAACAATCAATTATGTTTTTTTATGGGTGTGAACAGGCTTGCTGAAAATGTACTTTGATTATGACATTTTATCAGTAGGAAATGTATATCATGGATTTTAAGGTCTGACTTGTCACATTAAAGCCTGCTGCTGCTAAGTCGCTTCAGTCGTGTCCAACTCTGCACGACCCCACAGACGGCAGCCCACCAGGCTCCCCCATCCCTGGGATTCTCCAGGCAAGAACACTGGAGCGGGTTGCCATTTCCTTCTCCAATGCAAGAAAGTGATAAGTGAAAGTGAAGTCGCTCAGTCGTGTCTGACTCTTCGTGACCCTGTGGACTGCAGCCTACCAGGCTCCTCCGTCCATGGGATTTTCCAAGGAAGACCAGTGAGATTTAAAATCAGGGATGGCCTGGATGGTTCTCTGCTGCCCTCCAGTGGGAAAGCCAGACGAGGTCAAACATTTTTGGAAAGAGGAGACTGGTTTCTATTTCTAATATTGGCACGTAAAAACATAGACAGAAATAAGAAGAAAAAAACTAAAAGATACTTTTTTCCTACTGTGTTTAGAAATAAGTTAATGTTGAATAATGAGCTACTTTAGTACTATGGCTTCTAAGACTAATTAAAACTGAGGATTTGCTGACAGTCTACAATCTAAACTAACCTACAACTTTTGACATAAACCTACAATTTCTGACATAAATATTGTAAACATTCTGGGTCTCTATGTTTACTTATATATTGTTTCACTTATGCATATTTGTTTAATTATGACCTTGTAGTCTATCATGACACCCTATTTCTTTAGGAAAGCATTCTTTTAAAGAATCATTAAACAATTATAAGGAAATAATGAAACTTCTCACTTTCTCCATGAATCTGGTTGATATAATGACAGGCTTACATTAAAAAGTTTATTAGCTACTTCTGCATTAACTGCATGAGGGTTGAAGTTCTATTCTTTTTAAAATTCATCTTTAAAATATCCACATTAATGCAATAAGCACTAGCAGACAATATTAGCTGCAAACCAAGGCACTCATGATTGTGTGTTTTTAAACAAGTTTTCAAAACACATTAATTCCTCTAAAACAATTAAAATAAAAAACAAGAAAACATTCATGTCTGTCTCCTGATGACAGTAAGAAGTCTAGGGTATGGTTTAAAGACATACCTGGTCACCTTCACTTCCTTCAGTAAATGGATTATGGAGCCAGAAAACATGCATTTAAGCATGCGGACAAATATGTAAAAAGGCCTTATCATTTCATGAATCTTTTTCTGGGCTGTTGAAAATAAGAAAGTAGATAAGAACAAAAGATTATAGTTCAAGCTTGTTTGAAAATTTTAAAAAGTGATAGAACCTACATTACATAAAAATCTATCCTAGGAAATTACAACACTTTGGTAATGTTATTATAACACTTTGGCATAGTTTCCTGAGCAAGGTGATGATTAAAAATAATACCTAAAGCATACTGAATATTTCCTACCTACCAGGTACCGTGTGAAGATTATTTCATAAGAACTATATGAAATAGTACTGCTGTTATTCCACTTAACAGATTTTCAAAAAACTGAAGATGTAAGAAGTTAATTAACTTGCTCAAGTAACTTGACAGAGGGAAGGGTCACCCTCCAGAGAAAGATTTAACAACTGTGGTTTATTTGGAAATAGAAGCCTTCTAGAACTCTTTTACTTTTTTTTGTAATGGATTGTATTTTTATTTAATATTTAATACACAGGTAGATTTTTTTTTCCAGGATGTTAAAGTTTTCATGTTGTCTGAGAGTTTAAACAGAGGTCTCAAAATCTAAGGACAATAATAGGAGGTGTCAAGGCTTCTTACATTTTGTATAAAGGTGCCAATCTTCCCATGTAGAAAATTCTGAGATTGATAAGGGATTCTGCCAGGATAAGCCTCCTGACAGTTATACAAGAGAAGACAAAGAATTAAATGGAGAGTGATAAAGCTTATGGTGAATATATCTTTGTAAAGTTGTGAAAGTTCTGTGACACTTCCCCTCCTCATGGAGAAGGGAGAGTAATTATTTATCTATTGCTGCATAACAAATTATCCCACAACAACAAATATTTATTATCTCACAGAGTTTCTGTAGTGGGAAGAGCTTGGGAGTTTAGCTGAATAGTGCTGGCTCAGAAAGTCTCATCAAGTTGCAGTCAAGATGTCATCTGATTCCTCAAGCTGAGTTCCCATGCACACACTCTTGCTACAAGATGTCTAGAAAAACTGAGTAAATGTCTTTCTCACTTTCGGTAAGCAGTGCTCACTACCACCAAGACACACAGTGGGGAAATTCCTCAGACACAGAACGAAAACTCAAATGATGGACAGCAGAAAATAAAGCCACAAAACTATCAAATGTAAAGTCATCACTCTGGCTGCTGCTCTGCACCAACTAACCATTGCTTTCAATGATTATACTTCAAAAAAGGTTGCTATTTAAAATACTGCCAATATTCTTTAGACAGTCAAGGATGCACTCTTCAAAAGANCGGGGGATGGTCTGCAGCCAGCTAGTTCTTTTCTGCCCTTTGTTCTGTGTGCGGTCCTGGTGGTGTCTTAAGTTTGAGCTTTTCGCGAGGAAGCTAACCCATAGTCTGGTTTGCTAGCCCCAGTTAGTTCATTCTGGTTACGTGCGGCGGGAGGTTCCTGCCCGATTCTGAAAAGCACTACAGCCCGCGCCTCCCGTGCCTCCCTGCCCTGCCCCCGCTTGGTAATGGCGGACACAGGCATTTGTGCTGCTTTTCCGCTGGGCGAGTTACTGTTGGGCTTGTAATCTGTTGGTTTTAATTATTTATTTATTTTTCCTTCCTGTTATGTTGCCCTCTGTGTTTCCAAGGCTCGCCACAGACTCGGCAGGGAGAGTGTTTCCTGGCGTTTGGAAACTTCTCTTCTTAAGCTTCCCTTCCCGGGATGGAGCTCCCTCCCCACCTCCTTTGTCTCTCTCTCTCTTTTTTTTTTTTCGTCTTTTATATTTTTCCCCCTACCTGTTTTTGAAGTCAATGCTCTGTTTTTCTGGGTGCCTGATGTCCTCTGCCAGCATTCAGAAGTTGTTTTGTGGAATTTGCTCAGCGTTGAGATGTTCTNCTCTCTCTCTCTTTTTTTTTTTTCATCTTTTATATTTTTCCCCCTACCTGTTTTTGAAGTCAATGCTCTGTTTTTCTGGGTGCCTGATGTCCTCTGCCAGCATTCAGAAGTTGCTTTGTGGAATTTGCTCAGCGTTGAAATGTTCCTTTGATGAATTTGTGAGGGAGAAGGTGGTCTCCCCGTCCTATTCCTCTGCCATCTTAGGTCCCCGGCCTGTTTCTTTAAATTGGTGTTTAGTTGCTTTACAGTGCTGTGTTAGTTTCTGATGCACAGCAAAGTGAATCCGCCACATGTGTATATACATACATACACACATACATACATATATACATACATACATACATGCATACATGCATATATATATATCAGTTCATTGTATATACATACACACATACATACATGCATATATATCAGCTCAGTTCAGTCGCTCAGTCGTGTCCGACTCTTAGTGACCCCATGAATCGCAGCACACCAGGCCTCCCTGTCCACCATCTCCCGGAGTTCACGCAGACTCACGCCTATCGAGTCCGTGATGCCATCCAGCCATCTCATCCTCGGTCGTCCCCTTCTCCTCCTGCCCCCAATCCCTCCCAGCATCAGAGTCTATTCCAATGAGTCAACTCTTCTCATGAGGTGGCCAAAGTTGAAGTTGTTTTGTGGAGTTTGCTCAGCCTTGAGATGTTCTTTTGATGAATCTGTGAGGGAGAAAGTGGTCTCCCCGTCCTATTCTTCTGCCATCGTAGGACCGCCTCCGGCTATTGGATTTTGTAATTCATTTCCATCAATGTGGATTTTGAATGTTCTTCAGCTTTTAAAGAAATTTTTCTGTTTTTCAAAGCATTGTTGAAAAGGTTTGTCATTTGGGGCTATTAATACAACAGGGGCCCTTAACAAAACCATTGATAAAATTTTAAATGAAGAATAAAATGGTAGGGGGTGACATGGAGCAGGGCTTGAAGGGTGAGGTGGGGGATAAGGTCAGTGGTGTTGACAGTCACCACAGACTGGCAGTGGCCGGGACTATAGGTGGGCAAAGTAAAGCGTGGCTCAAATACTCAAAATATTTCGAGCTGGAGTGGAGAAAGCCTGTCATACCAGCCTGATCTGTGTCCCAGCTTGCCTCCATCTTTGTTTTAAAGTGGTTGCAAAGATTACCATAATGGTTGCTTATCTAAGGAGGTCAGTTTTCTTGTGACAAGCAAGATATTATTTACATTAGTTTTAGCTCTTCATTAGAAATTGCCATGTAATTCCAAGGCAGCATTATTGGTTCAGATGACAGTATGATTGTTGTGCACATTCTCTGTAAAGAAATATGAAGGAAAAGGGTATGTCATAAATCATTAACAATATGTGAGGCAAAAGCAATCTACTTTGCACGTTTGCACACAATCACTTATATGCCTTTGCAGCACTTTGTGTGCCTGTCTGTGTATACGTCTTCTTGAAATTGTGCTTCTCTACCAGAGATTTCTGCATGTGTGTCCTTGTAAACCCTCCTCCAGGGTAATTGTGTAGTGGCCTCAGGCAAAACATTTCCTCTGAGCTCAGTTTTCTAATTTGAGAAATAAGAACCAGAAGGATTCTAAAGTCCTTTCCAAATCCCAGAGTCCACAATTTACTGGCTGCCCTGCCTGCCCACATAGCCATGTGAAAGCTGAAACTCATGCTCCACAATCGTTAGGGAGAGCTGTCCAGTTATAAGCCTGTCTGCAATCTTAAAACGTTTCAATCGCAAATTGTGGTTCTGGCAAACCATTCCACCTAAAATTTGACAGATGATTCTCTCCCTGAGGTTTCAATAAGGAGAGAAATGGAGAAGCAAAGGTAGCAGAGTCTAGAGCTTGAATCACAGAGCATCCAATGACTCAGATCCATAAATGGCAGTTTCTAAGGCAGGGCTTGGCACCTGCTCTTAGCCTCAGTTTTGCCCCCTGGAAAAGGTGTAGGTACAGTCTTGTGACATCAGCCAGTCACCTGACTATATCTCTGCTTGAAAGGGGACGTGACTTGGGACCACACATACTTAGTTCCTGGAAAGACATCAGGATAAGCCTTGCAATCTTAAAAAAAAAAAAAAAAAAAAACACCTATCCAGTAAATAACTTCTGTACCCACCAGGAGAGACTAGTAGAATGTTGGCAGAGGCCTCCATGAGGAAATGTGAATTCAGGATAGAAAACAAAGTTTCCAGTTGAGCTCTCTGTACCACAGCAGATTTCCTCAAGTCACCTCCTTGATTTCCTCCACTCTGACGTGGCAGTGGGAGTCTAGGCCCTCTGCACTGCCATACCCCACAGAGGGAAATTCATGTCCTTACATCAGAAGTTATCTTGCCATTTTTGTGTGCTTTCTCAAGTCTGACACACTGCATTTGGTGCACAAAAATGCAATGAGCTCTCCCACGTCCTCTTCTCAGTCTTGCTTTGATGGCCACCTTGCCAGCATCCTCGGCGCCTGCCTGGCTTTCTTGAGCATTCCTAGTGCACACCTGCTCTCAAGAGTGTCTCTCTTGACTGTCTTGGTTGACCATTGTGCTCTTAGCCTCCAGGGCTATAGATAGCTCACAATCAGTTACTTTCATATTCAGTTTGAGCAATCTTTAAAGGGGAGGGGTTTGTTTTTATCTTTTATCTTGATATTCCATTATATCTAGTTACATTTATTTAAATGACAGATATGCTTAGCCTTCTATCATTTTATAAGATGTTCATCTTAAAACTTCCATTTTCATGTCTTTGCACTTGATCTTTGCTTTATATATGAATGCTCACCTGTGTCTGACTTCTGCAAATTGCAAAGTCGTATATCTACGGTCAGTTCTTCTCTTGCTTAATTGATTGTCCTTATAAATTTGATATAAGCCTCAGTTTATTGCATTTGAACTCACGATAGGTCTGAAATATCCTCTAACTCTATAAACAATGAGGAAATTTTCCAATAACTCTGCTAATTTTCTCTCCCTATCACTTCTGCATGTTTTTCAATTATATGATGATTTTTCCACCCTTCTATTTTGTAAAATTTACCCTTCATTCTGTAACCATAGTTCCCATACAGTTCAGCTTGAATTCTATCACCCTAGCCTTCTTACCACAATTTTCCAATTTATCTCTTGGTTTTCTGGAGTTCCCCATTCCTCTGCCATAAGGTCTTATGCAAGCTAATATTTTAATTTTGTTCTGTGAAAATATTTGGCTTATGTCATTTTGCCTGTGAGTTAGTGACAGTATATCTAGGGGTAATAATTTATGCCTAATTTTATTGAACATTGTCCTAAAATTCTTCTATAAAGTTTCCATTTTCTACATGGAATGTGTTGTGGAGAAAGTCTACAGTAGCCAACCTAAATCTCTGCATTTCAGGGAGTTTTGCTTCTGCAGGAAGGAGAAGAACCAGATATTTATCAGATCAAATTCTTTATTTAAAAGACAATAAACAGTTCATGTTCAGGCTTAATTATTCTGTGTTTACCTTCCCTGGTGGCTCAGAGGTTAAAGCGTCTGCCTGCAATGTGAGAGACCTGGGTTCGATCCCTGGGTCAGGAAGATCCCCTGGAGAAGGAAATGGCAACCCACTCCAGTATTCTTGCCTGGAGGATCCCATGGACGGAGGAGCCTGGAGAGCTAAAGTCCACGGGGTCGCATTTACCTTTCCTAGGACATGTCATGTCTTTTAAATACATATAATTAGTTTATTTGTTTTAGATAAGTGTTTTTCATTGCATGTATGTTTAGTTGTCCTCTTATGTTCAATTTTTCTAGGAAGACCTTTTATACCTAGATCAGTATTCCTTTCCCTATCTTCCATATTTATACATTTCTCTATATATTGGGGCTCATGATTTCAGTGGCAAGAAAAATAATGCTCACAGAAAATGAGTAAATATAATAAGATGCATGCCTGTGCCGAAGTATTAAATTCACCGTTGTGCCCTCCTTCCTCTCCTTCTGTCTTCTTTCGGGGACTGCTAAGATTGCATCTCGCCCTTTTTACCCCATTCCAGTGTAGAGTATGTCTATCAATGGCAGAAGAAGATAAATCTAGAGAGGAGATCTCAGGTGGACAGGGTCTGGTCCTGCAGAGCAGACCCTCCATATCCAACTTCCCCCATATCCCCACTGTGTTCTCAAACTCATTGTAACTGAGTAGAGAGTGAAAGGGAGACCCCTCCTTTCCTCTTCCAGGGCATATCTGGGGAGATTATTTCAACAATATCACAAATTCAAATTATTTAATCATTTGTGGTTTTTGAGGTACCCTTTCCAATAGGCAAGTAGCTAAAATCCCACCCTCTCTGCACAGCAGCTGTCATTCTATCTCAGCAGGCAGGTGCATTACAGCGCATAAGGGATGCCCATGGAATCCCTGACTCTTGTGATCATGGCAGGTAGGGGGAGATTGTGTTTCTGGGCCACATGGAACAACTCTTACACAAGACCACTTCTCAAGACTGAGAAAGGCAGCTGTTTTATCTAATACATATTGACAAACACACAGAGACAAGCAAATGAGGAGACAGAGGAATAAGTTTCAAAGCAAAGAACAAGGCAAATTCCCCCCAAAGAGAACTTAATGAAATAAAGATAAGCAACCTAGCTGATGAAGAGTTAAAACTAACAGTCATAAATATGCTTAGCGATCTTGAAAGAATAAATGAATACAGTGAGAACTTCAATAAAGATAGAAAATGCCAAATAGAAGTTACAGTTGAATTAGAAAATGCAGTGACAGTGAAAGTCACTCAGTTGTGTCTGACTCTCTGTGACCCCATGGTCTCTATGGTCCATGGAATTCTCCAGGCCAGAATACTGGAGTGGATAGCCTTTCCCTTCTCCAGAGGGTCTTCCCAACCCAGGGATTGAACTGGAGTCATGCTGCATTGCAGGTGGATTCTTTACCAATTGAGCTATCAGGGACACTCAGGGAAATTACAGTGGATGTGTTCAAAAGAAACTTTTTTAAAATAAAAAGAAGTGAAGGCAACTTCAGTTATCTCTGAGACAGTATCAACAGAATAAGTTTCATATTATGGGAGTCCCAGAAGTAAACATAGAGAAGAAGAGCCGTAAAACTTATTTGAACAAATAATGGCTGAAAAATTCTCTAACCTGACAATCCAGGAGCATCAGAGAGTTCCAAATAAGATGAACCCAAGAGAAACACACTAAGAAACACTAAACTTTAAAAGGTGAATGTTAAAGAAAGAATCTTAAAAACAGCAAGAGAAAGATACAACACATATCCAAGTCTACTTATATACAAGGGAAATCCGATAAGTCTATCAGCAGATTTTGCAGGAGAAAGTTTACAGACCAACAGGCCAGACAGGAGTGGCATGATATTTAAAAGGCTGACAAATACCCCACGATCATCTCAATTGACACAGAAAGGCATTTGACAAAACTCAACATCCACTCATGATAAAAACTCTCACCAGCATAAATATAGAGGGAACTTATATCAACATAATAAAAATCATTCAAAACAAATGCAAAGCCAACATTATACTCAATGATGAAAAGCTTGGAAGCTTTTCCATTAAATCTAGGAACAGATATTCATATTTATTATTTTATTTTCCTTGCTAATTATATTATTTGCACTGCTGTTGCCTTTAGTTACTCGAGTCAGTCAGTAGTTAACTGACAATGAAGACTTGATTCCACCTTTTAATATTATGTTGAAAATTCTGTAAAGCAATTATCCTTCAATTGAAAAAATAAAATTTTAAAATATTACATTGAAATAGATTTCCTGTTGTATTTCCTCTATTTTTTGCTTTATTAATTCTGCTGCCATGTTGTTTGGTGCATAATCATTTATAACACGAGGGATATAAAAAGTTTGTCTTTCCTAAACACTGCTTTTGGTCTTCTTTAACAATTTTTTGACTTGAATACAAAATTGTTAAACAGACTTAACAAGATCTCAGGCCATTGTTGTTTTCTTGTTCTCATTCATCTTCTTCCTCCTCCTCCTCCTCCTCCTTCTTCTTCTCATTATCACAATCCTTTTATTTTTCCATGATTTTCTTTTTGTATCAATTGTCTAGAATTCTATTTTTTACTTTCTTAATGATCAACCTTTTGGTGTGCCCCTCTTTTGGAAACAGGAGTATACCAAAGGTTGATCTACATATAGATAGATATATAGACAGATAGACTGATCTGTATACATATAAGGGTTTCCCAAGTGGTGCCAGTGGTACAGAATCTGCCTGCCAATGCAGGAGACATAAGAGATGCAGGTTCGATCCCTGGGTCAGGAAGATCCCTTGAAGTAGGAAGTGGCAACCCACTCCAGTATTCTTGCCTTGGAAATTCCATGGAGAGAGGAGCCTGGCAGGCTATAGTCTATGGGACCTCAAAGAGTCAGATATAACTGAGTAACACAGCACAACAAAAATATGGCTTATTTTTCAAATTTAAATATTTCTTTAATTGTTGTTTAATTAAATTATATTATTTTTATATTATTTTCTTTAATTGTAGCTTACCCCAATTGTATTATTGAGATATTTTCTTTAATAATGATATTTTGATATATTTTCTTTGTTTATGATATTTTCTTTAATTGTAGATATTTTACCTGTGAATTGAGATATTTTATTTAATTGTGGTTTTAATTGTGGTTAATTATGTTATTTTATATCATTTTTGTATTTTCTTGAAGAGATCTCTAGTCTTTCCCATTCTGTTGTTTTCCTCTATTTCTTTGCATTGATCGCTGAGGAAGGCTTTCTTATCTCTTTTTGTTATTCTTTGGAACTCTGCATTCAGATGCTTATATCTTTCCTTTTCTCCTTTGTTTTTCGCCTCTCTTCTTTTCACAGCTATTTGTAAGGCCTCCCCAGACAGCCATTTTGCCTTTTTACATTTCTTTTCCATGGAGATGGTCTTGATCCCTGTCTCCTGTACAATGTCACGAACCTCATTCCATAGTTTATCAGGCACTCTATCTATCAGATCTAGTCCCTTAAATTTATTTCTCACTTCCACTGTATAATCATAACAGATTTGATTTAGGTCATACCTGAATNTTGCTTTTTTGCATTTCTTTTCCATGGGGATGGTCTTGATCCCTGTCTCCTGTACAATGTCATGAACCTCAGTCCGTAGTTCATCAGGCACTCTGTCAGTTCTAGTCCCTTAAATCTGTTTCTCACTTCCACTGTATAATCATAAGGGATTTGATTTAGGTCATACCTGAATGGTCTAGTGGTTTTCCCTACTTTCTTCAATCTAAGTCTGAATTTGGCAATAAGGACCTCATGATCTGAGCCACAGTCAGCTCCTGGTCTTGTTTTTGTTGACTGTATAGAGCTTCTCCATCTTTGGCTGCAGAGAATAGAATCCATCTGATTTCGGTGTTGACCATCTGGTGATGTCCATATGTAGAGTCTTCTCTTGTGTTGTTGGAAGAGGGTGTTTGCTACGACCAGTGCGTTCTCTTGGCAAAACTCTATTAGCCTTTGCCCTGCTTCATTCCGCATTCCAAGGCCAAATTTGCCTGTTACTCCAGGTGTTTCTTGACTTTCTACTTTGCATTCCAGTCCCCTATAATGAAAAGGACATCTTTTTTGGATGTTAGTTCTACAAGGTCTTGTAGGTCTTCATAGAACCATTCAACTTCAACCTCTTCAGTGTTACTCGTTGGGGCATAGACTTGGATTACTGTGATACTGAATGGTTTGCCTTGGAAATGAACAGAGATCATTCTGTTATTTTTGAGATTGCATCCAAGTACTGCATTTTGGACTCTTTTGTTGACCATGATGGCTACTCCATTTCTTCTAAGGGATTCCTGCCCACAGTAGTAGATATAATGGTCATCTGAGTTAAATTCACCCATTCCAGTCCATTTTAGTTCACTGATTCCTAGAATGTCAATGTTCATTCTTGCCATCTCCTGTTTGACCACTTCCAATTTGCCTTGATTCCTGGACCTGACATTCCAGGTTTCTATGCAATATTGCTCTTTACAGCATCAGACCTTGTTTCTATCACCAGTCACATCCACAGCTGGGTATTGTTTTTGCTTTGGTTCCATCACTTCATTCATTCTGGAGTGATTTCTCCACTGATCTCCAGTAGCACATTGGGTACCTACTGACCTGGGGAGTACCTCTTTCAGTATCCTATCATTTTGCTTTTTCATACTGTTCATGGGGTTCTCAAGGCAAGAATACTGAAGTGGTTTGCCATTCCCTTCTCCAGTGGACCACATTCTGTTCGAAAATTAGAGAACCAAGGGAATATTTCATGGAAAGATGGGCTCGATAAGGGACAGAAATTGTATGGACCTAACAGAAGCAGAAGATAGTAAGAAGAAGTGGCAAGAATACACAGAACTGTACAAAAAAGATCTTCACTACCAAGATAATCAGGATGGTATGATCACTCACCTAGAGCCAGACATCCTGGAATGTGAAATCAAGTGGGCCTTAGAAAGCATCACTACGAACAAAGCTAGTGGAGGTGATGGAATTCCAGTTGAGCTATTTCAAATCCTGAAAGATGATGCTGTGAAAGTGCTGCACTCAATAAGCCAGCAAATTTGGAAAACTCAGCAGTGGCCACAGGACTGGAAATGTGTCAGTTTTCATTCCCACCCCAAAGAAAGGTAATGACAAAGAATGCTCAAACTACCACACAATTGCACTCATCTCACACACTAGTAAAGTAATGCTCAAAATTCTCCAAGCCAGGCTTCAGAAATACGTGAACCGTGAAGTTCCTGATGTTCACGCTGGTTTTAGAAAAGGCAGAGGAACCAGAGATCAAATTGCCAGCATCTGCTGGATCATGGAAAAAGCAAGAGAGTTCCAGAAAAAAACACCTATTTCTGCTTTATTGACTATGCCAAAGCCTTTGACTGTGTGGATCACAATAAACTGTGGAAAATTCTGAAAGAGATGGGAATACCAGACCACCTGACCTGCCTCTTGAGAAATCTGTATGCAGGTCAGGAAGCAGCAGTTAGAACTGGACATGGAACAACAGA
>SJYX01024129.1:261945-276471 GCA_006410675.1 Oreotragus oreotragus | reverse complement strand
TCTCTCTCTCTCTCTCTCTCTTTGCTTCTTTTTAATTTTCTTTTGCTGGAGTGAAACATCTGGAGAGACAAAGCATCTTTTGAGGTCTGTGCTTATTGAAAATTCCCTTTGTTTGGCTCTCACAGAGCAAAGTTACATCTTCTGGAAACAGAAACTCTAGTCTGCTGGCATTGCTCATCCAGTGTTCTTTGCTATAATATGCTGTCCTTTTTCTTCAAATCCTGGTTAATGGAATCTCAAGCATATGTGCTCAGCCAACTGTGTTCAACCAGACATTCTGGAGCTGTATCTGGGCAGGCCTATAATGCCTTCCCAAAACCAAGGGCATGAGCCTTGCAAAGAGCAGCTGGATAATCATTGCCCTTGACACCTTCATGCCATGTACCCTGGAGAAATACCACAGCACCAGCTAAAAGAGGCAATCCCTGAGGGTGCGTTTAAAAAACTGCTATTTGTGTGCACTGATTTGATTTTTAAAAACTATGAGGCACAGATGTTTTGCTGAAGAAAGAACTGTGTAAAAGACATCAGTAAGGATGTTGCTGGAAAGGGGTCAAGCGTGACTAAGAAAAAGAAGAGCTTGGGAACCCTCTTCTATCTCTGGCTTTGGTTCTGTCATTGGAAAGTATGAAACAAAAGGTAGCAGAAAAGTAGCTACAGGCTGGGGATCTGACACAAGGAGTCTGGGTTCATGAAGTCCTGTAGGCACCACTCACGCGCTGTAATTCACGTAAGNGCATGAATAAGAAAAAGAAGAGCTTGGGAACCCTCTTCTATCTCTGGCTTTGGTTCTGTCATTGGAAAGTATGAAACAAAAGGTAGCAGAAAAGTAGCTACAGGTTGGGGATCTGACACAAGGAGTCTGGGTTCATGAAGTCCTGTAGGCACCACTCACGCGCTGTAATTCACGTAAGCCAAGCACTATAATCATGCCTGGCACATAGGAAACAGTCAGTTAAGCTATTAGAAGGACCCTCTGTTCATAGAATCAATTGATTAACCATTAGCATAAATAGAGTGCCCTCCTTCAGGCGAAAAGCAGTCATCAAAGGTAGTCTGCCTTTCAGCTTTAAATCCAAGCAGAAGAGATTCTTCCTCACATAGCCTGTAAACTGGGTCTAGCCCCAGGAATGTGGGCACAGATGTGAGAACAGGGACGATGTGTACAGAGCAAGGCCACAGTCGTTTGTGTTAGATGTGGACACTCAGACCCCTTACTGTCCTTCTTCCCCCAGAAGTAGACCTGGAGATAGAACCCCAGTTTATCCAGCAAGGATAAAGGGAGGAGTTTATTCAGCAAGTGTGGCAGGCAGNAATCATTTATCCACTATAATACACCAAGAACTGATGGAGTAATTGCTGTGAAGAGAAGGCCTCCATTCTATATGAGCTGGTCTCCAGAGAATAAGGGAAAGTGTGTGGCCAATGAGCTGGCTGTAGAGGTCACTTAGACAGAGTAGCTTGTTCCCTGAAGAGCCCTTGCTAGTTTATGATAATAGTCTGACCTTCAGTTCAGAATGCTAGTACCTTAGATATCTAAAAGGAAGTAATCTAGAAAATAAATAGGGTTTTAAGGGTGTGACATGTGCAAATTTCAAAACGTCTGACCATATCTAATGCTAGGCAGCAGGGGACCATGTGCTCTGTCATTTAGTGTCACAGTCCGTTCCAGCCAAAGTGAGATGGCTTCTATTAGAGATACAATAATAAAGTTTATACATAGAGATGAAAGAAAGCACAAAACCTTTATCACTTTTCTTTCATGCAAGGAATAAAAGGAGATTTCGTTTTTAATGCTTTTCTGGTGCCTTCCAAAGAACAATGTTCAAATTGTGCCTCCTAATGAGGTAGGATTTCATCTGAATCTGTTGATATGCACTCCTCAATGTCCTCTCCAGGTAGATTCAGTGCTTTCCAGCTGAGACTGGTTTTTGTTAGAAAGTGAAAAAGTGAAGTCGTTCAGTCGTGTCCGACTCTTTGGGACCCCATGGACACCAGGCTCCTCCATCCAGGGGATTTTCTAGGCAAGAATACTGGAGTGGGTTGCCGTTTCCTTCTCCAGGGAACTTCTCAACCCAGGGAGAGGATCGAACCCAGGTCTCCCACATTGTAGACAGATGCTTTCCGTCTGAGCCACCACTTGATCTTAGCCGAAAGGCCAAGAAGTGGTTAGCTTTTCACCCTCTCACCCAGTGGAAGGCAAGGGCACTGGCCTGGGACTACAGTGCCCTCTGCTGGACGACAGAGGCCAAGTCAGGCAGGGAAATTCTCAAAAGTGTCATTCATTTTGAATAAATCCTACAAACATTATGCACTGGAAACAAATTTGAGGCTGTTACTGTTGCAAAGCCTCCCATTCTTCAGAGGTAAACTTAAGTGGTCAGTGGTGTATTTGGAAACCAAGGGGCTGTAAGTGTTTCAAGGACAGCTGGATCTCAGCTCTGGTGGTCCCAGCTGTGTCATCTAGAGTGAAATTGGTCACTCCCTCTAAGTTTGTTTTCTCATTTGTGGAATAGGATAATTCATAAGGAAATCCAAAAATTAAAGAAGAAAGTATATACAAAATCATTCATTAGCAAAATGACACATATTATTTCAATAAAAGTTGGTTATCATCGGCCTCCTCCTTTAAGATGCAGAAATTAGAAGGTCTTGACTGAGGTTTTCAAGATAATGTGTCTGCTTAGGGATGGAGAAAGGGCAGTTCTAGGCTAGAACCTCCCACCTTCCCCCAGGTGTCCTGCACTCTAGTGAGCTCCTTTAGATTCACCAGACCTAGGCGCTGCTTTAGTGGACACTTGGACTTGACCCTTGCCTGACCAATCACATCACCAAACAGAAGGAAGAAAATGTTGAAATGCTGCTTTATCCCCCAGCAGAGAAGGTCACTGGTAGGCACTACAGGCTATGCTCTGCAGAGAGCAATGTGAAGTGAGCACAACTCCCAAAGTGGAGAGAAAGTTCCCTATGTCATGAGCAACTGGATTGGAGCAGCAAGATCCAAGACCAGAGGCAATCAACTGACTGACCTTAGTGAACTATCCGAACGTTCATTCATTAACTTTGTACTTATTCATTTGTAAGTATTTGCTAGCACCACTTGCCAAGCAAGGCTTCTCAGAACTCACAGAGCAAAAAGAAAAACAGAGTATGAAAATGGGGCTCAGGATGGGTTCTGAAACACCCTTGAGCACCTGGTTGGGTGGACTGGTTCCCCTTTTGTGTGGTTTGTCACACTCCCAAGACTGCGACTGAAACCCCTACCACGGTATTTCCATAAGATTCTGCAGAGTGCACAGTCCCTCCAGTAAACAAGTTTGAGAAGATGAAGGTTCACATTGCCTTAAAACACTGTGCCACCAAAGTAACATATGTGCTAACCAGGGCAATCAACACTGTGGCTGTCCTTTTAGGAGACCCCGGTAAAGAATCCACTTGCAAAGCGAGACACCTGGGTTCGATCCCTGGGTTAGAGGAGAGCATGGCAACCCATTCCAGTATTCTTGTCTGGAGTATTCTCATGGATAGAGGAGCTTGGGGGCTACAGTCCATGAGATCGCAAAGAATCAGACACTACTGAGCAATTAAACACAGCACAGCACATAGGCACGATACACAGAATAACTGTAAAAGAAAGGTATTAATGACCCAGAAAATCATGATGGTGTGGTCACTCACCTAGAGCCAGACGTTTTGGAGTGTGAAGTCAAGTGGACTTAGGAAGCGTACTATGAACAAAGCTACTGGAGGTGGTGAAATACAAGCTAAACTATTTCAGATCCTAAAAGATCCAAAAGATGCTCCTAAAGTGCTGCACTCGATATGCCAGCAAATTTGGAAAACTCAGCAGTGGCCATAGGAATGGAAAAGATCAGTTTTCATTCCAATCCCAAAGAAGGGCAATGCCAAAGAATGTTCAAACTATCCCACAAGTGTACCCATTTCACACACTAGCAAGGTAATGTTCAAAATGCTTCAAGCCAGGCTTCAACAGTACTTGAACCAAGAAATTTCAGATGTATAAGCTGGATTTAGAAAAGGCAGAGGAATCAGAGATCCAAATGCTAACATCCATTAGGCCATAAAAAAAGCAAGGGGAGTCCAGAAAAAAATATCTACTCCTGCTTCATTGACTACGCTAGACTTTGACTGTGTGGGTCACAACAAACTGTGGAAAGTTCTTAAAGAGATGGGAATACCAGACCACTTTGCATGCCTCCTAAGAATCCTGTATGCAGGTCAAGAAACAATAGTTAGAACCAGACAAGGAACAGTGGGCTGGTTCAAAACTGGGAAAAGAGTATGTCAAGGCTGTATATTGTCACCCTGCTTATTTAACTTATATGCAGAGTACATCATACAAAATGCCAGGTGAGATGAATCTCAAGTTGAAATCAAGATTGCTTGGAGAAATATCAATAATCTCAGATATGCAGATGATACCACTCTAATGGCAGAATGTGAAGAGGAACTAAAGAGCCTCTTGATGAAGATGAAAGAGGGGAGTGAAAAAGCTAGCTTAAAACTCAACATTCAATAAACTAAGATTATGGCACCCAGTTCCATCACTTCATGGCAAATAGATGGGGAAACAATGGAAACAGTGAGAGACTTTATTTTCTTGGGCTTCAAAATTACTGCGGATGGTGACTGCAGCCATGAGATTAAAAGATGCTTGCTCCTTTGTAGAAAAGCTATGAGAAACCTAGACAGCATATTAAAAAGAAGAGACATCACTTCTCTGACAAAGGCCCACATAGTCAAAGCTATGGTTTTTCCCTTGTCATGTATGCATGTGAAAGTTGGACCGTAAAGAAGGCTGAGCACCAAAGAATTGAAGCTTTTGAACTGTGGTGTTTGAGAGTCCATTGGACTGCTAGGAGATCAAATCAGTCAATCCTAAAGGAAATCAACCTTTAATATTCATTAGAAGGACTGATGCTAAAGCTGAAGTTCCAATACTTTGGCCACCTGATGTGAAGCCCCTACTCACTGGAAAAGATCTTGATGCTGGGAAAGATTGAGGACAGGAGGAGAAGGGGGTGACAAAGGATGAGATGGTTGGATGGCATCATTGACTCTGTGGACATGAGTTTGAACAACTATGAGAGATAGTGAAGGACACGGAAGCCTGGCATGCTGCAGTCCATGGGGTCACAAAAAGTCAGACACGACTGAATGACTGCAACAACAGGCATAATTGAGCATCAGGCCCTCCAAGTCATTACACCAGGACAGATCTAAATCATTACTGCTTATGGATTTTAATTGAAATTCCACAAAAAAACCCCAGCTGGGTCACATTAAGTAGAATATTCAATCTTTCCTGTCTTCAAATTCTTATTGGGTCATAGGAATGATCATATTAATCTTAAAAAATTCTGGAAAAATTAGAGAAACTTAATGTCAAGCTCCTAGTTTTCCTAAATAGTATGGACATTAAGTAAATGATTATTTAAGCCATAGTAAGCATATTTATCCCTTGTAGTATCAAGAGTATCATTCTTTCTTCTTTTCTAATATAGACTAAATATTTTACATACAGAAACAGGAATCAGCATGCATGTTTTTACATGCACTAATATGTGCCTGTAAACTTACATATACACACTTCATTTAGTTTTCCTAAATAGTATGGACATTAAGTAAATGGTTATTATTTAAGCCATAGTAAGCATATTTATCCCTTGTAGCATCAAGAGTATCATTCTTTCTTCTTTTCTAATATAGACTAAATATTTTACATACAGAAACAGGAATCAGCATGCATGTTTTTACATGCACTAATATGTGCCTGTAAACTTACATATACACACTTCACACATATACTTTGCTTGGGTGTGAAATAATAACAAGGACCATGTATACCCATTTTTGTATGTAAAATATTTATTCTATATTAGAAAAGAGGAAAAAATAATACTCTTGATACTATAAGGGGTAAATATGCTTACTCAGCAAAATGAAAAATAAAAAGGATACTGCTTTGGGTAACAAAGATAGTACTTTCTCATCCTTTGAGGCAATGAAAAGACACATTTTAAGGAAAGCTGTGGAGATAACCATTAAATTAAAATGTGATTTAAAATTTTGGGGAGTATGAAATAAGAGTTCCTACTCATTTGTTTTCTTAAGTATTTTGAAGAAATAAAAGAGAATTATATCTATGTAAGAATGTACTTTAGGTTGACTTACTTACATTTTTGTAAGGCAAAGAGTTATAACCATGCCGTAAAAATGTGCTGCTTTTATCACATTAAGCAGTCGTCACCTTTCCATCCCTAAAGAAGGTACTGTTCACTAGCCTTTGCTACTTTTGTATGAGTCAGTGAAAGTAGAAGGGAGTTACAATAACAGCAATCCCACACATGAGGTTATAGGAGCAGATCTTCAAGTAGGAATCGCAGAGAATCCCAAACAAGATGAACCCAAAGAGACACACACCAAGACATATTTAAAATGGTAAAAGTTAAAGAGATGACTTTAAAGACAGCAAGAGAAAAAGAAAGAGCCACATGCAAGGTAACCCTTATCAGGTTGTAAGCTGATTTCACTGCAGAAACTTTACAGACCAGAAGGGAGTGGCATGATATATTCAAAGTGCTAAAGGGGGAACAACCTACAAGCTAGGTTAATCTATTCAGCAAGATTATCATTCAGAAGTGAAGGATAGCTAAAGAGTTTCTAGGACAAGCAAAAACCAAGACTTCATTAATACTAAAATGACCATATAAGAAGTGTCAAAGGGCCCTGTCTCTTATACACATCTAGATGTGTATAAGAGACAGGTGCTAACCAGGGCAATCAACACTGTGGCTGTCCTTTTAGGAGACCCCGGTAAAGAATCCACTTGCAAAGCGAGACACCTGGGTTCGATCCCTGGGTTAGAGGAGAGCATGGCAACCCATTCCAGTATTCTTGTCTGGAGTATTCTCATGGATANGAATTTATAAGAAAGAAAAACTCCACTAGTAAAATGTAAATATATAATAAAGGTTGTGTATCAACCACTTAAACAAACAACTATAAAGACTAAAAGATAAAAATTGTAAAGTTAACTATAACTACAATAAACATTAAGGGATGGACATAAGAGAGAGAAAAGTTGCTCAGTCGTGTCCAACTCTGCAACCCCATGGACGATAGCCTACACAGGCTCCTTCATCCGTGGGATTTTCCAGGTAAGAGTACTGGAGTGGGTTGCCATTTTCTTCTCCAGGGGATCTTTCTGACCCAGGGATGGAACTCAGGTCTCCCACAATGCAGGCAGATGCTTTACTGTCTGGNGGGATGGACATAAGAGAGAGAAAAGTTGCTCAGTCGTGTCCGACTCTGCAACCCCATGGACGATAGTCTACACAGGCTCCTTCATCCGTGGGATTTTCCAGGTAAGAGTACTGGAGTGGGTTGCCATTTCCTTCTCCAGGGGATCTTTCTGACCCAGGGATGGAACTCAGGTCTCCCGCATTGCAGGCAGATGCTTTACTGTCTGAGCCACCAGGGAAGATAAAGATACACAATATAACATCAAAAACACAATACATGGAGGAGGGGAGTAAAAAATGCAGAACTTTTAAAATGTTTGAACTTAAATGACTAGCAGTATAAAAAACAAGTAGATATAGCTATAGGTCAACAAATATGAACCCCATGGTAATCACAAATCAAAACTCTTTAAATACATACATAAAAACCAAAGAGAAAGGAACACAAACATATCACTAAAGAAAATCATCAGACCACAAGGGAAGAAACTAAAAGAAGAACAAAAGAACATAGAACTATTNCTAAAGTGCTGCACTCGATATGCCAGCAAATTTGGAAAACTCAGCAGTGGCCATAGGAATGGAAAAGATCAGTTTTCATTCCAATCCCAAAGAAGGGCAATGCCAAAGAATGTTCAAACTATCCCACAAGTGTACCCATTTCACACACTAGCAAGGTAATGTTCAAAATGCTTCAAGCCAGGCTTCAACAGTACGTGAACCAAGAAATGTCAGATGTATAAGCTGGCTTTAGAAAAGGCAGAGGAACCAGAGATCCAAATGCTAACATCCATTGGGCCATAAAAAAAGCAAGGGGATTCCAGAAAAAAAAGTATCTACTTCTGCTTCATTGACTACGCTAAAGACTTTGACTGTGTGGGTCACAACAAACTGTGGAAAGTTCTTAAAGAGATGGGAATACCAGACCGCTTTGCATGCCTCCTAAGAATCCTGTATGCAGGTCAAGAAACAATAGTTAGAACCAGACATGGAACAATGGGCTGGTTCAAAACTGGGAAAAGAGTATGTCAAGGCTGTATATTGTCACCCTGCTTATTTAACTTATNTTTTACAAATAGATCAGGGTCAACTCAGTGAAATTAAAGTTTTGCAGTGCAATAGTTTCCTATGTCCATTAATTTAAAAATAATCCAACAAAGTCCCTCTTGTCATCAAACTTTTCCTATGGCCTCTTTTGTCTTTTCACAAAATCAAAGCGATTTCTGTGATTTACAAGATGGACCTGATGTGGCCTCTCTCTTGTCCACAATTCAGCTATCACGCACCCTACTGCTCACTCCATCCCAAACACTCTGGCTTGAACAGTCCAGGTCCTTTGCACTTTCCTTGCCTTCTCTTGAACACTCTTGCTCTACATCTTCTCATAGAATATTAACTCATGAGCCCCTTCACTTATTCATACCCCAGATGTCTTTGCTTCAGAGATACCTTCAGTAACACTCCATTTCTTCCTTCCTATTTGTTATGATTCTTCATAGCACTAATTTTACCTGGGATAGAACTGCTTATGTGTCAGTTAGCTTATTGATCACTTACCTTTTCCTGGACTGTCAGCTTCTGGAGACAGAGACCTTGCCCGTCTTGTGTCTCAGGACTTAGAACTGCCTGGTGCACATTAGATGTGACATATATACTTACACACATGTCCAATAATAAGAGTGGGCAGAGTCATGTAAGACAACGTCTCATTAATTTGTACTTACAAGGTACTTATTTCCACTAGAAAGATAAGATCTTATAAAGCTCAACTCTCTGGCTTGGGTCATTTTTCTTGAAAAGTAAGAATATTGTTTCAATTTTATCTCAAATTTAAATAGATAAATAAAGGGGTAAAACAAACTTCAATTTTAAAAGAAAAAAGAGGAAGAGAAAGGGCAATGGATGGATAAATAAATAAATTTGTAAGAATTAAACTAGGAAACTTAGATAGTAAATTGTAAAGATATTGAATGTCATACTAATTTGTCTTGCTGGCTAAATGTATGAATCCAATCAGTAGCAGTCTGATCAACTATACATTAGTAATAGCCTTCTTTTGTCAGCAGTACTCAGGACCTTTCTAAGGCCAAGGTTACTGAATTTCACACAGAAATAGCCTGCTTTCAATAATGCTCCCAAATCTGGACAAATCTATAAAATTTATTTCCCAGGCACATCTCTGAATTAGCTATGTGAAAATGGCAGTGATGTGACATGTAAATATGACTGTCATTCTAATTTGGGATCATTCTAATTTCTTTGATCCCATAAGAAGAATGATAATAACCTCCTCTGGTACTATCCCAACATGCACCCTGGACCTCAAGGGCCATTTCTGGTTCCTACATCAGATGAAGGAAGATCACAATCCCTGGTGGCTGCTGTGCTCTGGACCTGTGTGTTTCTCCCAAGCTGAGTGGCACCCTGCATGAATGATCACATGAAGGACTCAAGAAGTCACCATTGGTGACACTTGTCTTTTCTCATTTTGCTGGGATCCCCAAAACATCCTTATTATTTGGTGGACTAATACAATGTCATTAGTCTGTGTTTTGAACTGTGAAAATGCATGACAGAGGTTCTGAAATAATTGTACCCTTCCTCCAGAAAACTATTCTCTGGGTTGGTATGTACACTCTCTGGTCCCTGGAACATTAAAGATGAAATTGAAAACAGGGGTCCAGAAACAGAGAGATCTGGGTTCAAATTTTGGTTCTAAAACTTCCTGCCTATGTGACCATGGCACATTGCTTCACCTCCTCTTCCTCAGCATCTCCATCTGTAAAACAGAAATAATGATCTGTAATTCACAGGGTATGGTAAAGAAAATATATAGATAGTATGTGTAAAGAATATAGTATTAAAAAGCCTAGAGCTTTTTAAATATTAATTTGGAGATGTCCAATAAGCACATGAAAAGATGCTCAACATTTCTCATTATTGCTGCTGCTGCTGCTGCTGCTAAGTCACTTCAGTCTTACAGAAATGCAAACCAAAACTACAGTCAGGTATCATTTCATTTTATACTAGCCAGAATGGCCATCATCAAAATGTTCATGAATAATAAATGTCAGAAAGAATTTGGAGAAAAGGGAACCCTACTGCACTGTTGGTGGGAATGTAAATTGATACAGCCACTGTTGTGAACAGTATCAGTCAGCTTGGTTCAGTCACTCAGTCGTGTCTGACTATTTGCGACCCCATGGACTTCAGCTTGCCAGGCCTCCCTGTCTATCACCAACTCCCAGAGTTTACTCAAACTCATGTCTATTGAGTTGGTGATGCCATCAACCTTCTCATCCTCTGTTGTCCCCTTCTTCTCCCGCCTTCAATCTTTCCCAGCATCGGGCTCTTTTTAAACGAGTCAGCTCTTCACATCAGGTGGCCAAAGTATTGGAGTTTCAGCTTTAACATCAGTCCATCCAATGAATATTCAGGACTGATTTCCTTTAGAATGGACTGCTTGGATCTCCTTGCAGTCCAAGGGACTCTCAAAAGTCTTCTTTAACACCACAGTTCAAAAACATCAATTTTTTGGTGCTCATCTTTCTTTATAGCTCAACTCTCACATCCATACATGACTACTGGAAAAACCATAGCCTTGACTAGACAGACCTTTGTTGGCAAAGTAATGTCTCTGTTTTTTAATATGCTATCTAGGTTGGTCATAACTTTTCTTCCAAGGAGCAAAGGTCTTTTAATTTCATGGCTGCAGTCACCATCTGCAGTGCTTTTGGAGCCCAAAAAAGTAAAGTCTGACACTGTTTCCACTGTTTCTCCCTCTATTTGCCGTGAAGTGATAGGACCAGATGCCATGATCCTTGTTTTCTGAATGTTGAGCTTTAAGCCAACTTTTCACTCTCCTCTTTCACTTTCATCAAGAGGCTCATTAGTTCTTCTTCACTTCCTGCCATTAGGGTGGTGTCATCTTCATACCTGAGGTTATTGATATTTCTCCTGGCAATCTTGATCTCAGCTTGAGCTTCATCCAGCCTAGCGTTTCTCATCATGTACTCTGCATATAAGTTAAATAAGCAGGGTGACAATATACAGCCTTGATGTACTCATTTTCCTATTTGGAGCAAGTCTATTGTTCCATATCCAGTTCTAACTGTTGCTTCTTGACCTTCATACAGATTTCTCAGGAGGCAAGTCAGGTGGTCTGGTATTCCCATCTCTTTCAGAATTTTCCACAGTTTATTGTGATCCACACAGCCAAAGGTTTTGGCATAGTCAATAAAGCAGAAATAGGTGTTTTTCTGGAACTTGCTTGCTTTTTCGATGATCCAGCGGATGTTGGCAATTTGATCTCTGGTTCCTCTGTCTTTTCTAAAACCAACTTGAACATCTGGAAATTCACGGTTCTTGCTTGGAGAATTCTGAGCAGTACTTTGCTTAGCATTGAGATGAGTACAATTGTGTGGTATTTTGAGCATTCTTTGGCATTGCCTTTCTTAGGGATTGTAATGAAAACTGACCTTTTCTAGTCCTGTGGCCACTGCTGAGTTTTCCAAACTTGCTGGTATATTGAGTGCAGCACTTTCACAGCATCATCTTTTAGGTTTGAAATAACTCAACTGGAATTCCATCAAGTCCACTAGCTTTGTTCATAGTGATGCTTTCTAAGGCCCACTTGACTTCACATTCCAGGATGTCTGGTTCTAGGTGAGTGATCACACCATCGTGATTATCTGAGTCTTGGAGATCTTTTTTGTATAGTTCTTCTGTGTATTCTTGCCACCTCTTCTTAATATTTTCTACTTCTGTTAGGTCCATACCATTTCTGTCCTTTATTGAGACCATCTTTTCATGAAATGTTCCCTTGGTATCTCTAATTTTCTTGAAGAGATCTCTAGTCTTTCCCATTCTATTGTTTTCCTCTATTTCTTTGCACTGATCACTGAGGAAGGCTTTCTTATCTCTCCTTGCTATTCTTTGGAACTCTGCATTCAAATGGGTATATCTTTCCTTTTCTCTTTTGCTTTTTGTTTCTCTTCTTTTCACAGCCATTTGTAAGGCCTCCTCAGACAGCCATTTTGCTTTTGTGCATTCCTTTTTCTTGGGGATGGTCTTGCTCCCTGTCTCCTGTACAGTGTCATGAACCTCCATCCATAGTTCATCAGGCACTCTATCAGACCTAGTCCCTTAAATCTATTTGTCACCTCCACTGTATAATCATAAGGGATTTGATTTAGGTCATACCTGAATGATCTAGTGGTTTCCTCTACTTTCTTCAATTTAAGTCTGAATTTGGCAATAAAGAGTTCATAATCTGAGCCATAGTCAGCTCCTGGTCTTGTTTTTCCAGGTTCCTATGCCATTTGCTCTTTACAGCATTGGACCTTGCTTCCATTGTGAACAGTATGGAGATTCTTTAAAAGACTAGGAATAAAACTACCATATGACCAAATTATTCCACTACTGGGCATATACCCTGAAAAAGCCATAACTCAAAAAGACACAGGTACTCCAACATTCATTGCATCACTATTGCCAGGACATGGAAGCAACCTAGAGTGATGAATGTCATTGTCATTCACCAATGGCAGATGAATGGATAAAGAAGTTATGGTACCTACAAATAATGAGTAAAGAGATTGAATCCGTAGTTAAAAACTTCCCAGTAAAGAAAAGCCCAGGGCCAGATGCCTTCACTGGTGAATTTTACCAAACTTTCAAAGATTTAATGCTATTCTTTCTTAAACTCTTCCAAAAACCTGGAGAGGATGAAACACTTCCTAATTCATTTTATGAAGCCGGGGTTACCTGTTATCAAAACTAGGAAAACATACCACAAGAAAACAAAACTACAGACCCATATCCCGGATGACTACAGATGGAAAAATCCTCAGTAAAATACTAGCAGATTGAATTCAACAGCACATAAGAAGGATATACACCATGATCAGATGGGGTTTATCTCTGAGATGTAAGGATGGTTCAATATGGGCAAATCAATAGATGTGATACATTACATTAACAAAATGAAGAATAAAAAATTCACATTATCATCTTAACAAATGAAGAAAAAGTAATTGACAAGATTTAGCATCCTTTCATGATAAAAACTCTTGACTCACTATGAACAGAAGGAAATGAGCTCAACAAAGGCCTTGTATGAAAAGCCCATGGCCAACATAATAATCAGCAGTTAAAAAAAAAAAACAACTGACTATTTTCCCCCTCATACCAGGAAGACACGCTTACCACTTGTATTCAGCACAGTACTGTAAGTCCAGGCCAGAGAAGACCGGAGTCTGTGCACTTGGCTACACTGGTGACATCTCCAAACTAGACTTTTGTGACAATAAAAGATTAAGTCTTAGTTCCTGAAGGCAGCCTTAACACCAAGAGGTGTTAGGAAGAAAAAGTGTTGAACAATGTGAGAAAGAACTTGATACAAATCGGGTTCTCCAAAGATGAAGAGACTCTGGGACTGCTCTGATCCTGCATGCAGGAACCTAGGGACAAAATGGTGGCCTTTATGGATGCATCAAACAGGCCACAGAGCAGAGTCAAGTTTCTAACGGGCACCACTGTAGGCACACGGGCTCAGATGCAGAGTTCCTGCACTGGACAGAGTTCAGAGGCGATCACGTACTAAGCAGACGCACAGATCTCCTAACACAAGCCTGCTCCTGGTGGGCTGGGCTCTCTGAGTTCCCCCAGGGAAGGAGTGTCTCCAGCACAGATAAGGCTGGCCCTGGGAGAATCATTTGGAGGCAGAAATGGAGCTGCCTTTCCCTCTCTGGACCTGGCACACTGGCGATTTTCCTGGCAGCAGAACCGACATCCTGATGGAATACAAGTGAATTCAACTGTCTCTCCCCAAGGTCATCACCAAAATGATGTTTTCTGGAAACACAAGAGCATGTGGTTTCTTCAAACCAAGAATGATGGAAACAATTTTAAATACAAAAACACATGTTCAGTGTGAAGCCTCAGCTGGCAGGAGGAAGCTGATACGCTCCCTGTGGTGTAACTGCCACTGTTTCTGACAGGTTTTCGGGGGGCGGGGGGGCTGTCTCTTATACACATCTAGATGTGTATAAGAGACAGCTGGTTCCTCTGTCTTTTCTAAAACCAACTTGAACATCTGGAAATTCACGGTTCTTGCTTGGAGAATTCTGAGCATTACTTTGCTTAGCATTGAGATGAGTACAATTGTGTGGTATTTTGAGCATTCTTTGGCATTGCCTTTCTTAGGGATTGTAATGAAAACTGACCTTTTCTAGTCCTGTGGCCACTGCTGAGTTTTCCA
>SJYX01024129.1:182831-248147 GCA_006410675.1 Oreotragus oreotragus | reverse complement strand
AAAAAAAAAAAAATAGCAAAACTGGAAAAATTTAACTTCTTCAAAATTAAAACTTATGTTTGGCATATGATATAATAAAAAAGTGACATACAGATGCTCATGGCAGGATTATTCATAATAGTCAAAGAATATCCAGTGTGTGGATAAATAAAAGAATATAGGTATATCCATACAAAGTGATAGCTTTTGGCAATAAAGAGGGATAAGATACAAATATATGCTACAAGAACACAACTTGAAAACATAATAAAAAAGTCAGTTACAATGAGCACATATATTGTATGAAATGCCCAGAATAGGCATAACTACAGAGACAGAAATAAAGACTGGTGCTTTCCTAGGGTGAATGTGAAGGGGTGGAATGTCTGAGGTGGGGAAAATGGAGAGTGACTACTGATGGGTACAACATTTCTTTTCGTGGTTAAAAAAAAAAGTCCTAATATTGAATTTGGTGATGGTTACACAACTTTGTGAATATACTTAAAATAATTTAATTATATATTTTAATTTGTTAAACTGTGTAAATGTCAATTATATAAAAAATAAGTTTAAAACTGAATTGCATTTTTATATAAATAATGAAAGATCTTCCTATGAGAAAATCCATTTGATTGAAGTGATTTTGATTAAATCAAAAATAACAGCTTGAACTTCCTTTCAATTAAGTAATTATATTTTTAATTAATTCATTTATTTTAATTGGAGGTTAATTACTTTATAATATTGTAGTAGTTTTTGCCATACATTGACATGAATCAGCCATGGCTGTACATGTGTCTCCCATCCTGAACCCCTTTCCCACCTTCCTCCCCATCCCATCCTTCAGGGTTGCCCCAGTGCACCAGCTTTGAGTGCCCTGTTTCATGCATCGAACTTGGACTGGCGATCTATTTCACATATGGTAATATACATGTTTCAATGCTATTCTCTCAGATCATCCCATCTTGCCTTCTCCCACAGAGTCCAAAAGTCTGTTCTTTACATCTGTGTCTCTTTTGCTGTCTCGCATATATGGTTATTGTTATTATCTTTTAAAATTCCATATATATGCATTAATATACTGTATTGGTGGAGAAGGCAATGGCACCCCACTCCAGTACTCTTGCCTGGAAAATCCCATGGACAAGGGAGCTGGGTGGGCTGCAATCCATGGGGTCTCTAATAGTTGGACAAGACTGAGCAACTTCACTTTCACTTTTCACTTTCATGCATTGGAGAAGAAAATGGCAACTCACTCCAGTGTTCTTGCCTGGAGAATCCCAGGGATGAGGGAGCCTGGTGGGCTGCAGTCTATGGGGTCGCACCGAGTCAGACACGACTGAAGCGACTTAGGGGCAGCAGCAGCAGCATATTTTATTGGTTTTTCTTTATGACTTACTTCACTCTGTATAACAGGCTCCAGTTTCATCCATCTCATTAGAACTGATTCAAACGGGTTCTTTTTAATAGCTGGATAATATCCCATTGTGTATATATACCACAGCTTTCTTATCCATTCATCTGCTGATGGAAATCTAGGTTGCTTCCATGTCCTAGCTATTGTAAACAGTGCTGTGATGAACACTGGGGTACACGTGTCTCTTTCAGTTCTGGTTACCTCAGTGTGTATGCCCAGCAGTGGGATTGCTGGGTCGTATGGCAGTTCTATTTCCAGTTTTTTAAGGAATCTCCACACTCTTCTCCATAGTTGCCATACTAGTTTGCATTCCCACCAACAGTGTAAGAGGGTTCCCTTTTCTCCGCATCCTCTCTAGCATTTATTGTTTGTAGACTTCTTGATAGCAGCCATTCTAACCGGCGTGAGATGGTACCTCATTATGGTTTTGATTTGCATTTCTCTGACAATGAATGATGTTGAACATCTTTTCATGTGTTTGTTAGCCATCTGTATGTCTTCTTTGGAGAAATGTCTATTCAGTTCTTTGGCCCATTTTTTGATTGGGTCGTTTATTTTTCTGGTATTGAGCTGCATGAGCTGCTTATATATTTTTGAGATTAAGTTGCTTCATTTGTTATTATTTTCTTCCATTCTGAAGGTTTTTTTTTTCATCTTGCTTATAGTTTCCTTCACTGTGCAAAAGCTTTTAAGTTTAATTAGGTCCCATTTGTTTATTTTTGCTTGGTAATTATATTTTTAAAGAGGCAAATGCATGCCTACCTGTTCAGACTTGTGAAGAGAGGACTTATTTTTGAGCATAAATTTTCACATCCTTTTAAATCTTCAGTGCTTAGGATTATGTCTGACAATAAATGACATAAAATACTTGCTTGCTGACTTAAACTTCATGGAAAACAAGAAACCAGAAATTCTCAGAAAAGACTTGATTTGCTCAGAGCCACAAGAAAGGGGGAGCACTGGGATGACAGCCCAGGCTTAGCAGCCTCTGCTGGGTGTTCTTATCACTAGCTTAGATGCTGGCATCCAAGTTCCAATGCTTTACTTGGTTCTTAAGTAATATTTCTCTTTCTCTGTCTGTTCAAAACCTCACTAACTATAGAAAAAAAAGGAAGTCTGTAATTTGTAGGTGAAAAGTCACATTGAGATCATGGTTGAATTGGCAGGGGATCCCAGCAGCAGAAAGAGGCTCTTCTTCCTGCCATGTTCAGTGGCATTTTAGGAGAGATGGATGTGGCCAGGTTGGGGAAATCATTGAGATAAAGGAATTCATCTCATTATTCTGCCAGTGATTCTGGCTAATTAATCAAAATTAACTTGTCTTCATAAGATAAGAAGGGGCTGAGCTATAACATTTTTAAAAGTTTCACCTACATTTTAAAATGATTAAAATGGTAGATTTTGTGTCACATGACTTTTATCTCAACTTAAAATAATTTGTATAAAAGTATATCTGATACTGTCCTACTTCTGGAATTTTTCTCCTTTATATTTCAGCAAAATTTTGCTATTCAATCTTCTTATTTCATTTTTAAGTATTTATTTGGCTGTGCTGGCTCTTAGCTGTGGCGCATGGGATCTTTGGTCTTTGCTGTCACACATGGGATCTTTAATTGAGGCATGTGGGATCTAGTTCCCTGACCAGGGATCGAACCTGGGCCCCTTGCACTGGGACCTCAGAGTCTCAGTCACTGGACCACCATAAATTGAACTACAGTTGATCTACAATGTGTTAGTTCAGGTATATAGCAATGTGATTCAGTTTATATATATGCTCTTTTTCAGATTATTTTGCCTTATAGGTTATTACACGATATTAAGAATAGTTCCCTGTGCTGTATAGTAGGTCCTTGTTGGCTATCTATTTTATATACAGTTAGTATGTATATGTTAATCCCGTACTCCTAATTTATCCTTCTCCTTTGGTAAGTATACGTTTGTTTCTTATATCTATGAGTCTATTTCTGCTTTGTAAATAAGTTCATTTCTATCATTTTTTTGATCTCACATATAAGTGGTATCATATGATATCTGTATTTCTCTGGCTGGCTTATTTCATTTCGTGTGATAGTCTCTGGCCCATCTATGTTGCTGCAAATGGTATCGTTTCCTTCTTTTCTGTGGCTGAGAAATACTCCACTGCATATGTATACCACATCTTCTTTATCCACTCAGGGTGGGGAGAAGAAGGAACCCTCCTACTCTGTTAGTATGTATACATCTAACATCACTGTTAGAATGTATTAATAAATTGGTACAGCCACTATGGAGAACAATATGGAGATTCCTTAAAAAACTAAAACTTGAGCTAACATATAATTCAGGAGTCCCATTCCTGAGCATATATCTGAAAAAACTAGAACTCCAATCTATACATGCACTCCAATGTTCATAGCAGCACTCTTTACAATAGCCAAGACATGGAAGCAATCAAAATGTCCAACAGCAGATGAATCAATTTTACTGTTTCGGCAGTTGTCATTAAATATTATTTTATTTGCAACCGAAAGTGTCATGTGTAACTGTGTATTTTTTATCTAAAAGAGAAGAAAAATGAGGACCTTGCATTCTAAATTTTAAAATATATGATCTATACTCTATAAGAAAAAAAATGTGTGGCATTAAATTTTGGATAAAAGTGGTGAGATATTCAGGGAGTATCAAGTTTCTATCATCTAGAAAAAAGATAAAGAACCATTCCTCCCCTTTCACCCCTACCTCTCTTCTATCTTACCAAATAAAAAAAAAGGAAGGGGGAGAAATAAAAATGTAAAAGTTACCAACAGTAACCAAATGAGAAAAGGAGAAGCCCTTAATGGCATGAACTTAGAAAAGCGCTGGCTCATCCGCAAAACAGAACTTTGAGAATGTCACGATGAGGCCATGTCCCCACCTCCCAGAAACTACATCTTGTGAGTCTACAAAATCCTGCCAATTCTCGCTGAAATCTTGAGAGAAGTAAAAAGGACTGTTTGTTCTTAGGTTTTCCCAATTTTGACCAAGAAGTAGTGAAAATAGCTGCTGTGGAGATGAGGGTAAAAAGAAAAATGTCAGCAATCTGGCATGACTCTGTCACACTTGTGAAGAGCGGGGGAACTGAGCGAGTGCCCAAAAGTGCTCCCCAAATAGCTAACTCTCCCTTCTTCCTCTGCCAAGGAGGATTGCACACGCTCAGTCAGTCACGTCTGACTCTTTGTGACCCCAAGGACTGTAGCCCGCCAGGGTCATCTGTCCATGGCATTCTCCAGGCAATAATACTGGAGTGGGTTGCCTCCTCCGGGCGATCTTCCCTCGTCTCCTGCATTGGCAGGTAGATTCTTTACCACTAGTGCTACCTAGGAAGTCCCAAGGAGGAGTGAACCCTCATATATTTATTACATGGGATGCGGGAGAGAGGAGCCCAGTTAGTACAACACGACTCCAGCTAAACATCCCCACATTTCCTGTGCAAAGCCTATAGTAAAATAGGCATTAAGTGAATAAATATTAATATTTACTATTCATATCAATAATAATATTTTATTATTAATAGCAAACTATCAACATTACCCAGACAGAGGAAAGAAAAAGATTCTGGTACAAGATTCAAGGAGCTATCTCTCACGCGTGTGCTAAGTCACTTCAGTCAGGTCTGACTCTTTGCAACCCCATGGACTGTAGCCCTCCAGGCTCCTCTGTCCACAGAATTCTCCATGCAAGAATACTGGAGTGGGTTGCCCTGTCCTCCTCCATGAGATCTTCCCTACCCAAGGACTGAACTCAGGTCTCTTGTGTCTCCTGCATTGGCAGACCGGTTCTTTCCCACTAGCGTCACCTAGGAAGCCAGTCTGGCACAAAGAAGCAGAACAAAATGAAGGGTTGCCAGCATGGGCAAAACAATGAACTAGGAACAATGCCAAGAAGGTAAAGAACCGGAATAAAAGTTGAGGGATGCAAGATGAAGAATCAGAATGGTTTTGAATTCTCAACAGCAACACTAGAAGCAAAAACGTAATGGAATAATAACTTTAAAATGTGAAGAGAAGTCATTTTGAACTACTCTTTGAACTACTATTTTCTATACAATCTAAACCGTCAATCAAATTTGACAGTAAAAGCATTCTGGGTGTAGAAGGTCTTGAAAATACCTATTTCCACTTCCTTGTCTGGGATTCACATCCCCGTTGGTGGCCAGCTAGAGTTCTAACCACTTTGGAGGCCACCACTACATGGCTTGTCTTATCAGTGCTAAGATACCCACCCCAGGTATTGATAATTACCAAAAGAGACATTAAATATAGAGCTGTATGGCTGCCTAAAGTATTTTAGAGACATGCATCGTTCTTGAAGATGACTTGTGCTGTATCTTCTTGTTACTATGTTTCTTTTTTAAAATAAATATCTATATAGAAGATTGTGTTCCACCAAAATGACCGAGTGAAATAAGGGAGAAAAAAACATGGAGTACAAAAAAATATGGACTCAAAGATAGAAGAAATGTGAAAAGAAGCACAAAGCAGAATCAGAGTAAATGAATCCTTGAGAAACTCTGCAGCCACAAGTTAACCATAGAAAGAAAGAAAGTGAAGTCGCTCAGTCGTGTCCGACTCTTTGCAACCCCATGGACTGTAAGCTACCAGGCTCCTCTGTCCATGGGATTTTCCAGGCAAGAGTATTCGAGTGGGTTGCCTTTTCCTTCTGCAGAGGATCTTCCCAACCCAGGGATAGAGCTCAGGTCTCCCTCATTGTAGCCAGATGATTTACCATCTGAGCCAGCAGGGAAGTCCAAGTTGACCATAATAGTGCCCAAATCTCCAGTCCAGATTCGTGTCCCCCGGTTGGTTCCTAAAGACATAAGCTGAGAATTTACCTTAAATTGTTGGCATACTAGTTGCACTCCAGACTGCTGACAGAAGCAAAGGCAAATTCTGAAATCAAAAACAGACATACAAACAAACATACTTTCACCCTGGGCCTCAACTAATTTCCAAAAATAACTTTTCAAGGACAAGAAGTGGCTCACAATCCAGTGTAACTAAGTACAACTAAAAAAGCCAGGCACTGTAACACTCAGACAATATAAGTATATATTCAAGACTTCATATGGTGGAGTTAATGCAGCAAAACTATATATATATATAGTTTTTGAAGAAATAAAAAATAAAGAATCTATAAGGAGGAACAGGAGATTTTTAAAAAGTAACTGTGTCTGGAGTCTGTAGGACCCTTTGGGCACAGGGCTTTGTTAGGAAGGCTTCCAGGACTCAGCATATAATCATAGCTAAGATTTATTTCAACAGCAAAGGGAAATGACACATGAAGTTGAAGGAAGAACGATTGGAAGAAATGTGTTGACTTTTAGGAAGATGTTTCTTTTTCCTAGGTGTTTGTGTGATGATTTTATTTTTTAAATTTTACCTATTTATTTTTGGCTGCACCTGGTCTTTGTTGCTACGTGCAAGCTTTCTCCAGTTGCTACAAGCTGAGGCTGCTCTCCAGTTGTCCACTGGCTTCTCACACCAGCACCAGCTTTAGCTCACACAGGCTGGGTAGTTGTGGTACATGGGTTTAGTTGTCCTTCCTCCCCCTCCCCAGGTGAAATCTTCCCAGACTAAGAATCAAACTCATGCCCCCTGCACTGGCAGATGGATTCTTAAACACTGGAAAACCAGGGATGTTGGTAAGTTTAACATTTTTTTTTTTAAATCATTAAAAGCAGGCTAGTTAACTTTTAAGATGACTCAAAGGTGGGAAGGACTGGAGCAGTGCTAAAAGGTGGCTTAGAGATGGATGGAAAACCTCATCTTATCTCCCATAAGCACTACCTAAGGAAACATTGTAATCTTAGTAAAAGCAAGACAGATTCTGTAGCCTCTGTTTAGACAACAATGGCTATTTCCTTGGCTATTTGCAGTAAAATTAAGTCCTGTGGTTAACAAATAAAGTGAAGTGAAAGTCGCTCAGTCGTTTCCGACTCTTTGTGACCCCTTGGACTGTACAGTCCGTGGAATTCTCCAGGCCAGAGTACTGGAGTGGGGAGCTTTTCCCTTCTCCAAGGGATCTTCCCAACCCAGGGATCGAACCCAGGTCTCCTGCATTGCAGGCAGATTCTTTACCAGCTGAGTCACAAGGGAAGCCCTAACAAATAAAACCATAATAAAAATCCTTCACTTGAGTTAAAAATTTAGTGGTAAAAATAAATGGAAGAGAATGTTCCAGTGGAAAAGTCTGAGGGGTCCCACTGGAGTCTAACGGCCTCCTATTAACGTTTTTTTCTCCATGGCAACTTTAATCTAACACTCTATATATTTTATTTTATTGATTATATTTCAGTTAAGCTTTTTAAAACAGGCAATGGTAGCCAGAGTTATCAGGGCAGCCACGGTCTGGAAGCTGTTTTACTGGAAGATTCTAAAGAGGGCTAACAGCGAAAAAAAAAGAGATGTGTATAAGAGACAGATATAATTCAGGGGACACAACCTGGTACTCTGTGACAACCTAGAGGGGTGGGATGGGGTCAGAAGTGGGAAGGAGGTTTGGTGGGGGTGGGGAGAGAACCAGGTAGGAGCTTTTAAACCATTTTAAGGACTACAGAGAAAGATGAAACTTTATTTAATTAAACGTCAGAACCGCTTGTGGGTAAAAGGGAAGCAAGTTTAACTCACTGTCAAGAGCCTTGTAATAATTAAAGCCATCAGACAACTGACCAGCTGGACAGGCTGGGCTCAGCCAAAAGTGAGTTGTAAAATCGGATGTTCGCTTAGGTCAGGAGACCACCTGAGAGGACGACATGGGCCTTCCGATCACCAGTCAGCAGGAGCGTCTTGGGTTAGTGATTAGGAATAGACCACACTGTGAACAAGATTCTCTTCCCAAACAATTGCACCGCAAATGGGCGTGACCCTGAGTGCCACTTGGTCCTTGGAAGAATCACGCAGCAGGCAGGACAGGTGGCCAGAGGGTCCATTTGTTGGCCATGCCCCTTTTTGCATACGAAGGCCCCTCGTCTGGGCTTTCTGCGCCCGGGGAGTTGGGACCGAGCGCCCACCTGGTTCCCTTCCCTGCTCCCCTCCGGCCTGCTGCCTCTCAGGCCCACCGCGCGAGCCGGGTTCCGGTGCGCTCTGGCTGCCGATCCCCTGCGCTGGGCGCTGGGGGCGCACCGGGAGCACGGGGCTCACGGGCAGCAGGGCGGGCCTGGGGCAGCGGGGCGCGGCAGCTGGGAGGAAGTTCAGGGCCTGCCAGGGCGCGTTAAGGAAGTTGCCCAAAATAAGGAAGCGTCGTGCACTGGGCGATTGAGGTGACTCCGGCGACTGGAGCAGCGAGGAAGAGCGGGTGGCCCGGCGCTGTGCCCGAGCTGCCCCCGCGATCTCGCCCGTCCGCTTCTCGGAGCCCCGCGCCCCGCCCTCGCCCCACCTGGCGCAGGTAGGTGTGGCCGCGCGATCCCTCCGCTTTGGCTGCCGGGCTTGGGAAGGCGGCATGGGAGGGGAGAGGCGCCGAGAGAGGGAAAGATGCGGCCCTTCCTCCTTGGCCCGCACAAGACCTGTGCGCCAGGCACACCCGGGCAGGTACGCTCAGGGCCTTCCTGCCCTGAAAATCGGAGGGAACGTTTGATAAAATATTTCGATTGAGAATTAGTCGGTTGTGCCAGCTTTTCTCCTAAACTTAGTTAGTGTCTCCTGGGCTCCGGTTTCTGTACGGGAAGCCAGGGGCTGGGCCTGGGGGTCTGGGGGTTGTGCAGTGGGGCCCCCAAACTCCAGGTGCTGCCGCGTGCGCGGCGAGTGCGGAAGCTGCTGGGTCCTGGGAGACTAGCTGGAATCCGCAGGCACAAGAAACTCGGTGTCGGGTCTCGGAAAGAACATATTTTCGTTTGGCCATTTACAGAAGTCACTGGAAAATTCCACTGAATTTATGGAAGTGATTCAATGTAGAGATGTTCATACGCATGCAAAGGTTTTATTTATACTTTTACTACAGAAAGAGCAGTTTCATAAAAACATGAGTTTCTGAACAGTAGCACGATTGCCTTTTTTTTTTTTCTTCTTCATATTCTCATGGTAAAGTAGCTTAATTAGCCAGTGAATTACTTGAAGAGCAGGAAAGTTTGGTGTAGTAAAATGCGATAATTTTGAGTTTGAGTTAAAGATTTTTTTTGCACTATGGCAGTATGGCTTTAAAGGGCTTCCCCTGTGGCTCAGCGGTAAAGAATCTGCCTGCAATGCAGGAGTCGCGGATTGGATCCCTGTATCAGGAAGATCCCCTGGAGTAGCAAATGGGGTCTTCAATATTCTTGCCTAAAGACTCCCCATGGACAGAGGAGCCTGACGGGCTACATCTCACGGGGTCGCAAAGAGTCAGACACTACTGAAGCGACTTCACGCATGCATGCACGGCTTCAAACCTTTAAACCTAATCTGCATAATGATACAAAGGCGATTCATTTTTTGGTTTGTTTGAATAACAAGAACTAAAAAGATAACCACTGGAGAAGTTAGAGTTTGAATCTTTGGCCGTTTGCGGTGCAGTTGCTTGGCAAAGAGACTCTCCTTCATTGTGTAGTATATTCACGGGAACCAACCCAAGACACTCCTGTTGACTGGTGACCAGCTGGCCCTTGCCATCTTGCCAGGTGGCTTTTGGAAACCAGATTGCAGATTATTTTAATGAGTTTGTCTGACTCCATCAAAGATTCCTATTGACCCCAATAAAACTGGTGGCTGAAGTTGTTCTTTTTCTTAAACCCTAGAGGTAGTTCTGCTGCTAGTAAGTCACTTCAGTTGTGTCTGACTCTGTGTGACCCCATAAACGTCAGCCCACCAGGCTCCCTGTCCCTGGGATTCTTCAGGCAAGAACACTGGAGTGGGTTGCCATTTCCTTAGAGGTGGTTCAGTATGTAGTTAAAAGACTTGGAGATATCTCACATCTGAATCTTTGTGTTAAAAAAAAAGGAGGGGGGAATGATGGAGAATTCCTGAAAGAAATGGAATTGATTCTAACATGTGTTTTCTTTGTTATAGTAAGAACAAATTCATTCCTGTTACTCAGGCAATATTTTCATTAGATGCAACTAAATTCGTTGATGTGCACACCTCTCTCCTGTCCCCAGAAATGTTTATCTTTGACCTAAAAGGTTTAAATACATGTGAAGTATGAGATGTTTTAAGTGAAAAATCTTGTCTACTAAAATTATTTTATCAAATTGTTTTGTTTTATCTACGCTGAACTTTTGCTTTGATCTGTTTAGAGAAATGTTGCTATAAGATAGAAACTTTATATTTCTTTATTTTACTTTTATATAAATAAAAAATTTATTCTTTGTATTTAGAGTACTTCAATATGTAGGATTTTAGGAATCATCTCAATAACTATAATGTTCTTAATGTTTTAATCCAGGAATAAAAATGAGGTAATTATTCTAGCTCTTTACCTTTCCTGAGGCTAAAATTGTCAGAAAGCTCATTTTATCGCTAGATTTGCGTTTCAGAAACCATTCACCTTAGCCTTCTTTAGGTTCGTATTTATTGTTCTTAGTGCAGGTCTGATTTCTCTGTTTTTAAATCAAAGACTTCTTAACAGAATGTAACTTATGCAGCACATAGCATATCCATAATCATTATCCAAAACCCTGTGCCAAGATAATGTTTTGGAATTCAAGATTTCTCAGAATTTAGAATTCAAATTTAGAATATGAGTTTCAGCCTTGAGAAATCCATTTCTCAGAATTTAGTAAGGTGTGCATGCAAACTGACGCCATATATTGCACACCACTCCAACACAGCCTGGGCAGCCTCCTGTAATGTTAATATTTCTGCACTAATAGTGTGAAAAGTCTTACTAAGTGGAATAAAGAGAGGCTACAAATAACTGTGTGCCAGTTCAGGGCAAATGTTGCCACTTATGAGGTTCCCTATAAAGCTCACCAAAAACTTTGTTTTTCAGAGCTTTGGGGAATTAGGGCTAAGGAACTGAGTCTGTGTTAGACTTCATGGAGCTACTGTTTGGTTTTGAAAGCAACTTGCATTTCTGTTGCCCAACAAGTCACACTTTCCAGTAATTAGGCAAATAGTTCCCCTGCCTTTACAGAAAGTTTGAAATAGCAAGACTTCCCTGAATTCTCAATGATAATCAAAATACAGACCCTCTGAGTGAGAATAGTATGTTTCATCCTTACTTATAGACTTTTCAACAGCAAAGTTTCTGCCACTCTGATTCTAAAAAAAGAATGCAGTAGCTACTTAAAGAAGAGGTATTATCACCCTTCACAGCTACAGCCTGTCCTTGGAAGAAATACTGCTTCCTGTTCACTTTGTTCTATCTGTCTCCATTATCTGTGCCTAAGGAATGGCCCAGTATTTTGTACAATCTAAGCTACTGTTTGCTTTCTCAGCTTTCCACCATATAGTTTTTTTCTGATTCCCTAAGTCACCCCCTGCCCCGCCTCACAATTTCTTCCACTTCTGGACTGATTTAGCAGCAAATGAGTGGAGAGAAAATTAGGAACTTAGGCCAGTGAGTGAAATTACAAAAAAAAAAAAATATATATATATATATATATATATATGCTGAACATTGCTTTTCTTTTAAAGCAACTGAAATAAAAAAGCAGAATCTTCAAGAGAGACTGGAATTAAATTGCTTGACTTAATTATGTCTCACCATCTTACCTTCTACTTTGGAACTGAACAAGTTGGGTTTGCTTTTTTCATTCAGAAAAAAAAGAGATTTTTTTTCCTTTCTCTTTAAAAGTGGGTGAAAAAGAGATGAATTGTGGAAAGATTTTTAAAAACTCAGCTGATTGGATTTTAAAGGAAAAGCTTTATTCATTCATTGTGGCTTTGCATCAGCAGGAATATTTTCTATTAGCTTAGAATTTTTTCTGGCAAAATGTTAGCTTGTATCAACTTGATTTTTTTCTTTTAAGAATTAATTATATAAGTTTTGCCCTATGAATCCTGAAAGGCAGTTAAATTGAAATCTTAAATATAGTCAAATTTAGCCACTGCCAAAGACACCAATAGAAGGAAGAATATTTAGTTTCTATTACAGTAGGTTTAACAAATAAAAAAGGACTCTCTCTTGATTCTTTTGTTTCTGGGAAATTATGTATCTATTTTTGGTGGCTGACAAAGGCTGAAGATAGGAAGAGAAAGGTGAGGATGATGTAACACCTCAATTACCAAGAGGAGTGTACTGAAAACTTATGATGGACAGTTTCTGGTAAGTAGCATCCTCTGTCCTGAGGGTACCTGGCTCTGACACTGGAATCCTAGCTCCTGTTGCTGGAGAAGGCAGTACCTCTCAGTGCTGTGCTGGAGCCCAGGAGGGGAGCACATATTTGAGAGGACATTGGGCTTCCAGATTGGCACACTGTGTGAGATATTTGATCTGAGCAGAAGCTGGGCAGACAGCAGGATTGACAAGGAGAGTGTAGGGCTGATGTCACGTAAGTGAGGCTTAGGCCTGGATACAGTCAGTGGGGCAGTGTTAAATGATGGAAGAGGGCTGAGCACCAAATTGTAGAAAAAGTGACAATTTAAACATTGGTTTCTTTAGTTATACTCAGGGAGGCTACAAAGAGCATTTGAATGTGCACCAATTAACCTTCTACTTTCCCACTCCATCTTCTGTCTTAAATGCTAAATCTTCATGCTATTCTGGTCTGACAATTTATTAAATCTACCCATTTCTGTGCAGTTATCATGGAAATGTTTTGGTGCAACCAGAGTTAATCTTTTTATTTAATTTCAATTTATAACAATACCTTCCCATCCTCTAGTACTGTTCCCCAAAAGCAATCTTTTAATATTTTTAGCTATTTCTTCTAGAATTTTCCTTCTTATTTCCTGATGCTATGTTCTCTTGCTTTTCATATATATATATATATCAATTTAGACAATGCTAACTTCCTATTCTGAGAAGTGAGGACATGGCAGTCCTAGGATAATTATTGTTATTACCCAAGATAATCTTTCTGTGTACTTCCCCGATTGATGGCTCAAGGGGTAAAGAATCCACCTGCAGTGCAGGAGACACAGGAGACATGGGTTCAATCCCTGGGTCGGGAAGATCCCCTGGAGGGGGAAATGGCAACCCACTTCAGTATTCTTGCCTGGAAAAGCCCATAAATAGAGGAGCCTGTCAGACTACAGTCCGAGGGGTCACAAAGACTCAGACCCTGGTGAACACAGGATGAATGGATGGCTGGAACCTTAACCTAGGGTTAAGATGCTACTTGGCATTTACCTTGTGATTTTGTTTACTATAGAGCATGTTGTATAGTACAGTTCCATTTTCTCTCTTGTACCTAAAACTGTTTTTCAGGGGGTAAATTCTTGTTTCATTTTTGTGTTTTCTCACTTGGTCCTGTGCCTGTGGTGGTTCGCTCCCCGATTCTCTGACATGAAGCTGAATCGCACATCCCCCCAACTCGGACTCAATTTCCTACTGAGTCAAATATATCAAGCACTCTATGAGTTCCATTTCTCTCTTTTTCTGGAAACCCCTGCCTCTTTGCATCAGTCTAACAGTTTCTTTTCAGTCTTGCTATGCACCTATTAATAACTGAAGCATATTTGGGGGTGTCGGTTAGCTAAATATATTTTCTGCAAGTTGCTGTCCTCTACACATTTTGGAGTCTTAACATAACTCTTATCAACATTTTCGTACTTTTTAAATCCATTGTAAATCCATTGTCATAATTGTTGAAAACATTTCCCCCAAACTTTTGATTTCTATGGTTATTTGCTTATTTGTATAATTTATTACTTTTTTAGTTTTTGGAACTTTTATACTTTCTCAGGTCGGGGCGTATTCTGAATCATGCTTAGTGAAAGATTATTCTTAGCTCCAATTTAGCAGTTAGCATCTATATTTTAAATCAGTCTCAGTGTCACCTCTGTATTTACTCTGACCCTGATGTTTTATTATTCGATTAATGGGAATATGTACTTTCCTGGGAATGGGGGCTCCACAGATTTTAAAAATCAGATGACTGGCCTCAATTCTCTTGATTTCTGAAGCGGGTGCTATGCAATTTTAAATGGTATTTCCTAGGAAGCTTTCCTTGTTTAATCTTCCCTTGTTTCCTTATTCTTAGGCAGAATAAAGTTGAGTAAGCAGAATCATTGTCCTGGGCTTGCTCATGGCAGTTGTGCAGGTGGTGTGCATGGTGAGGGCGCATGTCACTGAACTCTCACACCCCTGTGATCATGGGATACACTGGTTCTTGGAGCATCTTGTATACCGGGGCTCCCCAGGTCTACTTTGGGAAAAAGCGGGTAACCTGCTGCCCCTTTACAAGATCCTCGGGCTTTGCTTAGATGGAGGCAGAATGCTAGGTTTATTTTCATCTCAAACACTAAGAGTATTTGAATCACTTGATTGCCCTAATGCTTCAGTCACTGAATATTTTTTATCAACAGTGGTTGAGAATAGGGGGTCTGAAGTCTCATTGGGTTCAAATCCCAGTTTTCAAGCTACTCTTTCAGTCTTTGTAGATGGAAGGATTACAGGGGATTTCCTTGTGGTGCATGGTGGAGACAACATATGTAGTAATCGTACCTGGCCTGTGGTTAGAACTGGCATAACAGTCACAGTCTTTCCCAGGTGGGTAGCTCTGGGAGTCTGCCCTGTAGTCTTGGCTGGAGACTAATAATGGCAGTCCCAAATAGGTCACAGATGAGTAAGTACTGGCTCTGAAGTTTTTTTCTCTGACCTCCAAGATGGGGGAACTGTTTACCATTTTCTTTTTGAAAAGTGTTGACTTGCATAACTGATGTCTGAGTACATACCCACCCATTGGTGAAGAATTCAGATGTGACAGGTAACACTGGAACCCTCATTGACCACCACCCTTAGCCCCAGCCCACCCCAGCTGAGGGAGGGCAGCTTGATGTATAGTGTTCTAATCTATCATCCTGTGCATTCATGCGTGTATATATATATGTGTGTATTTTTAGAAGATATAGTATGTGTCTTCTTAATACCAGTGTCATCCTGCAACTAACTTTTTTAATCAACAGGTTTGGGGGAGCCCTTCCTATCAGTGAGCCTTGTGTTTTATTCCAGAGCAGAAAATATGATTACTTATTGATAGACATTTAGGATTTTTCTCTAATTTTTGATATTATATACAAAGCTGCAGGGAATGTACTTTTTCTTTCATTCGCTCCCTCTCTTTTACCCTTTTCATTGCATTTCATGGAACTGACAAGTTGATCATTTGCTCAAGAAAGATCTTCAGCCCTGTCCATCCTGTTTTTCAGTCCATCTATTGAGTCATTTGTATTTTAGCAAACAGGTGGGCAAGCAAAGAAGGAAGGTAGTTAACTCTTTAGTTTTTAAGTGATACTTTAGGCTCTTCCAGATGCTTGTTTTTGTTACTGCTTCCAGCGTGGACATTCTCTTCTTGCTTCATGAGCTCTTTCTCCTTTGATACCGACTCATTTGTTTGCCCATTTGGTTCCTTTCCTTTGTGGGGTTAGCTTTCTTGTTGTGCTAGGATGTGTGCTGGCCTTGTTTCAGAGATGCCCTCGGAGTTAGTTTTTAAGGCTGTGTATGTTGCATGGCCCTCTTTTTACCTGTCACCCATGAGGTGGGTCTGGAGAAGGGACTGGCAATCCACTCCAGTATTCTTGCCTGGAGAATCCCAAAGACAGAGGAGCCTGGTGGGCTACAGTTCGTGGGGAAGCAAAGAGTCGGACACGACTGAGCGATTAACATACACACACACACACACACACACACACACACATACACGAGATGGGAGGAGCGTGAGATGTGAGCAGGACAGGATGAGCCAGTAACCACGGTGTGGGGTACAGGCACTCTCTGTTCTTTGCAGATGTGGCCATACTCTGCCTCTCCAAACACACGTCTTTCCTGCAGAGGGCCTTCTGCTGCTCTTAGGGGTGCCAGCAGCTGAGGAGCTGGAGAGGGTTTGGCTGCCTGCCTGCTTCCCACTCTGCTTCTCCCCCACCTCACCCACCCCATCCCACCCAGGCTTTGTCATTTCCAAGGCACCACGCCCTTGACTCTTTGCAGCCATCCCCAACTGCCTGCACTTAGGCTGTGGTTTCCTAAGTTTGAGCCCATCTTTCTTTGAGTCCTTCAAGAGTAGTGAGAGTTTCCATTCCACTACCAATCTGCTTCCTTTGCTCCCAGCATGGTTATGGATTTATATTCTATATTATTGTTTTTAGCGCTGTTTCTTTTCTTTCTCTGCATTTTTAGCTGCTGTTTATACTTGAAGGGGAAGTCCAACACTTCCTTTTTTTTCAGCCACACCAATCAGCTGATGGTCATAGCTGTGAAGGAAGTGACAGGGAGGAGGAGGAAGGGGAGCTCCCTAGAGCAGCCTTGAAAGGCAGACTTGGGGTTTCTTTCATCTTCCCTGTTGCCCTGGGAGCTGGGCTAGCCCTTCTACAGCTTAGGCAGGAACTGTTTCTAGAGAGAGGGCTGCATTGTCAAGTCTCTACTGATCATTAGGCAATTGCTAGTCCTGAATCATGTTTCTTATTAGTGTGTATAAGAATGCCTGGGATGGTAGAGGGGAGGAGGGATCTTAAGAAGCAGTGAGGCCCAGAAAGATGAGATCACTTGGACTTGTCCAGCCGCTAAACAATGCTGCTGCGAGTTGAAACCTATGACCCAGGTGTTTATAATCCAGAATTAGACTCTGTATCCACTTCTCTAATGAAGAGGCTAAAGGGACCTGCTGTCATGCCTGATGCTAAGAAGATTTAAAGTCCTGTCAATGGAGGTAGCCAGAGGGCAGAAGCCCAGTTTGACATGTCGATTTCACTCTTTTACCAGCAGTTTTAGAAAACTTGTTATCTTCACAAGTTTGTGTTGAGAAATTAAGCAAATTCAGTAGAAATAGGACCAAAAATTCCTGAATCCATGAGAGGTTAATGTGGGAATGTCTGATGCTTTTGCACATGTTACTATCCAACTGAGATTGAGCTGACTTTCAAATCTACTACCCAGAGTGAACTAAAGTAACGTGTGAAGCTTTAAGTAAGGTTTAAAAGGATACTCCGAGCCTTTGTCTGCTCAGATATCAGGCTGATATCTCTGCCACTGTCCCCACACAGGATAGAATCACTGCTCTCTGCACATGTTATTGTTGAGAGGGTTGGGAGAGGGTATACATGGTGTCCTGAAGATTAGAATGAAGCAGGAGATAAAGGAAAATTTTATTCCTCCCATAACAGGTAGTTAAGTGGAGACTGCCACCTCCCCACCCCCACCCCCACTGTGGACTTGCTATGTAGCCACAGGAGCATGAAGGAGCTCTCCATTATCACCATGGAAAGATTTCTTAAGCCAGCCGAAGTGAGCTCTGTGCACGGAAGGTTATGAAACAAGATGTACATCACACACAAAACTAAGCAAGTTAAAATGCTCATGATACAATCTTCCTTCCACCTTAGACTGGCAATTTTATTTATTTTTTTAATGAAACCTATGAGACCCAAAAGAAAAAAAGAAAAAGTAAGACTGGTGAAGAGAGACAAATTCTACAAAATCTTAAGGGAAAACTGCAAAGGAATGTGAAGACCCAAACTCCACATGGAGTTTGGTGCAAAACAAGGGTGGCCTTTCCCATCAGTCAGGAAAGGGAGCATAGGTTATTAATTATTGGTTGTGAGAAAGCTGACTGATGATTTGGGAAAAATAAAGCTTTGCTCTGTGTACGAAAATAAGTTCTGGATTGAACAAAAATATAATCGCACTGTGGACTTGCTATGTAGCCACAGGAGCATGAAGGAGCTCTCCATTATCACGATGGAAAGATTTCTTAAGCCAGCCGAAGTGAGCTCTGTGCACGGAAGGTTATGAAACAAGACATACATCACACACAAAACTAAGCAAGTTAAAATGCTCATAATACAATCTTCCTTCCACCTTAGACTGGCAATTTTATTTATTTTTTTAATGAAACCTATGAGACCCAAAGGAAAAAAAAAAAGTAAGAATGGTGAAGAGAGACAAATTCTACAAAATCTTAAGGGAAAACTGCAAAGGAATGTGGAGACCCAAACTCCACATGGAGTTTGGTGCAAAACAAGGGTGGCCTTTCCCATCAGTCAGGCAAGGGAGCATAGGTTATTAATTATTGGTTGTGAGAAAGCTGATTGATGATTTGGGTAAAAAAAAAAGTAAGAATGGTGAAGAGAGACAAATTCTACAAAATCTTAAGGGAAAACTGCAAAGGAATGTGGAGACCCAAACTCCACATGGAGTTTGGTGCAAAACAAGGGTGGCCTTTCCCATCAGTCAGGCAAGGGAGCATAGGTTATTAATTATTGGTTGTGAGAAAGCTGATTGATGATTTGGGAAAAATAAAGCTTTGCTCTGTGTACGAAAATAAGTTCTGGATTGAACAAAAATATAAATTGATTGAACAAAAATATTGAACAAAAATATAAAGTGCTAGAAGAAAAGAGTTGAGTTATAAAATAACTGGAGTGAAGGCCTCTGTAAATATGGTAGAAAATATGAAACCATAATAGAAAAAGGTTGATGAGTATGATTTTCTAAAATTGCAAATGAGTCCTTATACAAAGGGAAAATATAAATAAGTGGGGAGGGGGCACAAAAGATACGTTTATTTTCAAGGNGGCCTCTGTAAATATGGTAGAAAATATGAAACCATAATAGAAAAAGGTTGATGAGTATGATTTTCTAAAATTGCAAATGAGTCCTTATACAAAGGGAAAATATAAATAAGTGGGGAGGGGGCACAAAAGATACGTTTATTTTCAAGGTCTGTGGTAAAGGATTAGTAGCTTTCATATGCAGTGCTGTGAAAGACTGTTCAGCTGCTCAGTCATGTCCGACTCTTTACAACCCCGTGAACTGTAGCCTGCCAGGCTCCTCTGTCCATGGGATTCTCCGGGCAAGAATATTGAAGTGGGTTGCCATACCCTCCTCTAAGGGATCTTCCCAACCCAGGGATTGAACCCTGGCCTCCCGCATTGCAGGCAGATTCTTTACCATCTGAGTTACCAGGGAAGCCTTCATATGCAGTGAGTTCTTTCAAATCAACGAGAAAAATAAACACATTCCGATAGAAAGATCAGTCAAGGACAAAAACAAGCAGCCCAAATTACAAATGAACCAAAAGCCCAAGAATATGCTTTGCCTCTCTGTAAACTCACGTTGATTTAAGGGTTTACTGTATGGTGAGATGTGGGGAAAAGGGACGCTCCTACAGGTCAGCGCCTGCAAGGCAGCTGGGTAATGTCTTTGGAAATATAAAACACACATGTGTTTTGACTCAACAATTTCACTTTTAGAAACTTATTACATGCATAAATTGATAAAACTGGGGAAATATATATATATATACATACTGTAACTCATTGCAACATTTTATTTTGTAATAGGAAAGAAGGAAGGAAGAAAGAAATTTGTATCAGGCTTGATTAAGTGAACTGTGGTCTATCCATGCACTCAAATCATATGTGGTGTTTTTCTTAAATGTGAAATCTTATAAAGTAAAATATAAAGATGTTCAAGTTAAAAGCAAGAGATAGTATGTCACTATATTTTTAAAACATATGCACACAACAATGTAGGCTACATTGGAATGTTATTTGCTATATAAAGATGCAGGTCGGCTTATACCAGTGTGTGTGTGTGTGTGTGTGTGTGTGTGTGTGTATGTGTATGTGTATGTGTATGTGTGTAAATATGTGGAAAGATTCTAAAGCAAAGGCACCAAACTGTGAGTGGCAGTTATCTAGTGAGGGCAGCAGGGGAATTGGTTTGGAGAAAAAAAGTGAAATGTGCATTTTTACTTTGCATACAGATGTTTCAGTGATTGTAATGAAATGATGAGGTTTGCTTATGGGGCTGGAGGCTAAGTAGGAAGGGACCAGGAAAATAATTAATTCAAAGACAAAGCATCAGTTATGGCTGTTGGGACCGTACTGTCTCCAAGGTGTTAGGTTTGGAGAGGTTGGGTAGTTTGCCCAGAGATGTATAGCCAAGGTTTGCAACATGCCTGTACACAGCCATCATCCGAGCTTGTCTCACTCACGGATGCTCAGGCTGCCTCCAAAGTTTCTGATGTGGTTTGGCATGTGACCTGCCTTGGATATTTATTGTTAAGGTCTCCTCACCCCTCTTGCACCAAGTGCAGCGGCCAAAGTTGAGAACCACTGGTTTAGAATTAGTTTATGGGATTGTATAGCACACAAGCACAGCCGGACACAGTTCCACCAAATGTGATTTTACTGGGTATAGTGGCAGCTATGTGTGCCTCTGACTGAAGAGACTCTGGGCATATTAGGTGGTACATCCCCACTTTGTGTGTGTGAGAGAGGGGCAGGGGGAAGGGAAAGAGAGATTGATTGAGAGAAGAGTGATTGAGATAGAGAAAACTCACGTATTTTAATGCTTCAAGCACTCTACTCTTTGGAAACTTGCACTCATAACATCTGGAGGCCTGTGGAAGGTTTGGAAGCATGAGTGAGAATGTGAATGTGTTCTCAGCACCCTGCTGTGAGACTTGTAGGAGGTGAGCACACCTGAAACAATTGTCCAAGAAAGAATGTGTGCACTGGTCTGATTAGACAAACCATTCGTACCATTTTTTTTTTTTAACGAATGATCAGTCCATCTTTCAGACTAGTTTTTAGCATTACTCCAAGTCCACTGGCCTTATTTACTCTCAGACAGTGTGTCGTCTGCCTGTTTCATGTAAGATGGTTTTTTCTCATGAGAAGGATGTAAATGAACAGCCTTGCTTTGGGTGGAGCGCTGGGGCCTGGGTTTCCTGGTGACTGTGGCTGCTGGGCTTTGAAGGCTGCAGCAGATGTTGACGGAGGGGCCACTCTCTGTGTGGGCCATTTGGGGACTTCCCGGGGGCTGTCTTCCCGGGTTCTGGGCTTCCTGGTACTGACTATGTCCATCCAGGCATACACGTGGGAGCACTGAGCAGCCCCAACATGGGAAGCCCCAGGGGCTCATCACGTGCACTCACATTTATATTCTGTAATGAAACTTCTAGGACCATGACTGTGACCTATAAATGTCCAGCTCTGAATGTCTCTCTGGAAGGCGGTGTGGGTGATGGGAGCAAACCAAGCCCATTGCTCTGATTCTGTTACCGACCAGGGTTTGTGGCCTCCTTAATCAGTGGAAACTGGTCAGAGGCCAGACAAGAAATTCAAACGAAGCTTTATTGGGGCACCCACAGCAGTGGGGAGCAAAAACAAGGAAGAGTTTTCCTTGCTTGCTGCCCCAGTGAAAGTGCCTTAGTTCCTTATATGAAGTGGGGGTAGGGGTGGGTCCAGGGATCAGACGGGAGGGGTGACTTAGGTGTTATGCCCGCAGTCCGAGTCCCCAAAACTGAGAGAATAAGATGTCCACAGCAATGCAAAAGCACAAAGGGGTTTATTGCTAGCTCGAGCTAGGGCTCCAGTCTCATCCAGCACGGTGGAGTCCTGACGAGAGCCCTGAGCCCAGAACTACAGCAGTATTTATAGGCTTAGAACAAAGACAGGGAGTTGGCAAGGGCAGATTGGCTACAGGGGTTTCCTGGTATTTACTAATTGGCCAAGCTTTATTGGCTGCAATTTGGTCCTAACATTACCCCCTGTNAAAAAAAAAAAAAGTCCTTCCATCCATGTTGGAGACAGTCCCTTAAATTATGTCTTTTTCCAGTCCTGGTTGCAGGTCATGAGGCATCTGATCTTCATCCAAAGATAGATTACTGAGATAAGCTTCAGAAACAAACTTAGGGTGTTCTTCAAGAATTCAATTAAATTTTACATTAATACCACATAACAGCAAAGAACTATGTAAGAGATGAGTCTTACTAGATGCAGACCTTCATTAACAGACTGAACCTTTAGGCTGGGAGACTCACACCAAAGGCTTATCACAGATTTTGCCTAACAAATCTAGGTGAATTCTTCCCTTTTTAAGGTTTCAAAAATTTCTGTACCCGTGAGCTAACCTTCCTAACTCATTTGATAAACTTACTGGAAACCTAAGAACTTCCAATTTTTAGAGGAATCAGAAAATATAATTGTTTTGTTTATAACATTTAATTTTACCAAAGTATTGTCATAATTAGTTTGAGGGGAATATTTTCCCTACTCGCTGAAAACAAGATTCAAACCCATAATTTTTCAGATAGAAACCATGAAAGTTATAAGCATATTCGCTGGTTTGTTCAGTCCTTTTGTTAACTTTTGTGAAGTCACCCATTAAAATATCAGGTTATCCATTAAAATACCAGGACGTATCAGAATGTTAATCTCCATATAATTTCTAGGATATCTGTATTAGTTACTTTATCATACATTATAACATGAGCAGATTTATTACTCATTTGGTAAGCTTTTCCATGTAATTTAACCAACCAAATAAACACAGTTTAATATCTCTTTTTGAGATGCTCCAGGGGCCCTCTGAGGCACCCCAAAATTAGCTAGATATCAAAACAACTTCAAAAGAGTTCTATTTAGGAAGTTTTTTTTTTAAGCCAAATAAATAGAGCTCATATAAAATTAACCTCAAAAATATTACCCAGAGACAGAGACATACCAAGACATATTTAGACGGACACAGTGCAAGGTCTAGCTTCAAGTCCCTTTTTTTTCCTTTTTCCTCAGTGTCAGGAGTTAGAGATGGTCTAGATAAGCGTTCCTGAGAGCGCTGGTCTCAAGGCACAGGGAAAGAAAATCAAGTTCTAACAAAACAGCGGCAGGTCTAAACCACATGGTGGCCAGACAAAGCAAAATGGCCATCAAAAATCACAACACAGAACACAGAGTTAAAATGCACACATATAAACCCGGCAGTCCTAAGTCAGAGGTACCTTCTGAGGGCCAGCCTACATGGAAGGTCGGCCATTCTGCGCTGCAAAAAGTGATTAATTTATTCCTTTTAATTTCTACACTGAGGTCATGAGTGCACATTTTGACCTCCTTAAAATTATCAGTAACCAAGGATAGAGGTGTGGGGCTAGAACGGCGTTGCCCTATCGTCCCTGGATCAATCAGATGTTGGTAAATTAACACAGACAATACGAACAGCCACACAAATAGACAGAGAGACAGGAGAAATACACCTCCGGGAGTCCGGAGGTAGAACCGAACGACGTCGGCCTCTGGCCTTTCAGCGGGAGCGACCCAATATCGTCTACAGAGAACAGGGGCATTCCATCCCCCCCGCACCGCCGGGGTCGGGGACGTCTCCCAGTGACCCCCACCAGTGACTCGTCGACGCATCCGCCTGAGTCATATACCAGTCTCAGAAAACAGGCCCTTCCAGAAACGAAAAGAAAGATAGAAAAAAAGCTTACCGGCTGCAGATGACTCTCAGGATCGGTCCTCCCATGGAGCCTGTGGGAGATCCCGGGTACAGCCACACAGATAGACAGAGAGACAGGAGAAATACACCTCCAGGAGTCCGGAGGTAAAACTGAATGACGACGGCCTCCGGGCATTCAGCAGGAGCGACCCGCTATTGTCTACAGCGAACAGGGGCACTCCATCCCCCCCACCGCTGGGTCGTGGAAGTCTCCCAACGACCCCCACCGGTGACTCGTCGGCATGTCCGCCTGAGTCATATACCGGTCTCAGAAAACAGGCCTTGCCAGAAATGAAAAGAAAGACTGAAAAAAGCTTACCGGCTGCAGATGACTCTCGGGATCGGTCCCCCCGTGGAGCCAGTGGGAGATCCCGGGACCTCTCGCACCCCAAGCGAGAGGTCTCTTGTCCCATGATTACAGAGTAGAACACAGGAGACAGGACAAACACACAGAGAGCAGTGATAATGCCGGCACACACAAAGATGCAACTTTTCTGAAGGGCATCTACTGTCTACCAGATTCCAGAGCTAGCTGCCTTCCAGCGCACTCGCTGGTCCTCAGACTTATGCTAGCTAGGATGACTAATTCGCCCCTGACCAGATCTGACGAAAGCTTTCTCTTTACCAGAGCCAGCTGCCTTCCAGCGCGCTCGCTGGGCCTTGGCCTTACGCTGGACTTAACCAGACCTAACACCGGTGTTCAGATATCTTTCCTCCTAGTGAGGAAACCCCTTCTACCAGGATAGTGTTATTCTTCCCAGTTAAAGGGATCCCAGACAAGCCCCCAAAATGTTACGCCCGAAGTCCGAGTCCCCAAAACTGAGAGAATAAGATGTCCACAACAATGCAAAAGCAAAAAGGGGTTTATTACTAGCTCGAGCTAGGGCTCAAGTCGCATCCAGCACAGTGGAGTCAAACAAGAGCCCTGAGCCCAGAACTACAGCAGTATTTATAGGCTTAGAACAAAGACAGGGAGTAGGCAAGGGCAGATTGGCTGCAGGGGTTTCCTGGTATTTACTAATTGGCCAATCTTTATTGGCTGCAGGGGTTTCCTGGTATTTACTAATTGGCCAATCTTTATTGGCTGCAGGGATTTCCTGGTATTTACTAATTGGCCAATCTTTATTGGCTGCAATTTGGTCCTAACAATCACAATGGGTATCATAAAAAAGACATCAAATAACAAATGTTGGGCAAGGATTGGAGCAAAAGAAACTCTTGTGCACTGTTTGAAATGTACACTACTGCAGCCACTATACTTCAAAAAATTAAAAATAGAACTCTGATATAAGCCAGCATTTCAACTTCAGGGTATTTATCTGAAGAAAACGAAAGCAATGTTTGGTAATATATGCACATTTATATTCATTACAGTATTACTAAAATAGCCAAGATATGGAAGCAACCTAAGTACCCATCAAGGAACAAATGAATAAAGAACATTTCTGTGCAAATCATTCTGTCTTTGGTCATTGAGTGCTCTTTAAGTTGGCTTATTTGTCTCTCTGATATATCTCCATCAAAGCACATGTTATTTTTCCATTTCATTATTTTCAGGTATTTTGTTACTCCAGGCTCCTCTTGTATATTTTATAACCCATTGTCACAATCAGCTATTTTGCTTTCCTGATTTTCTTTCCTGATTTCTTTCTTTTCTGATTCCTCTATTGCAGAATGTGATTAGAAACCAAGGCCTAGATGCTGGGATGTACTCATTTTTACTGAAATAGCATTTCTTCTAGGCTTTCTCAGAACAAAAGCAAGAAAGTAAGTGTGTGCATCCTAACAAATATATGTTCACATACACAATATGTTTCTATATGNCTGGCCAATCTTTATTGGCTGCAATTTGGTCCTAACAGGTAGACTGCCCTTCCTTTAGTGGTATTGCATGCAGGGGGCATGCACAGTACCCTACTTCTGCTTTCAATCCACAGCTTTTGTTCCTGGCTCTTCAGAAGTGATGGTTAAGGCTTATAGGTCTTTTTTGTATCTCATCCATAATTTGCCCCATTGCACATGCACACAGTTATTTTAGTCCCTTACAGCTTCTCTGTAATTTTTTGCTTAAGGAGATGTTTGTCCAGGTACAAACCCTGCAGCAAAGGGTCCCAGGACCCAACCTGGGCTAGGTATCCTCACCTGAGCTAGATGTCCTCACCTGGGCTAGGTGTCAGAGGTGAGTGGCAGGCAGTGCCCAGTTCCATCATTCCTTGAAACCGCTTCAGCCCTGGCCACCTCATCACCAAAACAAGGCTGAAAAGACCTGCCCCAGAGTGACTAAGGCTCCAGAGATACTCTGTGCAGAGTGCTCAGCAGACTGGCTTTCAGACAGGTAGGTGCTCTGCAGAACAGTGATGGTTGGGTAAAGGTAGTCAAGGAGCTACGTAGCTTCTGGTTGCCTGGGGATGAAAAGGAGGGTCTTCCAGGGGCAAAATGATATTAAAAGACTTCATGGGAAGATCACAGAAAGAGTCAAACCTAGAAAACTATAAAAAGTGGGGACATCACTTTGCCAACAAAGGCCTGTATAGTCAAAGCTATGGTTTTCCAGTAGTCATATATGGATGTGACAGTTGAACCATAAAGAAGGCTGAACACCAAAGAATTGATCCTTTTGAACTGTGGTGCTGGAGAAGACTCTTGAGAGTCCTTTGGACTGAAAGGAGATCAAACCAGTCAGTCCTAAAGGAGATCAACCATGAATATTCATTGGAAGGACTGATGCTGAAGCTGAAGCTTCAGTCCTTTGGTCACCACCTGATGTGAAGGGCCTGCTCAGCAGGAAAAGACCCTGATGCTGGGAAAGATTGAGGGCAGGAGGAGAAGGGGACAGCAGAGGATGAGCTGGTTGGATGGCATCCCCAGCTCAATGGACATGAGTTTGAGCAAACTCTGGGAGACAGTAAAGGAGAAAGAAGCCTGGCATGCTGTGGTCCATGGGGTTGCAAAGAGTCAGATGTGACTGACTGAGCTACTGAACAACAACACAGAAAAATGGCTCTGGCCCAAGCGTCACTTGACTCTGAAGCAAGTGTGTGTCTATTCTTCGGTGGTGCCCTGGGGAACCCTGCTGGGTTTTAACAGGCAGCTCTTATGGAGTGTTCTCTCCTGTCCCCAAGTGACTGAACAAGGACAACCAGCTCAGGGGGTCCTGGCAGCGCTATAACCCTGAAGCTCTAAAACACAGTATGACATTATTTTGGACCCCAGTCATGTACTTTTACATTGGTTTGGAGACCATGCTGAGGACCTTGTTGTGAGCTCTATGCTTCCAGCATGGGGCCCTCTGCACATGTGTAGAGACTTTTCATGTCCCCTCCTTGCATTTCAATATGTCACGTAGAGTTTGAATACAGTAAGCTAGGTATTTGGAATAAAGTGTGTCTCTTGTTAATTAAGAGAAAACCTAGAACTCCAAGCCTGGCCCAAGTAGAAAAAGCCTCTGGAAGGGAGAGGTGTCTGGACCACACAGCATGTTCCTTGGGGTGAATTTATGAGATTCCCTTTGCTGACCTGCAGTCCTATCGCATTGGTCTCCAATGCTGCTGCTCACCTCAGACATCTGGCCCAGTTGAAGCCACGTGGCCTCTCTCCGGCTTCCCTGGAAAGGATCGAGAACTGTGCTGCTCAGAGCTTTGCTACCAGCCACATACGGCTGTTTATACTGCAAATACGTAAAATGAACTAAAATGTAAAAATCGGTTCTTGGTCACAGTGGCCACATTTCAGGGGTCACTAGCCTCATGTGGCAGGTGGCTCTGTGTGGGGCAGAGTAGCACTAGTATCTCCATCACTACAATATAGTCTGGGGACAGATTAACCACTCTGTGTTATACCTGAGCCCTATGGGGTCCTTCCTGGGGAGTGAGGAGACACAGGTTTCTATCCCTCACACACCGTTCCTCATTCTTGATACTGCTGTGTGTCAACAGCGCATTGTTGCACTCTTTTCCACGTGTGGATCCTGGGTGCCTCCTGTTTCTTTAAAGGACTTCTAGCCTCAGAGATGATGGTGTCAGCAGGATGCCCACATCCCTGAGATAAGACCACAAGAAACAGGTCTGGCCCTTTCATTCCCAACACAGCAGCCTCCATCAACACAGATACACACCCAGCACACATACATGTGCATGCACACACATGCACAAGTGCACACACCATGAGAGTCTAGTTTAGTGACAAGTTACTCACATAGGGCTTGAAATGGTTCCCAGTTGTGCTCTTGGAGCAGTCTAATGGGAACCCCGTCTTGGAGAATACTAAGTAATAGATCCTGGAGTTAAGCACACTCAGTTCAGAATAGTTTCTGAAAGAATAGGCTAGCTTTTTGTCCAAGAGGATTTAGAGTTAATGAGGAAAATTTTAGTACGGATTAACTTCTCTGCAGTAAAATAGAAAATCCAATGCCATTTCCTCAAAATATCTGTAATCCAAAATCTGTCCATTTTAAAAGGAAAATTTGAAGAGGGAGTGTATTTTTCCTCAAGGCAAAATGAGGAATACGGAATGCTGATCACATGAGCACGTTCTGTTCCTGCCAATACAAGAAAACAAGACTCTCACTTCTGGGAACGGAACGTGACCACGTGCATTTGAGAGCTCTGAGGGCAGTGGAAAGGGCAAGGCGGGCTGAGAGGCAGGTGCATCCTGTGGCAGGCAGCACCCATGGAGCCTGTGATGGGGAGGGGACGGGCAGAGGGACCCACCCTGTGCGGGGGACCCACCCCACCTGGGCGCCTGCCCCGTCCCCAGGCTCATCTTTGCTTCATCCTCATTCTGGGCGGCGTAAGAGAGATGTGACATATGCTTGTCCCTGAAATTCCTGTGCTGCTCAATTTCGGGAGAGATAAAATACCACAAGTGAAGCAGTTGGACGGGTCTGCGAATTATAGAACTTCCTTTCATGATTCAGCCCGACATCAGGAAGTGGAGCAAAACGTGTGGATTCCCAAGCTGACTTCATGCCCCACCCCACCCCCAGCCGTTACGCACGCGCGAAGGGCAAGGAGGACTGGGGGGGCAAGACACTTTTACGTGGATCGCTGAGTTAGCAAAATCAGTATGTCTAAAAATCAGTGTGTGAGGAGGCTTTATTGAACTAAACATGGTTTCCTGAATGTCTTTCTTATTTCTTCTTTAGAATTCTATGTAAAACTTTGAATTTTCTACTCTTTCCATTTTTCTTCCGTTCTGTAGCTCACACTGTTGCTCACGTCATCAACCAGCTGTGTTTGGGCCAGTTTTGAACCTTCGGTACAGAGGCAATAATTCTCTGTCCCCGCTGCTCGTGAGACTCACTTGGAAAATTAAACAAACAGACAGTGCTATCTGGGCCCCACCTCTGGAACTACTGAGTTTGGGTTAAGGCACGGTCACCAGTACTTAAGGTACCGGGATGGTTGTTACCTGGGTCCACGTGAAGAATCACTGTTCCGGCCTAGAGCTTTGCTATTGAACTTACTGTTGAAAACATTCTTCTGTGATTTTATGTGCTCACCCAACACTGGGAACAGCAGCACAGGCCCTCAGACTTAGACACTCTTGGCTGCTGTACCGACCTCTGTCCTCCCACCCTATCTGGACAGATAAGAAGCATCTGGAGTGATTTTGAAGCAGTCTTGGAGGTGTAATGGATCTGCTTGGCCTTTGGACTCTTGGCAGAAGCATTAGAACCCTTCTACCACCCGCAGTGGTAGAAGGTGGCTCAGAGGTTAAAGCATCTGCCTCCAATGCCGGAGACCCGGGTTCAGTCCCTGGGTTGGGAAGATCCGCTGGAGAAGGAAATGGCAATCCACTCCAGTATTCTTGCCTGGAGAATCCCGTGGACAGAAAGCCTAGTAGGTTACAGTCCATGGGGTCGCAAAGAGTCGGACACGACTGAGCGACTTCACCTTCACCACCCACAGTACTTTTAGTCCCTGTCCTGAAATTGTGATGTTTGCAGCCAGCCCTTAGCCCAGCTGAACCTTTTGTTTCTGGTCTAGACATGCCTCACCCCTCTGGGAACACCCGCCCTCTGTCTGCTGGCTTGGAGCGAGGCTGAGAAAAAGTCTGAAGCCCAGAACTTTCCTTCCTTTTGTAAGATCCTGGATAAGCGAATCCAGGGGAAGCTGAAATTTAACTGAAACTCTAAACATCTGTACCACCCTTTTATTTAAATTCTCTGCTTCAGGAGCGTCAGTCTTACATACTTTGGATCTCCTTTGTCCTTCTTCTCTTCTGTTGAATTCTTCCACTCTCGGCTCATTTCTTTTTTCTCGAGCTACTCCATCCTGTCCACTTATTCACAGTTTTAGTGTCTGTTCTCTTTTTTTCTGTTGGAAATAACAGACATCATTTCTTTCCTGTGCTTCCCCCGATTGCCGGCTTATTTCCCGTGACTTTTCTTGCCTCCCCACCTCATCCCCTGCCCTTTGTGTCTCCATTTAGAGCTACTGTTTCTAACAGTGGCTGTTCTATTCAGCCCTTTGGCTCCAGGGCTGTATGTGTGGCTGAGATTTCATCTGCCCCTTGGGACGATTTTCCAGCCAGTGTCCCTTGTGTGCTATTTGTTTCTCTTGTTGCTTCTCTCTTTTTTTCCCTCTTAGCGTCACTGTACAGATGCAAGGGAAGTCCCTCATCTTGGAAATGAATCATGTCAGGGAGAGGCCTAGGATGTGTTCTAGCCTAACGGAATCTTTTCCTCATTTTCAGTAATGCTGTGTGTATCTCTGTTTGTGTGTATGTGTGTGAGAGGGAGGAGAGAAAAGGAGGAAGGAAAAAGGAAGGAAGGAAGAAGGAAAGAAAGGAAGGAAGGGAGGGAATTGGCTAAACCTTTACTTCTTTCGGGGAGGCTGCCAGCCATTCAGAATCTCCTCCCCACCCCCAGGGGATGGCCGGCTTCCTTCTACCTGCTCAGCAGAAGCCCCAGCTCTGCAGGCTTTGGGGTCTGCAGAAGCACCTCTGCTTCCTTGACCATCTTCCTTAAAGGTACCCAGGCTCCCAGGACAACACTTTGCTGCATTTTGCTGATCCCCTCAGACTGTTGTTCTGGGTGAGTGGGGTCTATTAGTTCCATGGCATTTCTCTTGTTCTTTCTAGAGGGTGATTTTAGAATGAAGGGAATTGTGACATCTTTACTCTGTCAACATCCAAGCTACCTGATATTTTGATATTTATCATATATGACAACCTAGCATATTTGGCATTTTTATGGAACAACTACATTTCTACAGGATCATTTAAGAACAAACACAGAGAAAACAACTTCAGAACGGCCAAAAAAGCTCACGTGGCACTCTTTGCTTCTGCCAGCCTCTCCAATCTGCCTCTCCGACCGAGGCTATTTTGTTGGCTGGTTTCTTGATCTATTCATTATATTGATTCACTGAATACCTCTCACCAGCCAGGAATGGTGCTAGGTGCTGGGGCTATTGCAGTAGCCAAGATCCCTCTCTGCACTTAAGCTATTTACAGTCAAGTTGAAAGAAAGAGCAGGCCCAGCATCAGGATTTGATCAGATAGAACCTCATTTATTCTTCACTGCAACCATTTAAAAATTTAAAAATTTCAGAAAAGTGCAACATCATCATAATTAACAAACACTGCTGATTTACCATTTTTTCCCTTTCTTTCCTTTAAAAGAAGAGCATCCCAAATAAAGTAGAAGTTGTACCCTTTTTGAGGAGAGTAACTTCCCAAGGCTGGAGAGCTGATGAGCAGCAGGCCCCTCTGGGTGCAAAGTCTGTTTATTCCCTTACTTATCTGCTGCATTGCCTTGTGTATATGGCATTGATTATGACATGTGAGCTGTACAACTCATCTGCAGCAAACATCAACACCTACGATAGTAAACCAGACAGAGTTTTTTTGACACAGTAGACTGATTTTTAGTAAATGTAATTACTGCTTATGTTTTTTGAGAGTGCCAAGACACATCTTATTCGAGAGCCAGCAAATAAAGAAAAACATGGTTATCAGGACAGAGCTGAGATGAATTAAGATATAAATTTCCAAATATTAGTATCTCTTAACCCTTGTATTGATGTTTTACAATAGCCTGTACTTTTCCATCTAGTTTGTGACCACTGAGCCCCCTTGTGAATAAAAAGTGAATCTAAGACATATTTAGCTTTCCACAGATTCCATAATGTAAATTTGCCTGCTCACCAATTTTTTTCTGTGACCCCTGAATCAATACCCATGGTGCTTCTGTGGCCCTTTGTGGGCATGTGCAGAGCAGCAGAATGCTTGAGTTATCTGATGTGCTTGTTCCTAGCTTAGGCTGAATACGCTGACGTTCTGCCTTCTAGTCTCAGCTCACCCTAAGAATGGTGTTCTTTTTGACATCGATTGAGTAGTGTATTTTGTGTGCTTTTTGTTTTACTGTTTAAATTGATCCCCAAACACAGTGCTGAAGTGCTGTCTAATGTGCTGTGCACAGGAAGGCTGTGATGTACCTTAACTGGGAAAACACATGTGTAGGATCAGTTTCCTTTTGGCATGGGTCATAGGGCTTTTTTTGTGAGTTCAATATTAATGAATCAACTATATATATATATATGTAATATTATATATATAATAAGGTTTCTTTAAACAGGAACATCATCCATAAAACAAGGTTATATATTATTTGGTTGATGAAAAGATGACCTGAGGCTCTTAGGAACTTAGCCATGTATTGCCCCTAACAGCAATGGGTTCGATATTTGCTAATTCAGTGTTAGTGGCAACTTTATAAAACATAATTACCACAAATAACTAGGAATGACTGTTTTATTTCATTTTTGTACAAATCAGGGAGATAATTTTTAAAACCCAGTTAAATTTGACTGTTTTTATGAGACATGGGTTTGAAACAAATGGACTATTTTATAATCCAGTGAATATTTCCTTAGCCTTGCATTTTGCATAGTTATTAAATTAGCAGGTTTTTTCCTGCGCTCCTACCGTGCGCCTGTCACTACTCTGGTACCAGAAGGACATTGGTGAACAGGTTCAGAGGTCAAACGAATCCTTTTAATTCATCAGAATTTAAAGTGCTAACAGTAGGACTTCCCTGGCAGTCCAGTGATTAAGTCTTAGCCTTCGAGTATAGGGGGTGCAGGTTCGATCCTTGGTGGGAGAGCTAAGATCCCACATGCTGTGCAGCCAAAAAGCCGAAGCATTATTGTATCAAATTCTTTAAAGATTTTTAAAATGGTCCACATCTAAAAAATCTTAAAGACAGAAAACGTCCTGACATTTTGCCAAGGTCATTTCTGTTTAAATTTGGTAGCAAACATAGTGATTTCTCAAAATAAGAATCAGATTCTTACATTAGTGTTTTTCTTATGAGAGATTAATTTTTCATAGCCAGCATTTTTAAGTAAATATCTTTATCATAACCAGGGACTGATTTTATGTCAAGTTCCCTCCCAGCTGGCTGCACAGTGGGAAGCTGGTAATAATATACAATAATATGAACCCACTAGAAGGTGCTCGTGGCTCACTGTATTCAGACCCCTCAGTCATCACAGGTCATATTTGACCTAGGCTGACTCAGAGGCTGTCAGACAGAAACCCCTCTGCACAGCAGGATGCCAACAAGCATTTTCCTCCAGTGAGGTCTTCACTGCATCATACAGCTCAGGTGTAAAAAGACAGGTCCACACCTGGAGCATGCCTGGGGAGCCAGCACTCTCTTTGTACAATACTCAAGACAGCTTCAGGGTCCCACTGGAAACAGGCCAAAGCTTTGGTTTTTGTCAGAAATTTATAGTCCCCCAGTCCAGATGCAATTTATGAAATAAAATGCTGATTAGCATGAGTATAAGCAGTGCTGCCTAAATAGGTGGGCACCACCCAGCCAATAGGAGAAGGGCATCTTCTAGGGGGAGCAGAGCTTATTTTTCAGGTGGGAAATGTTGAACCTAAACAATTCTTGTGATAAAGGTCATATGTTCCTTGGAGGGTAAAATGGTAGTCATTTTAGCAGTTGGAGGTTTCTGAGAACAAAGTATTTTAGGTAACACCGTAATAGAGAATATTTTGTTTCACGCTCTGTGTTTTCAGAGTTTCTTGTACCTTATTCTTTGATACGCCCCATCACTTTATGTGCTTGGAGGGGGTTGTGTTTGGGTCTAGCAGGCTGTGGTCATCCTCACTTTTTCCAGTACGACCCATGTGCTGTGCTTAGTCACTCAGTCATGTCCAGCTCTTTGCGACCCCATAGACTATAGCCCAACAGACTCCTCTGTGCATGGGGTTCTCCAGACAAGAATACTGGAATGGATTGCCATGCCCTCCTCCAGGGGATCTTCCCGACCCAGGGATAGAACCAAGGTCTCCCACATTGCAGGCGGATTCTCTATCATTTGAGCCAACTGGTTAGCCCTCAGTTCAGTTCAGTCGCTCAGACGTGTCCAACTCTTTGTGACCCCATGAATCGCAGCACTCCAGGCCTCCCTGTTCATCACCAACTCTTAGAGTTTGCTCAGACTCACGTCCATCGAGTCTGTGATGCCATCCAGCCATCTCATCCTCTGTCATCCCCTTCTTCTCGTACCCCCAATCCCTCCCAGCATCAGAGTCTTTTCCATTGAGTCAACTCTTCGCATGAGATGGCCAAAGTACTGGAGTTTCAGCTTTAGCATCATTCCTTCCAAAGAAATCCCAGGGCTGATCTCCTTCAGAATGGACTGGTTGCATCTCCTTGCAATCCAAGGACTCTCAAGAGTCTTCTCCAACACCACAGTTCAAAAGCATCAATTCTTCGGCACTCAGGCTTCTTCACAGCCCAACTCTCACATCCGTACATGACCACAGGAAAAACCATAGCCTTGACTAGACGGACCTTTGTTGGCCAAGTATTGTCTCTGCTTTTGAATATACTATCTAGGTTGGTCATAACTTTTCTTCCAAGGAGTAAGCGTCTTTTAATTTCATGGCTGAAGTCACTAGTAAGACCCATAAATCCACAGTTTTTCCAGTAAGATCTGTAAAGCCCAGGGATGTCCTTGTGGATGGATAATCATGGACCCTCATGCAGTCAAAGTGGTGGTTGATAGGGACAGGCTTAAAATCTGTCTTTAAAGCCCATATTATGCAAGATGGGTTTTATGCTCATTTAAAAAAATATTTTTGCGTGAAAAAAACTTACATTTTTATCTTGGAAAGTTTCTAATATGCCGGCCAGTGTATCATGCATATACTCAAAGCTTAGTTGTGGTACTATTTTGTCATATTTTTTTCTGAAGTGCATTCCAAGTAAACTACAGATGTTATGAAATTTCACCCCTAAACACCTTCAATGTTCCTTTCTTTAAAAAGACATGATAATAATAGAGTTATCCCCCTCCCACCACAATTAGCATTAGGGGAACACTTGTAATTATGGTGTCATCTGAGCCTGCTGACAGCCACAGAACCATGAAGACAGGCGAACATGCCATCCTAGGAGTGAAAGGATGAGAAAATCTACCCAAGGAAGTCATTTCCACCAATAGTAAAGGTGCACACTGTTGTTACCCTGACTGCCACTAGGCCACCCTCATTATCAACCTGGGTGGGGCATGTCCCAGGTGCCAGGCCATGCACTGTGAGCTCTTCATACAGATTGACAATGGAATCCCCACACCACTATTGGAAGTGGGTTCCAGCATGATCCTTATTTTGCTAATGAAGAAAGCTGCCAGATTTAAAAGCAGTGGAGTCAGTGTTTGGACCCAGGGACTCTGTCTTGAGCTGGGTCCCGTGACCATGTCACAGACCACCTCTCCACCCCAAAAATACAAAGCTTTCTGTGACTCTACAAGAAGGTTCTGCCTAAAATAAGGCATGGAAAATGCAGCTTGATCTTACTATTCAGGTAAAAGGGAAATGTGAACATTGCTTTCAAAGTACAAGGCCCTTAATTTTGGAGAGTTATTGTAATTTTCTTGGTTTAAGCCTCAAATGTTTTCAATGGTTATGCAGAAGGAAAAGAAGGGAATTAAGACAATAAGATTCACAATATCCCTGTAATTTGGGACAAGATTATGATTTACTAATTAATCAGGGCTTCCCAGGTAGTGCTAGTGGTTAGGAATCCACCTGCCAATGCAGGAGACTTAAGATACGTGAGTTCAATCCCTGGGTTGGGAAGATCTGCTGGAGGAGGAAATGGCCACCCACTCCAGTGTTCTTGCCTGGAAAATTCCATTGACAGAGGAGCCTGGTGAACTACAGTCCATAGGGTTGCAAAGAGCCAGACACAACTGAAATGACTTAGCACACACGCATGCAAGTAACACTGAACAGTATCTAAATGGTACATACAAAGGTTTTCTAACTGTATTGTATTTGGGGAAGAGTATTTTTTTTTTTCATTCTGCATTCCAGATCTGCATGAAAAAAAGAGATCCAGTCAGTTGAGGCCCAAGTAGTTTAGGACTGGTCTCAGAGTTCCTGGGGAGAAAGTAGAGAAAGGGTATGCACTGTATGTCAGAGGATGTTGGGTTCTCTAGTTATTTAGAGTGAAATCGGGTGGACCAGACTCAGGACCCTGAAATACCTGTGGGTTGCCTTAGATTTGATATGGGTCACCTGTCTGGAAAAAACTCCAATCACATCTCACTCACTCACTCACTCTTTCATCATTCATTTGACAAATGTTTATGGATCAGATAATCACATCTGAATCATTTAGTCATTCATTCATAAATTCATAGGTATGATGTAGTTATAGACCATCTACTGTAGAATAATCATATTTGATCTTTCAGTCTTTCATTTGACAAAGGCACATGGATCATCTGTTAAGGAGTAATCATGTCTTATTACTTATTCATTTATTTATTTATCTGACAAATATTTTTGGGCCATCTCTAATAGGATAGACACCAGGTAAGGATGAAAGAAAAGACACCATCTTCCAGTTTCAGCTCCAACAAGTAGAACTTAAAATAGGTATTGTCACTTTTATTCTTAGACTATCACAAAGCTGGACTAATTGAGAATCAGTGATACTTTTTTAGACTTAGGAAACAGAGGTCTTAGAACATATCGGCACCTAGGAATTTTAGATTTGAGATGAACAATTAGGGCACCCATCTGGATAAAAATGCAGTTACATCTCACTCATTCATTCATTATTCATTTGAGAAATGTTTATGGACCAAATGTTATGTTTGGTGCTTCCAGGAACACCAATCCTGCTTACCTAGAGCAGAAGCTATTGAAGCCCTAAAGAGACAGAACTCTTAAATGATCATTTTGGTGAGGACAATTGTGGACTAGGTTGAAAGGGAGAAATTTCCGTGAGTCACAGTCTCAGGAAGGTCTCCACTTTCTCTGGCCTTATCTCTAGAAACCTTGTATTAAGGGTGCCTGGGGTATGGTAAGACACAGAGACGCAGAAATAACCATCATGAAGATAGAAGTTTTTATACCCATAGACCCCTAGAAATAGGAGGTATAGCACACCATGCAGGGCTACGTTAGGAAGCACCAGGGGTTGCCAGGATGCAGAGGGAAGAGAAGAAAATGCTTACAAGAGCCTTTGTTGCGGTTTCTGTGGGAGGAACAAATGAGACAGCGTAAGGAAGCTTGGAACTGGCTCGTCTGAATAATTTCAGTGGACCCTAGCGCATACAGGCTGTTTCTAATTGCCTGGTACCTGCCCTTGGGATGACTGGGGAATACTGGCTTGGCATGTAAATGAGGCGGGTGGAGGCCTGCTTGTTTCAGATATAAAGGACACACCTGTAGGAGAATCCAGTTGAAAAAAACAAAACTGAAACTCTTACCTACAGAGGAATAAGGATAAGAATCATAGCAGACTTCTCATCAGAAACAATGCAAATGAGAAATGGTGTGGTGAAAGATATGAAGTGTTGAAAGAGAAAGAAAAGCAACAACCTAGAATATCATATCCGTCAAATTTACCCTTCAAAAGTGAAGGATAAATAAGGACTTTTCAAAAGCAGAAAATTCGGGGACTTCCCTGGTAGTCCAGTGGTTAAGACTTCACCTTCCAATGAAGAGGATGCAGGTTCAATTTCTGGTAGGAGAGCTAAGACCCCACATGCCTCATGGCCAAAAGAACAAAACATAAAACTGAAATACTATTGTAATGAACTCAGTAAAGACTTAAAAAAAAATTCACCACTAGCTGACTGCCCCTACAGCAAATATTAAAAGAAGTTCTTACTATTTAATAGTAGAAGGAAATGATATAGGTCCAAAGCTTGGATCTATGTGAAAAAGAAAAAAAAAGTTATTTTGTTTTTCATAATTGTAATTGGTCAAAAGGTAACTGTTTAAAGCGATAGAAGTAACAGCATATTGGATTATTATAACATATGGATACACAAAATGAACAACAGCATTGTCTTAAAGATAGGATGGAGGAATTGAGAATACCCTGTTATGAGGTCCTTGTATGTGTAATGCTTTGTAGTGATATTTAAAGATGGAATTTAAGTTTTAAAATGTATAGTGTAAGCTACAGGACAATCACTAAAATTTTTAAAGGATATGCTGAGAAGATATAAAATGCTTGATTAAAACCACAGAAAGCTGAAACAGGTGGAAAAAAGAACAAACAGCAGTGAGTTTAAAAGATACAAGCATTGTAGATATTAATCCAATTAAATCAATAATCAATTTAAATGCAGATGGGATAAGCATACAAATTAAAGCACAGAGATTGTCAGAATGGTTTAAAAAATAAGACACAACTATCTACTATCTACAAAAAACTATTTTAAATGTAAAAACACATATAAAGTAAAAGCAAAGTGATGGAGAGAGATATTCCATGCTAACACTAATCAAAAGAATATCAGAGTAGCTATATTAATTTTAGACAAAGCAGACTTCAGAAAATGGAAGAGTATCAGAGATAAAGAAGCATGTTACATAATAATAAATGGATCAACCATCTAAGGAGACACAACAGGCTTAAACATGTGTGCACATGTTTAAGCATCAGAATACATAAGCCAAACACAGAACTGAAAGGAGATTAGATGAATCCATTATTACAACTGAAAATTTCCATCATCTCTGTCGGTAACTGATACATGAAGTAGATAGAAAATCAGAAAGTAAATATATGACCTGAGCAGCACTGTTTCATCGACTTGATACTTTTAAGATATCCAATTCAACAATGGAAAAAATCAAGCAGACCTTATTTTGTTACACTTTGCTTTACTGTGCTTCCTGGGTATTGATGCTTTTTACAAACTGAAGGTTTGTTGCAACACTATGTCAAGCGATTCTATCAGTGCAGTGTTTGCAACAGCACTTACTCATTTCATGTTTCTGCATCACGTTTTGGTAATTCTCACAATATTTCACACTTTTTCATTATTATATTTGATATGGTGATCTATAATCAGTGATCTTTGGTGTTACTATTGCAAAAACTTTATGACTCACTGATGGTTGATGGTTAATATTTTTTAGTAATAAAGTATTTTAAATTAAGAGATTTATATTGTTTTTAAGACAATGCTACTGCTCACCAGTATCGTATATACATAATATTTATTAATATATGCATGTACTTCTTGAGAAACAAAAAAATTCATGTGATTAGTTTTATTGATATTTGCTTATGTGCCAGTACCCATTCTTCTCAAACTCACATGGAACATTCACCAAGACAGAACAAATTCTTGAAAAACATGTGAACAAATTTAAATGAAAAAATATGCAAATTATGTTCTCCGAACACAATGGAATTAAACCAGAAATCAGTAACATAAAGTTATAAAATCTCCAAATGTTTGGAAATTGAACAATTAACTTTGAAATACAATGTGGGTTCAGAAAGAAGTCTGAAGATCGATTTTAAAATACTTTGAACAGAATAAAAATGAAAATACAACTTATCAAAACTCATAGGATGCATCAAAAGCAGTGCGTACATTACAGCATTAAGTGCATATATTAGATAAAAAGGAAATATAAAATCAGCAACCTGTTTTTCAACCTGAGAAAACTACAGAAAAAAGAGCACATGTCTCTAAAGCAAGAAGAAGAAAATAAATAATTAAAATTGGAATAGAAATAACTGACATTGAAAACAAGAAGACAATAGAGAAAGCTGACAAAACTCAAAATGGGTTCTTTGAAAAATATCAATAAACCTAAGAAACTTTTAGTTAAGGTAAACAGGAAAAAAGAGAGAAGACACAAATTAGCAAATCAGAAATAAAAGAGGTCAGTGCCACTGATTCAGTGGATAAGTGGACAATAATGAAATACTATAACACAATTTGGTTCTCACTAATGTGGTAAATTAAGTGAAGCAGACTGTCTTGAAAGACACAAACTGTTGAAACTCATAGAAAGAAAACTAGCTTGAATATCCATGTCTTTTCAATTTAAATCAATAATTTGTAACCTCCCTTCCAAAAAAGGATCCAGGAAAGACGGTTTCATTGGTGAATTACTTAAGGAAGAGATTATACCAATTTTCAACAATTTTCTCTTCCAGAAAACAGAGGGATGGAGAGACATCAGTAGAAACTCTCATGCGGATTCATACAGATACAGAGGGATATATACAGAAATACATGTATTACAGGTTAAGTAGACACATGTATTTATTTGCTCTGTCATGTGACAAGGTCTAGAATAGTGACATCCTGGTAGCAGCAAGCATGCCTAGTGCCCAGATCTTGAGTGCCCAGATCCTCGGTAAAAAGGAATACAAACCATAGATTCTGGGATAGGAACAAGAAACATAAAGGTAAGCTTGGGATATTTTGTCATGCCAAAGGTTAAAAAAAAAAAAAAAAGTGCCCCAAAAGCCCCACAGTGATGGAGGTGTGTCAGGGGGACACAGGAGCCGGTCATAAGTGTTCCCATAACCCGGCTGGAGTAATTTAAGCCACAAAATAAAGTAGCATTAGATTACAACCTAATGGATAAAAAAATAAATATCCACGAATCCATACTTCAGTTCAGTTCAGTTCAGTCGCTCAGTCGTGTCCGACTCTTTGCAACCCCATGAATCGCAGCACGCCAGGCCTCCCTGTCTGTCACCATCTCCTGGAGTTCACTCAGACTCACGTCCATTGAGTCCGTGATGCCATCCAGCCATCTCATCCTCGGTCGTCCCCTTCTTCTCCTGTCCCCAATCTCTCCCAGCATCAGACTCTTCTCCAATGAGTCAGCTCTTCTCATAAGGTGGCCATACTTACCTAAATAAATTATTAAATAAATGAATAAATGGAGAGAATAGACAAATCTACTCTGCAGGAGAATTTCAAACAATTAATATAGATACTCTCCCCTCAAGGAGGTATCTCAGCTATCCTTAAGTGTAAGTCATGCAGAAATTCTTCCTTCCAAGGAGGGTGATATGGAAAGGGGATGGGGGTGGGAGAGCAACGTTGCGGTGGAGATACCTGACAACCACCACCTCTGCCAAGGATCAAAGATTATCATCAGTGGTGACAAGTCATGTTGATAGTACGTACCTTACCTCTGTGTTCTTCCTCCCCAAAACACATAAAGCCTCAGTGTAACCATGAGCAAAACATCAGATAAACCTCAGTTGAAGCACATTCTGCAAACCACTTGACCAGTACTTCTCAAGATGTGTAGAGCGGACTTTTGGACTCTAAGGGAGAGGGAGAGGGAGGGGGAGGGATGATTTGGGAGAATAGCATTGAAATATGTATACTATCATGCAAGAAACGAATCGCCAGTCTATGTTCGATGCAGAATGCAGGATGCTTGGGACTGGTGTATGGGGATGATCTGGAGGGATGATGTGGGGTGGGAGGTGGGAGGGGGTTCATGTTTGGGAGTTCATGTACACCTGTGATGGATTCATGTCAATATATGCCAAAACCAATACAGTACTGTAAAGTAAAATAAAGTAAAAAAAAAAATAATAATAATAAATTTAAGAAAAACTGTCAAGATTATAAAAAAACAAGGAAAGTCTGAGAGCATGTTGTAGCAAAACAATTGCCTGAGGAGATATAACAACTAAGTATAATATGATATGTTGGCTGGGTTCCTGGAACAGTAAAAAAAGGACAGCAGGTAAAGACTAAGGAAACCCAAAGAAAATAATAAAGTATAACACAATAATTTGTCACTGTTGGTTCACTAATGGTGAGAAATGTACCATATTCATGTAAGATGTTAATAATAAGGGAAGCTGGATGTAGGGGTATAGGAAAGCTCCCTGTACAATCTTTTCAATTTTTCTATAAATTTAAATATATCATAAAATTAAAAGTTCATTTAAAAAGTGAAAAAGAGAGAGAGGGATGAATAGATATCTCAGCCTGCATTTTTCAAGATAGGAATTCATCAAATAATCACATACATCTAAGTAAAGGTAAATTAAAATTAAGTCAGAACTGCGGTCAGTATTACAACAGAAAGGCACATGATACCTTGAGGGGAGGTGGATGGTCTGAGTGCATCCAGGATGCTGTACAGAGAAAACCCAGGGTAGTGAGATCTGAGGGTAACTGATATGGATGCTAAGAAATTGGTGTTCATCCTGAGGTCAGAGAGCAGACAGTGATGAATCTTTAGCAGAAAAGTGGTGTGATTAGGTTTTGATTGAAGAGTGGACGTGTTTGGAAGGTTAGAAGATAAGATGCATGAGATTGGTGATGCATTATATTCAGGAATGAGGAGGGGAGAGAACTATCTGAGAGGGCTTTGTTTTTTGTCCTCAGCAGTTATGTGGATGGAGTTCTTAAGCCAAAATTCTTGCAAGTTCCTGGTGATGCTGGTGTTGCAAAGGCCTGTGTTTGCATTTGGATGTGCTGATAGCAGCATCTTTTCACATTCAGCTGAGGACCTAAAGGCAGTAGCTAAGAGAAGGGCTGGCTTCCCACACTGGCTCTCCCACTAATCCCTGTGCCTGTTTTGAAAGTAACTGAATTTTCAGAGCCCAGTACCCAGATGTGTGAGTTGGGGATTACAACAGCCACTACCTTTAGGGATATTGTGCAGGTCAGCCGACGCCCTGCAGGGGAGCTGCTTCTGGTTGCCATCCTTGTCATCATCCATCTCGCAGTCATCAGATGTCAGCACTAAGCTTGTTTGCGCCTTGGGTTTATCACTCGTAAAATGGTAATGCTTTTTTGCATTGAGCTATCATTTTTGCTAGCTTTAGGTACAGATTGGCTACTGTTACTTTTCTGAACACATCCTTGTGAGTGTCCTGGCCTCACCCAAGTAAACCACCCACCAAACTCCTTCCAGCTTCAAGTGTCTGGAGAGGGTGTTTCTCCATCTTGCCTTTTCAAGGATATTTCCTCACCTGCTTCTGGGTGAAGCCTGGCTAGGCTCCTCACAGCTGTTTTTCCAGGTGAAGGGAATGGCACAGCCTGGAGTGAGACATTCAAATTTGTGCTTCCTGCAGAGTGTGTGGATGTTTGGTAGATGCTTGGAAAGCACCTCCTGTCTCAACCTGAAGGACCTCACTAAAGGCCCTTTGTGAAGTTGTGTCTCCTGCTGGTACTAGAGGTGGCTGTCTGCCAGGAGGTCTGAGAGCAGAGTCAGATGGCTGGCACAGGTACTCTGACCCTGAACTCTGGCCTGCCTGCCGTAAAGACCATATCTGCTCACCTCTCCAGTCTCCAGACAGAAATTAGCATCCTGAGGTCGCTGATAAGTTCTTTCCTAGGATTTTTCTCTTATTTGATCCAGAGTTCAGGTGGAATTTGATATTTATAATGTCCTAGGACTGTTTAAGGGACTTCCCGAGTGGCACTACTGGTAAAGAACCTGCCTGCCAATGCTAGAGACCTAAGAATTGCAGGTTCAATTCCTGGGCTGGTAAGATCTCCTGCAGGAGAACATGGCAACCCACTCCAGCATTCTTGCCTGGAGAATCACATGGACAGAGGAGCCTGGCGGGCTACAGTCCATAGGTTCTCAAGGAGTCAGACATGACTAAAGTGACTTATCACATACGCATGCATGTAAGGGCTGTTTATAAAATAACCAAGATGACTTTGGTATACCCCAGCTAGCACTTCGGGGCTTCCCTGGTGGCGCAGATGGTGAAGACTCTTCCTGCAATGCAGGAGACCCAGGTTTAATCCCTGAGTCAGGAAGATCCCCTGGCTAAGGGACTGGCTATCCACCCCAGTGGGCTTCCCTGGTGGCTCATGCCTGTAATGCAGCAGACCCAGCTTCAGTCCCTGGGTCTGGAAGGTCCCCTGGAGGAGGACGTGGCAACCCACGCTAGTACCCTTGCCTGGAGAATCCCATGGACAGAAGAGCCTGGCAGGCTGCCTCCATAGGGTCACATGGAGCGGGACACGACTGATGTGGTTAATCAGCAGCAGCGTCTACTCCAGTATTCTTGCCTGGAGAATCCGCATGGACAGATGAGCCTGGAGGGCTACAGCCCTTGGGGTCACAAAGAGTCAGACACGGCTGAGTGACTGACACTAACACACATCTAGCACTTCAGGACACAGTTCCTTCAGTAAGAACTCTTGGGAGAGTGAATTTCCTGGCTGGCTCAACACAAGCAGGCTCAGCCATTGGCACGCTCCGTTCTGGTGCATTCCATGTCCCTGGGGCATCCATTGGTATGTGCAAGTGAACGAGGCCACTTGCGTGGAGATCTGCATTTCTGCTTTCTGGCTGGTTCGCTGAAATGGGAGGAGAAGGCCCACTTCCCTAGTTGCAGACACAGCGCAGACAGGAAGTACTCCAGTTGGTAAGGCTTGTCTTCTGCTTTCTCTCCATATCTGCTGTCCTCCCTTTAAATACTTCTCTCTGTCTTGGGCTTTTTCACTTCCCACACTCCATGCTGTCCTGGGCTTCTAACTGCAGACCTGCACTTGAATCCAGAAAAGGAAGGTAGGTCAGATGTGTGGGAATCAAGTAAACCCAGAATGGTGACCTTGGAGCTCTCCGCTCTGTGACGGCCCAGAGGAAGGGTAGTGCACTCGTGTTTCAGGGAGTTCATGTCTGTGCTCGTGCGCTGTGTGCTCTCTGCCCTGTGCCGTCTTCTCCCACTGAACGCATGCCCAGAAGAGCATGCGGGACTCAGGTCTTCGCCATCCTACTTCTTGCCTATAGTTACTGTGTTCAGACCATCTCTCTCTCTTTCATAGAACCCTTTGCCAGCTATGTAAGCAAGGGATATATTTACGTCACAGGTTTATGAAATCTAAGGACACTGTCATACATTTCTATAGTAATTTGCCATCATGAATCACCCATAATTATTCTTTCACTGACCAGGAAAAAAGTGATGGCCATTTCTCATGTATGCCTAGTAAAACTGTTAGTAGTTGTAATCCTTTCATTTGTGTGTCTGTGTGTGTGTGCTCAGTCATGTCTGAATCTTTGCAACCCCATGGACTGTAGCCCTCCAGGCTCTTCTGTCCCTGAGATTTTCCAAGCAAAAATACTGGAGTGGGTTGCCATTTCCTCCACTAGGGGATCTTCCTGACCCAGGGATTGAACCCATGTCTCTTGAGTCTCCTGCATTGGCAAGCGAATTCTTTACCACTGTGCCCCTTGATTTAAATATGGTGTGGTTTCTCCAGCAGCTGCAGGTCCCTGTGAATATTGTGTGGATGAGGTGGGGGTATAGGAAAGTAAAACAGTGCTCAGAAGCTAAAAACCTTCTCCAGGCACCACCAGAGGGGGCAGGAGAGGCCAAGTCACTGTGAGGTGACCATGGCTTTGCCAACAGGTCCGGACATGCTCTGAGTGGGAAGGGGTCTTGGAGGGTCATCTGGATCAGGACCAGGGAAAACTCAGTAATTTTGCTGCCTGTTCAAATTTCCTGTGAGATATGCCCAAAGGAAGAGAAGGGCAGTGAGGTAAGGTATCAGCCAACAATGTGAATTCTCTCATCTATGACTTTATCTGTTGTTTTTAAATTTCCCAAGAGCAGAGTGGGTGACGAGGTGATTTTCAGGACACAATGGTTGAGTGAAGTTCATGGTGGGGGTTGGAGGTGGGGAGATGGTTGACCCAGGCTTCAGCCCACAGTCAACAACCCCAAAAGAGCATGAGAGGGCATCACTAGCGACCACTTGGATGCATTCCTGTGCTCACTGACTCTTCACTAAGTCTAGCTCACTTTTAATAACAGCATCCTTGTGTGTAAATCCAGCTTCATGACGAGCATGCCTCTGACCCGGTGCCCTGGCAGAGCAGTGTCTGGATAACCTTCCCTCCCTAAGGGAGTTGGAGCTGGATTTTCCTGCCTTGAGGTCAGCAGGCACAGTGTGGGGGACTTTAATCTTCTTCCCTGGTTCCCTTCTCTGCTGTGGCAACAGGCAGCCCAGTTTCACCCCATCTCTAGACTCCCTTCTTCCCTACATCCTGAAGGGAGACAGCTCAATTTCCTTTTCTCTCTACCATCTCCACTTGGGGAATGAAATATTGGATTACAGCAGAGATTCTCAAGTAGGGAAGTGCTTGAAAATTGCCAGGAAGTTATTTAAAATCCAGACTTGCCTTCTGCACGCTGTATCTCTGAGCCCGAGCTGGGTCAGGGACCCCATTTCCAGGGCTGAGCCTCAAGTGCACAGTGTAGTGAATTTCCGCCAAGAAGGTACATCTGCAATGGCTCTGGCCAGTCACAGTGGGAAGCGAGGAGAGGTGTAGACAGTAGAGAATCGGGGTCTTCACAGTCCTGGGGATGGAAGCAGGGTCCTTGGAGAAGATTCACCACCCATGAGCCACTTCTGCTTGCTCATTGTCTGGAGGCAGGGAAGTCCCCTTCCTATTCCATGGGGTCCTCAACAAAATGAACTGGACATAGAAGATGCCCAACAAACATCCTAAATGAATAAACGATTCATATTTTGAAATTAAATTCATGATGGTGGGTTGGTTGCTTATTTGTAACCGAATGTATTGAGAGTTAATGTTTATGTTAAGTGTTAACATTTCTGTAGGCATTGTATCTGTGATTTGTGCTAATCAGGTTGAGGGAGTATTGGGTGGATATAGTGAAGTTCTTGAACATCTTTGTGGAGCCTGAAAATCCAGATGTTGGCTGAGATACATCAGTATTTCCTTGATGCATTTTCAGCACCTTCGGGGTTTCGAAGGCAAGGCAGAAGAACTTGGTTTTGAAGGTTTGTATAACATTTTCAAGTATTGGAACATCTCATCTCTTCTAAATATCAGTGTAACATCGTGTTCTCTCCAGCCTCAGACTTACTTTCTGTTTCTTAAATGTGTGTCTCTGTATCTAAGAATCTCTGTGCTTTACCACAAATGCAGAACAGGGACCACTCCGCAGAAGCTGTGAAGTATGCCGCTGCCTTGGGAGACCCAGTCTGAGGCAGTGTGACCAGCCCAGTAGGCCTCAGAGGGCCCGAGGACAGCCGTGCAGGGTGGTCTCCCAGAAGGCCAGCTGGTATCACTCAGGAAACTGGACCGATATGCGGCCAACTCAGGCTGGGGACTTGGGTTCTGCTTCTCCGTGTTGCAGCCGCAGGTCTGTTCACCTGTTTTTGTTTTTTTTTTTTTTGCAGCCAAACCCTATTGCAGAGGGCAGCACCCAGGGCCCTTTGCAGCCTGATGGAGGGCAGTCATCTGCTGGTATTGTTTGGGATGATCCCCCTGCATCTCCCTTTGCCTGGTCATTTCTCATAATTTATCAGCCAGAACCTGACTCGCCCAGGAAGAACTCTTCTCCCCTCTCCAGGCCAAGCTCTGTCCTCTTACTTATGAAAATTAATCAAACCTACAGATGCAGTTTTGCCTTTTACCCAAGTCCAAGTACTTAATTTTCTCAGCTTGAAGCTGCAGAGGGAATTCCCAGGCAAATTTTATCAGGGTTGCTTTGCATTGAGGTGCCTGTGTGGCTTTGAGCAAGATATCTTTTTCTGTCTTCCTGATTTTGTTCCCCTCCATGGTAGGGCTGTGACAGAAATTGTCCCCAGACAGTGTTCCTCCAGAGTAGCACTTACTCTTGCCACTGTCACCTCCGTCCACATGATAAGGGGAAACTGACCCTGTGATGAGAAATCAGCCTGCCTTTAATGTGCTAAGTGCTGTTGAAACGTTCTCCACAGGAAGTAGAAAGGGCTGAATGCTTAGTCAGGGGCAACACCTGCAGTAGCCATGGTTTGATGGGTCTTAGGAAAAGCCTTGAAGTGCAGGTCAGGGCTGGTGATAACCAGGGCAGATGGGGTTTTTAAAAAAGAACTTGAAAAAGAATATAGACACATACATATGTATAACTGAATTACTTTGCTGCACACCTGAAACTAATATAATATTGTTCATCAACAATACTAAAATATACAATAAAAATTTTTTAAATATGAGGGAAAAAAATACAAATAAGCAAATGATCATTTTGTAGCTGAAATTTTTAGCATTAAAATATTGGGATTTTTATGGAATCTATGATTAAGATAGGCATTATGATCAATAAAAATATTCCACGCTCTAAAAGATAAAATTAATTTTTTTAATTACAAAGACATAGGCTACCTCTTCTAGTTCTACACCAAGTTTAAAAGCACTGAAATGAACACAGATTTAGAAAACAAGAATAATACATTTAAGTACACAATCTTATGTTGCTGTTGTTTATGCACTAAGTCATATCTCACTCTTGCGATCCCATGGACTGCAACCCACCAGGCTCCTCTGTCCATGTGATTTCCTAGGCAAGAATATTGGAATGAGTTGCCATTTCCTACTCCAGGGGATCTTCCTGACCCAGGGATCAAACCTGAGTCTGCCGCATTGCATGCAGATTCTCTACCACTGAGCTACCAGCAAATCCCTTATACCAAGGCATCATTGTGTTTCTACCCATGAAGTGGAGGCCCTTCGGGGCAAGTGGGAGAGAGTGGAGGAGAGTCGCATATAGCCGATTCTCATTATTCATGGATTCCATTTTTACAAATTCACCTTCTTGCTAAAATAGATTTGCAACCCCCACATCAATCTCACCTCGCTTTTGTGGTCATTCGTCTACATGCACAGGACAGGGAAAAAATGTGAGTCACTCAAGTTGTTCTCAGCTGAGGTTGAATGAAGAGTCACTCTGTCCTTTTGTCTCAGCTCATCCTGCAAACAGGTAGCCTTTCCATAGTCTCTTTAGTGCCATGTTTTTTGTATATTTTCGTGTGTTTTTGTTGCTGTTGTTGTTTAAAAGGGCCCCAAGCATACTGCTGAAGTGCTGTCTGGTGTTTCTAAGGGGAAGAAGGCTGTGAAGTGACTTATGGAGAAAACACACACTAGATAAGCTTCCCTCGGGCAAAAATTATAGGGTTGTTGGCCATGAGTGAGCTGTTGATGTCAATGATATACATGAAATGAGTTTCTTTAAACTGGAACACACATAAAACGAAATTATATATTGATCTGTTGACAAAAATATCGTGGATCAGAGGCTCGAAAGAACCCAACCCAATCTTTCTCTATGAGCAATAGTTCAGCATTTGAAAACTCATCGTTCACAGCACCTATATAGAACATATATATGCACGCTAAGTTGCTTCAGAAGAGTCTGACTCTTTGCGACTCTATGGACTGTAACCTGCCAGTCTCCTCTGTCCATGGGATTCTCCAGGCAAAAATACTGGAGTGGGTTGCCATTCCCTTCTCCAGAGGATCTTCCCAACCCAGGGATCAAACTTGTGTCTCATACATTTCCTGCATTGGCAGATGGGTTCTTTACCACTAGCACCAGCATAGAACATAACTAGTCACAAATAATGACAGCCAACTATGGTTTGTTTCATGCACTGGATGAAAAGAAAATAGAGCCAAGGGTAGCAATATTGACATGATAGAGAGAAAAGGAAGAAGGGAAGGAAAGGATGCTATGAAAGTGGGTGAGTTACAATGTTGTCAGAGACAGTAACTTACTCCGAACTTTGGGGTCTGCCTCTGATCCCGGTTTCCAGGGTTGGATACCAAGGCCTTTGCAGGGCTTGGGGTCAGTGCCTCTGATGGTCTTCAGTGTGTAGAAGTGGGGATGGCAGTGTGTAGCCTGGGGTGGCAGTTCCTAGGGGCACTCACTAGGTACATGAACCTCAGTTCCCTCCCTCCCGACCTTAGGAGTTCATCTCTTCCGTCCTCAGTACCTGGAAGTTTTATTCTGACCCTGCCAGAACCTAGCCTCTAGGTACTTCCCTCACTCAGTCCAAGATCTGGGGGCCTTGTTCGTCAACAAGTCATTCAAATATTTATGAAGCAGCTTTGTTCCTCTCATCTGACCCTATTCCACGTGCTGTATTAGTTATCTGTTGTTCTACAACAGATTTCCCTCAGCTTAGTAGCTTAGCATAATTGTGTAGCATCCCTCACAGTGTCTGTGGGCCAGGTTTGGAGGTGGTCTGGCCTAGCTCACGGTCTCCTGGGAGGCTGCAGTCACAAGTGCTGCGTCATCTGAAAGCCCATCGGGGCCTGGAGGACCCTCTTCTGGGGTGGCTTTCCTCCTGGCAAGTCCACGCTGGCTGTTGGCTGGAGGTCTTAGTTCCCCAAAGAGCTGCGTGAGCATCCTCACGACTTGGTATCTGGCTTTCCCCAGACTGGGACTTCCTTGGTGGCTCAGATGGTAAAGAATCGTTGTGGGATCAATCCCTGGGCCAGGAAGATCCCCTGGAGAAGGGAGTGGCAACCCACTCAAATATTTTTGCCTGGAGAATTCCATGGACAGAGGAGCCTGGCAGGCTCTAGTCCATGGGGTTCCAAAGAGTCAGACATGACTGAGCAACTAACACATTCACTTCTTTTTCCCCAGGATGAGTGGTCCAGAGACAGGGGAAAATTGTAAAGGCCGTTATAAACTAGCCTCAGGCATCACACATTATCACTGTGCGGTCAGCCCTCAGTCAGGGTAGGAGGGCTGGAAAGGATCTGTGGAGCCATCATGGAGACTGGCTGCCATGTATACATTCTAATTCTCCACCAAGTTTTGCAAGGTGGAAGCCCAGTTTTAGGGGTGCCTCTGTTCTAGACGGGGCTTCCCTGGTGCCTCAGATGGTGAAGAATCTGCCTGCAATGTGGATGACTTAGGTTTGATCCCTGGGTTGGAAAGATCCCTGGAGAAGGGCAAGCAAACCCACTCTAGTATTCTTGTATGGAGAATTCCATGGACAAAGGATCCTGGTGGGCTACAGTCCATGGGGTCACAAAGAGTCAGACACAACTGAGTGACTAACACTTTCTGTTCTAGGCAACAGGAAACAATACAGAAACACACTGGTCCTTATGAAGTATCTATTCTAATGGCTTTCAAGATGCAGACAAGGAAAAAATAGAAGATTTTAAAAGCTGAGGTGGGTGGGCATGCAGATCCCAGCCCTCCTTTCTCATGCTGAATTCACTCTGATTGTTCTCTGCTAGGGAAAAAATTTCCTTCCACCTGAGTTGTGGGTTCCAAACAGCTTTTGTAGCTGCTATCCTGGGTGTGAGCAGCTGTACCTAACCTTGTATGCAGGCTGCCCCCATAAGGGTGACTTTTTCTTTTAACTTGGCTAAGTTTATCTGAGACATTGTGTTTATGATGGCAAGCATGGGCTATTCCTCTTAATCTATGAAACTGCCTGATGATAAACTAGAACTACACAAGTGATATTTTCCAAGCTAAACGCGTTGTAAAGGGCAAAGGTTGTGCAGGCAGCCTTGGCCCTGGGACTGGGGAAAATGGACTTTGAGAGGCTAGTTAGAAGGGAAGATTGTAACATGTCAAAAGTGCAGAACACTGCTTATATGGAACAAGGAAGTCAGGAGGATGCTCGTCGGATTCCAGGGGTTCATCATCTGTCCCAGGAATCCATTTCTGTAGGCTCAGGGGGGACTGCTGATGGGGCTTCTTGAGTGAGGCAGCCGGAATCAAAGCCCAGTGATGAAATAGTCTCTATTCTCGAGATAACTCCTCAGAGGGCATTGAATGCAGGATGAAGCCTTACCTGATTAGGCAGGATTTAAAGTAAGGAATCATTGTCTGTGTGAGACATGTCTCACACGTGTCTTTGTGAGACAGTCATTCGAGCTTCCATCATCCTTGTGTGAGAATGTCTGTTGGGGGTGGTGTGTGCACATGCAAATACACACAGATCCACACTCACATCACACACTCCTTTCAAGTGCGGGCTGACCATACCTCCCCCTTCACCATCCTACCATGAACCATTCCTTTTGTTTTTTACTCAGAGCCTCTGTTCATGAAGTCCCGGTTGCCATGGGCAGCCCCCACACTATCCATTGTGACTGTAGCGAGTTACGGTGACTTTGGTGCTGCTGCCACCACTTTCACAGGTACAGAGCTGTGGCTCTGACAGGTCTGGGAATCAGGAACTGGGATGGGATGCCAGCCTGTAAGGCGCTCAGGCTCTGCTCTGCACCCCTGGCTCTGCTACCTTCAGAGTCAAGGCACACGTACCTCCACAGGGCTCTGCTCCTTTCCACCCCTCCCTGTCTTGTGCTCAGAGTGATCATGGTAATAAACGAGAGAATGGGATATTCATTTATCTAATTAATTGGTGAAGATAGTCTAGCATTGAAAAGAACACACAGATTTGTGGGCAGACCTAATGATTAACACAATGGCTTCCAGTCAGGGGACATTTGAGGACTGTGTCCAGGGAACTTTGGGCAGTGTCTGGAGATGGTTTTGATGATTGGGGGGTGGGAGGAAGCTGTTGGCATTACTGGTGGAGGCCAGGATTGCTGCTACCTGGCCTATAGTTGATCAGAAACCCCAGAGCAGAAGATTGGAGGACCAGATAAGAAGGACCAGAGTAGAGAAAGATCTGGTCCAGTTTTCAAGTGGATGAGGTTGAGAACCATGGTGCTGATGCAATGAGAGGTGACAGATGGAAATCAGTGATACCAATCAAAAGAGTGTGAGTTGGGCACGTGCAGCCTTCTTAATATGTAAATAGAGGGTGGAGGGCATGCTTTGATCACATGTAATAGGGCAGCTTTTCACTTGCCAGTAGCTCAGGATGGCTACCAGGAGCTGAGGCCAGCCAGGGCCACATCTATGGCTGACAGCAGCTCCAGAGGGACCTGTGCATTTGTGTGTTTAGATCTCAGTGGTGGTGGCACAAAGCCAGCTACATCTTAAGAGGGTCTTGGGCAAAATGGAATTGTGTGGATCTTAAAAGAGGTTGGACACATGTTCTCCAAAGTTCTCTCAGTCTGGCACTATGCTCTCCACCTGGGTAGAGTAGCAGCTGCACAGTGAGAGTTCATATTACTAAAGTAATATGTATTCACTGTGGAAACTCTAAAAAGGAGTGATCAGCACATTTCCATTTATCAGGTATTTTGTGAGCGCCTGGGAAGCCCCCAAGTGTTTGGGATGCAGGTGAACTGTTGGGGTTGCAGGTCAATTTGTAGACCTCAGAGCTTACATTATACATGGGCCTCCTTGTGGTGAATGGATTTAGGAAATAAACCTTCTCAGGAGATGAAGATAAAGGGGGTCATGAAGCCACCTTAGACTTGGCCATCAGCATCACCCCTCTGAGGAGGTGACATGAGCTGAGACCACAGGCTTGAGAAGGAGGAAACCAGCCAGTGGCGGGAGGGGGTGAGTGGGTGTGGGGGGAAGGTGCCATGGCCAGGACAGGAAGAAGGGTGGCGTGGCTGGATGTGGTGAGCACCGGTGAGATGGGCAAATGGGCAAGAGGAGGAAGGGGCTTGGGCCAAATCAAGTAGGCTTTGAAGGTCAGGGGAGGAGGGTTTGGGATGTGTCTGAGAGAGGGTGATGCTTCTGCCTGCTGGGGGTGGGGGATGGTGGTGGACCAGAAGAAGGGTCAGGCAGAAGGGGAAACTAACGAGGTAAGACTTCCATTCACATGAGCGAGAGCTGATGAACATTCCACCCAGGGAGTGTCAAGGGGAACAAAGAGAAGCCATGACTTCGGAACATCTTTTAGAGGAAAACTGATGAGGGCTTCCTGGAGATCAGCTGGTCCAACTTCCTTCAAGAGTCCTTGATGGAGTCCCCAGCCCTTGATGGAGCCCCTGTGGTCTTTGAATGAAGCTCACTGTTTCCCAAGGGGACACATTATTGGGTAGGCTGGACCCATGTGAAAGAAAACATGCTCTTTTTCTTAATTAATTTTTACTGAAGTATAGTTGATTTACAATGTTATGTTAGTTTCTACCCTACAGCAGAGTGAATCAACTATATGTATTCATGTATCTCTTCTTTTTTGGATTTCCTCCCTGTTTAGGTGACCACAGAACATTGAGTAGAGTTCCCTGAGCTATACAGTAGGTTTTCATTGCTTATCTGTTTTATACATTGTGGCATATATATGTTCATCTCAATCTCCCAGCTCATCTTGCCTTCTTTTCTCCTTTGTATCCATATGTTGTTATCTGTATCTGTGTCTCTATTTCTGCTTTGCAAATAAGATCATCTGGTTAGCAGGTTGGGTTCCCCAGGTGGCTCAGTGGTAAAGAATCTGCCAAAGCAGGAGACGCAGGTTCCATCCCTGGGTTGGGAAGATCCCTGGATGAGGGCACGGCAACCCACTCTAGTATTCTTACCTAGAGAATCCCATGGACAGAGGAGCCTGGCAGGGTACAGTCTAAGAGGTTTCAAAAGAGCTGGACATGATTTAGCAACTAAACAGAAGCAACAAGTGAGTGGATTAAACATGCATAATGAGTGAAAGGGAGGGATCCTGAGTCTTTAGGGTCTTGTCCTGAGCAAGTGGTTAGAGTTAATGTCATTTCCTCAATTAAGAGGGACTCAGGGAGACCATACGTGAGCAATTGAAGGCCCGTTTTGGGCACCTGAAGGCTGAGTTGCCTTTTAGATTTTCAGTGGAAGCATCAGATAAGCAGCATTTAGTTCAGAAGCTCAGCTAGGAGAGGTGGATGTGGGATCCATGGGCACATGGGAGCCATGTGCAGGGAGAAGACACCGATGAAGACCCCACACTGGGCTGCAGAGTAAGCAAAGGAAGGAGCCGTGGTTGGGGGAGGAGTTGGTCAAGCAGAGAGACTGACCCACCAAAGTGTGGGTGGTGGGCGGTGTCCACTGCTAATGGGAGATCAGGCAGGACAGGGCCCTCAGAATGACCTTGAGTTTGACCATGTAAAGATTGATGACACTGGTGAGAGCAGATTCATGGAGCAAGGCAGAAGAGAAGGGGGCAGAGTGGACGCTTTGACAGAAAATACAAAAGAGGCCAGTAAAACCAGCCACAGCCCTTCCTCCATCCCCACCGTCCCCTCAGACCTTCTCTCTCCTTTCCCACTCTCTAGCTGTATATTATTATATACTTTCATACATACAACCTTTTAAAAGCAAAACTGGATTACTCTGGACACATTATTTTGAAAGCTGCTTTCACTTAATCATATGGTTACCAAGCCCGAGATCGCTGTACCGCAGGCCAATAAGTTGAGCACGAGGTGTAGGGACAAGGAATAGCACCTTTATTCAGACCGAGAAGATGGTGGAGTAGTGTCCCCATCTTGCTGGGGTTTGGATGCTAGTTTCTCTTCTAGAGCAAAGTGGGGAGGTGAGAAGATAAAAAGAAGTTGGTGCCAAGTTGTTGCAAATATTTCCTGGTTCCGGTCAGACTCTGCAGGTGATGTGCTAATTTCTTCTTTCCTGTAGTCATTCACAGGTTGAACAGGTCAGGATATTTCCTGTGAGCTAACCAAAGATATTTTAGCTTAATGCTCAGACATGGGAAATAGGGTTCCCAGAGGTGGGTTATTAGGCGTACTTTAAGCTGATGGGCTTCCTTTGTGGCTCAGCTACAAAGAATCTGCCTGCAGTGAGGGAGACTTGGGTTCAATCCCTGGTTTGGGAAGATCCCCTGGAGAAGGGAATGGCTACCCAGTCAAGTACTCTAGCCTGGAAAATTCCATGGACTGTATAGACCATGGGGTCAAAAAGAGTCAGACACGACTTTTACTTAAGCTATAGGCAGCATCCTTTTAGAGACTGCTCAAAGCCAAAGCAACAGAACACAAAGGTTAAAGAGAATTAGATCCAATATGGCATTAGACTTGTTCTTCCCATTATTATACCTGGGGCTTCCCTAGTGGCTCAGCAGTAAAGAATCTGCCTGCCAATGCAAGAGACACGGGTTTGATCCCTGGCTTGGGAAGATCCCTTGGGGAAGGAAATGGCAACTCACTCCAGTACTTTTGCTTGGGAAATCCCATAGACAGAGGAGCCTGGTGGGCTACAATCCATGGGGTCACAAAGAGTCGAACATGACTTAGCAACTAAACAACAACAGCAACATCGCAACACCTATTAGTCAACAAATAGTTAGGCCACCTGCCATATACCAGGAGCTGTTCCAAGCATCAGGACAGGGCAGTGAACAAAACCTTTCTCTTCTCACCTCCCAGAGCTGGCGCTCTGGTGGGAGGACCAAGACAAGAATCTGTCTTCAATAGCAAAAAGAATCTGTCTTCAATAGCAAATTACCACATATTAAAAGGTTGTCACCCATGGCAATGTGCTCTGGAGAGCAAACTAAGCTGGGAAGAGGAATGGGCTACCCAGGAATCACAAAACACTATTTTGTGTTATAAAACATTTTCTTGGTGTGAAATCCACCTTGAACCTGTGTCATAAAAAGGCCCCAAAGAGCCAGTCACTGGCTGCAGTGTTTTTTGGTTTTGCTTTTAAGTTGAACTGTAGCTGATTTACAATGTCGTATTAACCTCAGATATNGTGTTATAAAACATTTTCTTGGTGTGAAATCCACCTTGAACCTGTGTCATAAAAAGGCCCCAAAGAGCCAGTCACTGGCTGCAGTGTTTTTTGGTTTTGCTTTTAAGTTGAACTGTAGCTGATTTACAATGTCGTATTAACCTCAGATATACAGCAAAGTGATTCAGCTATACTTATATACACATTCTTTTTCATCTTCTTTTTCATTATAGTTTACTACAGGACACTGAATATAGTTCCCTGTTCTATACAATAGGGCCTTGCTGTTTATCCATTCTACATAGAATAGTTTGCATCGACTAGTCCCAAGCTCCCAATCCAACTCCCCCCAGTGCTGCAATGTTTTGAGGCTCTCATCTGGCAAGAGCATGAAGCCTCACCTTACTCAAGAGCTACCTATGCAGGTATGCCCCAGCTGAGGTGCTGGGGGTGTTTGGGAGGAGTTGAAGGGCCTGGTCCACGGAGACCAATGGCCTTTTTTGTTTCTCAATTTTTGAACTTTAGAATAAAGTGGTTTCACACATGGCAAAAAATAACTGGGAAAGTTGAAATAGACAAAAAACAGGTAGCAAGTTCTAGGCACTGTCGAGCAGAATATTACCCTTGTTGTCATTTAGTCACTGAGTGTTATTTGACTTTTTGTGGTCCCGTGGGCCGTAACACACCAGGCTCCTCTGTCCATGGAATTTCCCAGGCAAGAAGACTGATGTTGGTTGCCATTTTCTCCTTCAAGGGGATCTTCCTGACCCTGGGGTAGAACCCGTATCGCTTGCATCTTCTGCATTGGAAAACTGGAAGCCCCAGCTGGAATATTATCCTATTACCCTGAAAGGCATATTATCCTATTGGGTGTTAAACAGAGTTTGAGCTACAGATTTCCCCTGGGATCCAGGGAAATGGAAGATTCAAGCAGTGCCTGTGAGAGAATGGAGGCGGAGAGGGGAGCATCGCAGCGGGGAAGGCGCTGTCTGTACTGCTTTAGCAAAGTGAACGAGAGCTACTGTCTGAGAGGCAGGGCTGAGAACAGCAGGGCGGGGATGCAGCTTCTGGGCACAGTGGCTACAGCAGAGGTGACCACCGCCCATCACCACAGCCTGTGGTATGGAGAAGTGTCAGGTGGGTGCTGGTGGGAGCTGTCTGAAGAAGCCATTAGTGGAGCATCACAGATGTTCACCCACCAAATTAAATAGCCCGAGAATCTTCCTTAAGCTGTCCTTGCAACAAACCATCTCTGCTGTCAAAACTGCCACCAAGAGCAGCGGCCCAGTGCATCTTTGTCAGGAACAGCACATATATATGGAATTTTGAAACATGGTAACAATAATCCTGTATGTGAGACAGCAAAAGAGACACAGATGTATAGAACAGTCTTTTGGACTCTGTGGGAGAGGGAGAGAGTAGCATGATTTGGGAGAATGGCATTGAAACATGTATCATATTATATATGAAACGAATCTCCAGTCCAGGTTCAATGCAGGACACAGGATGCTTTGGGCTGGTGCACTGGGATGACCCAGAGGGATGGGATGGGGAGGGAGGCGGGAGGGAGGGTTCAGGATGGGGAATACGTGTACACCCGTGGCGGATTCATGTTGATGTATGGCAAAACTAATACAATATTGTAAAGTAATTAGCCTCCAGTTAAAATAAATAAATTTAAATTAAAAAAAGATTTCCAAACATACCCTCTCAATATTAAAGAAACAGCATTGGGCCAGTGTGGCCAAACCGTTTGCTGTCTCTCGTTTCTGTTGTTGTTGTTGGAGACAAAGAATTATAAGAGGCAAACTAAAAGGAGCAGTCCTCCTGCAACATAAGACTTAGGAGCTCTCAATTTGGTCACCGGGACACAGGGACAGAACCCAGAGGAGTCCATTGCTCTCTGGAGATGGAGATGGCTGTCAAGACCACTCATGCTGGTCAGTTACCTGCACTGAAGATGTTACAGGACTCCTTCTACATAAACACTGAGGGACTACTGTGTCACATACTCTAGTTGGACCCCAGAGAGCTGAGCACTGGCCACGTTTATATATCACATCAAACCTTTGGCTGGGGGGTAGGACAGGCAAGCAGTTGCCCTGAGGCATGAAAAGTGTCATCCTCCCGAAACCCCAGGCCTCAGTGACAAGCAGACCCCTCCCTGCTCTCCTCCATACCACTTCCTGGCACCCACCTTGTACCAAACACATGGCTGATATTGAACACATCATGTAGGTTCCACACTGGATAGAGACATCTGTTACAAAAAAGCTACCTCTTGCACTAAACAGACACACTTCAGAAGGGAAATGTGAAGACAATTTGACAGGAAGATTGTTTGATCAGTTGTGGTTGTAGATGAGAAGAATCTAAATTACCAGTCTAAAAAGTATACAGAAGGGTAAACCAAAAGCGGCTTGTCATCAATGGAAAAGTATCTAGATGACTGCATCCGTACACTGAGAGAGCAAAGCACACACCCCTTCATGTTACACACACATGCACACACACACACACACACGCACACATGACACATTCAGAGATGCAGATACACAAACACCTGTACGCACACATGATTACACGAAACAGTTTCTTCTCAATAGGAATTACCTTAAAAGGACCACAGAGCATAATACCTGCCTGGTAGAGGTAAAAATTTTCTCCAGATAATATTGCCAAATCACTATTTCTCAGTGAACACCCCCCCCCACAAAAGACATAGATTTTATTATAATTTGGTTGTACAAATAATTTTCTTGCTTACTTCTCTTAATTGACTATCTATCATTACTTTTTCTTTGTGGAAGTTTCTAAACATTCATCACCCAGCAAGGTTTTGTTTTCTCTTAGAAGTACAGTTCATATTTTCTCTTAAGGCAAAGACATCTGCTATTAACCAAGCCCTCTCAGAAAGGGCTACAGTGAGTAGACATGTCTTTTCGGAACAATATTTCTCTTCTGCTTCTTTCTCCTTCTCAGGCTAATAATCCCTGTGTGCCGTCTGTGTTATGAGTTCAGCCCCCTCTCCACAGGGATGGCCCTAGCGCTCCTTTCTCATGCTCTGCTCTGTTCTTGCAATGGGGCTTTCAGGTCCTCACTTGCCATGTGCTATGAGCCCAGCTGCCTTTCCAACTCCTGTCCCCAGCAGCCCATCAGTTTTCTAACTTCCATGTGCCTGCACATCACCTGAACTCTGTTAAGAGCAGGGACCAGCCTCACTGCAGTGCCAACAATCTGGGTGATGTCAAAGCTGGCTCTGACTGCATCTGAGGCTAAGATCTCCATGTACTACTTGCCTACCTTCCAAGGCCCAGGTGTTGTCCCAGCCAGGAACCCACAGTCCTTTGAGAATGCTTGTTTTTTTCTTGGGCTTGTTTTTAAAATGGCTTTGGCATGTGTCCTGTTTCTCTGCATCCCTTATACATGTATGTAAAACTGCTTCCATTGTGTCCAATTCTTTGCGACCCTCTGGATTGTAGCACTCCAGGCTCCTCGGTCCATGGGATTCTCCAGGCAAGAATACTGGAGTGGGTTGCCATGCCCTCCTCCAGGGGATCTTCTTGACCCAGGGATCGAACCTACATCTCTTATGTTTCCAGCATTGGCAGGCAGGTTCTTTACCACTAGCGCCAGCTGGGAAGCCTCCTGTATCTCTTCCTACCGGCTCTTTAACGCGTCACCCCCAACTGCACAGCTGTAAGCATTGCTGTCCTCCCCTTCCCCTCGAGGCTCTCCCCTCTTATTCCTGCTTCATCTGCCCTATATCCACATAGTTCCTTATAGCTCACCCTATCCCTCTCTTCCTGTCAGCTTCATTCCTAGCAGGCTCAGTCCACAGGCCATGGCTGCCCCCTCCTGTTTCCTGGCTCACACACTCCCTCTGCTTGGGTCACACACCATCTTGCACACCTGCCTCAGATGCACCCTTACTCTTGGCTGTTCCTACTTCTTGGGACTTTTTACAGAGCTGCCACCTAGCATTAGGCTCAATGAAAACTGTTAAGTCTTCAAAAACAATATTGTAAGTGTTAATAAATATTTTTAATTTATATAAACCCTTAACCACTATCATTTTTAAAATTCATCAGTTTGCCACTAATATTTACATCAGTGCTGGCCCTCTGCTGTGAATCCCACACTGAAGTGAATGAATGTGACAAGACAGGAGACAGGCAGAAAGGCAGCCTGCCAGGCCCATCCTCCAGGCCCCTAGTGGGAGGCTCCTGAATGGCTCTGATGGAGCATGGCAGGCTCAGCCCCAGCAGGTGGCACCCCTTTGGCTTCCCTGGGAGAGCAAAGCCTGGCTGCCCTCGGTGTGAGCAGTGCCTGGCCGAGTAGCCCTTTTCTGATGGTGTGATTTCCTGTGCTGGAGGTGACACTGCCCCAGGCCCTGACAAAGATGCACTGGGCCGCTGCTCTTGGTGGCAGTTTTGACAGCAGAGATGGTTTGTTGCAAGGACAGCTTAAGGAAGATTCTCGGGCTATTTAATTTGGTGGGTGAACATCTGTGATGCTCCACTAATGGCTTCTTCAGACAGCTCCCACCAGCACCCACCTGACACTTCTCCATACCACAGGCTGTGGTGATGGGCGGTGGTCACCTCTGCTGTAGCCACTGTGCCCAGAAGCTGCATCCCCGCCCTGCTGTTCTCAGCCCTGCCTCTCAGACAGTAGCTCTCGTTCACTTTGCTAAAGCGGTACAGACAGCGCCTTCCCCGCTGCGATGCTCCCCTCTCCGCCTCCATTCTCTCACAGGCACTGCTTGAATCTTCCATTTCCCTGGATCCCAGGGGAAATCTGTAGCTCAAACTCTGTTTAACACCCAATAGGATAATATGCCTTTCAGGGTAATAGGATAATATTCCAGCTGGGGCTTCCAGTTTTCCAATGCAGAAGATGCAAGCGATACGGGTTCTACCCCAGGGTCAGGAAGATCCCCTTGAAGGAGAAAATGGCAACCAACATCAGTCTTCTTGCCTGGGAAATTCCATGGACAGAGGAGCCTGGTGTGTTACGGCCCATGGGACCACAAAAAGTCAAATAACACTCAGTGACTAAATGACAACACGGGTAATATTCTGCTCGACAGTGCCTAGAACTTGCTACCTGTTTTTTGTCTATTTCAACTTTCCCAGTTATTTTTTGCCATGTGTGAAACCACTTTATTCTAAAGTTCAAAAATTGAGAAACAAAAAAGGCCATTGGTCTCCGTGGACCAGGCCCTTCAACTCCTCCCAAACACCCCCAGCACCTCAGCTGGGGCATACCTGCATAGGTAGCTCTTGAGTAAGGTGAGGCTTCATGCTCTTGCCAGATGAGAGCCTCAAAACATTGCAGCACTGGGGGGAGTTGGATTGGGAGCTTGGGACTAGTCGATGCAAACTATTCTATGTAGAATGGATAAACAGCAAGGCCCTATTGTATAGAACAGGGAACTATATTCAGTGTCCTGTAGTAAACTATAATGAAAAAGAAGATGAAAAAGAATGTGTATATAAGTATAGCTGAATCACTTTGCTGTATATCTGAGGTTAATACGACATTGTAAATCAGCTACAGTTCAACTTAAAAGCAAAACCAAAAAACACTGCAGCCAGTGACTGGCTCTTTGGGGCCTTTTTATGACACAGGTTCAAGGTGGATTTCACACCAAGAAAATGTTTTATAACACGAAATAGTGTTTTGTGATTCCTGGGTAGCCCATTCCTCTTCCCAGCTTAGTTTGCTCTCCAGAGCACATCTCCATGGGTGACAACCTTTTAATATGTGGTAATTTGCTATTGAAGACAGATTCTTGTCTTGGTCCTCCCACCAGAGTGCCAGCTCTGGGAGGTGAGAAGAGAAAGGTTTTGTTCACTGCCCTGTCCTGATGCCTGGAACAGCTCCTGGTATATGGCAGGTGGCCTAACTATTTGTTGACTAATAGGTGCTGTGATGTTGCTGTTGTTGTTTAGTTGCTAAGTCATGTTCGACTCTTTGTGACCCCATGGATTGTAGCCCACCAGGCTCCTCTGTCTATGGGATTTCCCAAGCAAAAGTACTGGAGTGAGTTGCCATTTCCTTCCCCAAGGGATCTTCCCAAGCCAGGGATCAAACCCGTGTCTCCTGCATTGGCAGGTGGATTCTTTACTGCTGAGCCACTAGGGAAGCCCCAGGTATAATAATGGGAAGCACAAGTCTAATGCCATATTGGATCTAATTCTCTTTAACCTTTGTGTTCTGTTGCTTTGGCTTTGAGCAGTCTCTAAAAGGATGCTGCCTATAGCTTAAGTAAAAGTCGTGTCTGACTCTTTTTGACCCCATGGTCTATACAGTCCATGGAATTTTCCAGGCTAGGGTACTTGACTGGGTAGCCATTCCCTTCTCCAGGGGATCTTCCCAAACCAGGGATTGAACCCAAGTCTCCCTCACTGCAGGCAGATTCTTTGTAGCTGAGCCACAAAGGAAGCCCATCAGCTTAAAGTACGCATAATAACCCACCTCTGGGAACCCTATTTCCCATGTCTGAGCATTAAGCTAAAATATCTTTGGTTAGCTCACAGGAAATATCCTGACCTGTTCAACCTGTGAATGACTACAGGAAAGAAGAAATTAGCACATCACCTGCAGAGTCTGACCGGAACCAGGAAATATTTGCAACAACTTGGCACCAACTTCTTTTTATCTTCTCACCTCCCCACTTTGCTCTAGAAGAGAAACTAGCATCCAAACCCCAGCAAGATGGGGACACTACTCCACCATCTTCTCGGTCTGAATAAAGGTGCTATTCCTTGTCCCTACACCTCGTGCTCAACTTATTGGCCTGCGGTACAGCGATCTCGGGCTTGGTAACCATATGATTAAGTGAAAGCAGCTTTCAAAATAATGTGTCCAGAGTAATCCAGTTTTGCTTTTAAAAGGTTGTATGTATGAAAGTATATAATAATATACAGCTAGAGAGTGGGAAAGGAGAGAGAAGGTCTGCGGGGACGGTGGGGATGGAGGAAGGGCTGTGGCTGGTTTTACTGGCCTCTTTTGTATTTTCTGTCAAAGCGTCCACTCTGCCCCCTTCTCTTCTGCCTTGCTCCATGAATCTGCTCTCACCAGTGTCATCAATCTTTACATGGTCAAACTCAAGGTCATTCTGAGGGCCCTGTCCTGCCTGATCTCCCATTAGCAGTGGACACCGCCCACCACCCACACTTTGGTGGGTCAGTCTCTCTGCTTGACCAACTCCTCCCCCAACCACGGCTCCTTCCTTTGCTTACTCTGCAGCCCAGTGTGGGGTCTTCATCGGTGTCTTCTCCCTGCACATGGCTCCCATGTGCCCATGGATCCCACATCCACCTCTCCTAGCTGAGCTTCTGAACTAAATGCTGCTTATCTGATGCTTCCACTGAAAATCTAAAAGGCAACTCAGCCTTCAGGTGCCCAAAACGGGCCTTCAATTGCTCACGTATGGTCTCCCTGAGTCCCTCTTAATTGAGGAAATGACATTAACTCTAACTACTTGCTCAGGACAAGACCCTAAAGACTCAGGATCCCTCCCTTTCACTCATTATGCATGTTTAATCCACTCACTTGTTGCTTCTGTTTAGTTGCTAAATCATGTCCAGCTCTTTTGAAACCTCTTAGACTGTACCCTGCCAGGCTCCTCTGTCCATGGGATTCTCTAGGTAAGAATACTAGAGTGGGTTGCCGTGCCCTCATCCAGGGATCTTCCCAACCCAGGGATGGAACCTGCGTCTCCTGCTTTGGCAGATTCTTTACCACTGAGCCACCTGGGGAACCCAACCTGCTAACCAGATGATCTTATTTGCAAAGCAGAAATAGAGACACAGATACAGATAACAACATATGGATACAAAGGAGAAAAGAAGGCAAGATGAGCTGGGAGATCGAGATGAACATATATATGCCACAATGTATAAAACAGATAAGCAATGAAAACCTACTGTATAGCTCAGGGAACTCTACTCAATGTTCTGTGGTCACCTAAACAGGGAGGAAATCCAAAAAAGAAGAGATACATGAATACATATAGTTGATTCACTCTGCTGTAGGGTAGAAACTAACATAACATTGTAAATCAACTATACTTCAGTAAAAATTAATTAAGAAAAAGAGCATGTTTTCTTTCACATGGGTCCAGCCTACCCAATAATGTGTCCCCTTGGGAAACAGTGAGCTTCATTCAAAGACCACAGGGGCTCCATCAAGGGCTGGGGACTCCATCAAGGACTCTTGAAGGAAGTTGGACCAGCTGATCTCCAGGAAGCCCTCATCAGTTTTCCTCTAAAAGATGTTCCGAAGTCATGGCTTCTCTTTGTTCCCCTTGACACTCCCTGGGTGGAATGTTCATCAGCTCTCGCTCATGTGAATGGAAGTCTTACCTCGTTAGTTTCCCCTTCTGCCTGACCCTTCTTCTGGTCCACCACCATGCCCCACCCCCAGCAGGCAGAAGCATCACCCTCTCTCAGACACATCCCAAACCCTCCTCCCCTGACCTTCAAAGCCTACTTGATTTGGCCCAAGCCCCTTCCTCCTCTTGCCCATTTGCCCATCTCACCGGTGCTCACCACATTCAGCCACGCCACCCTTCTTCCTGTCCTGGCCATGGCACCTTCCCCCCACACCCACTCACCCCCTCCCGCCACTGGCTGGTTTCCTCCTTCTCAAGCCTGTGGTCTCAGCTCATGTCACCTCCTCAGAGGGGTGATGCTGATGGCCAAGTCTAAGGTGGCTTCATGACCCCCTTTATCTTCATCTCCTGAGAAGGTTTATTTCCTAAATCCATTCACCACAAGGAGGCCCATGTATAATGTAAGCTCTGAGGTCTACAAATTGACCTGCAACCCCAACAGTTCACCTGCATCCCAAACACTTGGGGGCTTCCCAGGCGCTCACAAAATACCTGATAAATGGAAATGTGCTGATCACTCCTTTTTAGAGTTTCCACAGTGAATACATATTACTTTAGTAATATGAACTCTCACTGTGCAGCTGCTACTCTACCCAGGTGGAGAGCATAGTGCCAGAC
>SJYX01024129.1:48363-181521 GCA_006410675.1 Oreotragus oreotragus | reverse complement strand
GCTGTAGGAGTTGCTTGTATATTTTTGAGATTAATTCTTTGTCAGTTGCTTCTTTTGCTATTATTTTCTCCCATTCTGAAGGCTGTCTTTTCACCTTGCTTATAGTTTCCTTTGTTGGGCAGAAGCTTTTAAGTTTAATTAGGTCCCATTTGTTTATTTTTGCTTTTATTTCCAATATTCTGGGAGGTGGGTCATAGAGGATCCTGCTGTGATTTATGTCGGAGAGTGTTTTGCCTATGTTCTCCTCTAGGAGTTTTATAGTTTGTGGTCTTACATTTAGATCTTTAATCCATTTTGAGTTTATTTTTGTGTATGGTGTTAAAAAGTGTTCTAGTTTCATTCTTTTACAAGCGGTTGACCAGTTTTCCCAGCACCACTTTTTAAAGAGATTGTCTTTAATCCGTTGTATATTCTTGCCTCCTTTGTCAAAGATAAGGTGTCCATAGGTGCGTGGATTTAAATCTAATGGTTATGTGGGCAGAAAGGAAAAAGGCAGATTAGCTCAGACTCTAGACCCAAGTCCCAGAAAGAAGAGCATCCCGCTGACTGTAGGACTTTCCTCCAGAGCTGGAGGGTGGGTCCTCTAACAATGTCTTGCCATTCGAGTCTTGACCACTGCCTGGCCTTTGTTTTGCCAGGTGGACACCTGAAGGAAAGGCGCAGGCATGGGTGACGGCGCCAACCACCTGCCCTTCTTCTTTGGCAACATCACTCGGGAGGAGGCAGAAGACTACCTGGTCCAGGGGGGCATGAGCGATGGGCTCTACCTGCTGCGCCAGAGCCGCAACTACCTGGGTGGCTTCGCCCTGTCAGTGGCACATGACAGAAAGGCGCATCACTACACCATCGAGAGGGAGCTGAATGGCACCTATGCCATCACGGGTGGCCGGGCCCATGGCAGTCCAGCCGAGCTCTGCCACTACCACACCCAGGAGCTGGATGGCCTCATCTGCCTCCTCAAGAAGCCCTTCAACCGGCCACCGGGGGTGCAGCCCAAGACTGGCCCCTTTGAGGACTTGAAGGAGAACCTCATCCGAGAATATGTGAAACAGACGTGGAACCTACAGGTGGGTGGCGGGCTGTCCTCTGGCAGGTGTGATGAAGGGTCTCATTGCCCACAGGGGCCCTGGAATTCCACACAGGCACCCAGGTGCATGAGAGCTATGCAGTGGTGCTTCAGATAAGCAACCTTCTCCTTAGTCATCAACATGGGCCCCCAAATGCCTCACTCCAAGAAAGCAGCCTTTCCTCTTTTGTGGTCATGCTTGAGAGGGTGGACCCCTTTGTGCCAGCTATGTGGGTTTCTCCACCACAGGAAACCACTGTCCCCCAATTCATGCTGGGCCCTTTCAAAGCAGGATCACTGGGCAAATACTTGTATTTATTTACCTAAGAGGGTCATACTGAGCACACTGATTGACACTTGATTTTACCCCTTCCTAACATCTCTTCCAGAATTTTCCATGTCAGCAAGCACACGGCTGCATCAGCCCCTTACTGGACATCTGATAGTCTCTCCTGTGGACTGTAATTCATTTTACTAGCACATATTGGTAGACACCTTCATTGTTTATAAACAATGCCCCCCCTAACATTCTCCTAACCTTTCATCAATATCAGCAGGGTAACCCCAAACTGGTTGGATTGAACACAGTGAAGGATTTGGATGTGATGACAGGTTGTCATCCAAAAAGGTCCCAGAGGTTGTGATAGCTTACATTCCTGCCACAGCACTTGGTATCAGGAGGCACCAGGCTGGCTGACAGTCTTCTGATCAGACTCACATGTTGAACCATTTCCTTGCACTTTTTGGATGTATGCTTTTTATATATACATGTGGATAACAGTAAAGGCTTTTTGAGGATTCTATCCACTCACCCCTTTATTCCTATAATATGCTCTGCACTGAATTCAGTCTTGCAGACCAATACTATGGATTCCATATTTTTCATTAGTATTTGTTGGATATGATGTATACCAAGGGTCCTCCAGGATCTAATGCCTGATGATCTGAGGTGGAGCTGTTGTAGTAATAATAGAAATAAAACTCACCATAAATGTAATGTACTTGAATCATCCAGAAACCATCCCCTACGAGGTCAGTGGAAAAATTATGTTCCACGAAACTGGTCCCTGACACCAAGACTTAGACCATCCTTTTACTTTTTTAATCAGATTTAATGAGGTATGATTTACACACTATGAAAATTCATCCTTTTTGAGTGTACAGTTCTATCACTTTTTTTTAACAAACAGGTGACATCATGTAGCCCCACCCCCAGCCCCAATCAAGATACACAACAGGCCCATCACCCATCAAGCACCCTCAGGTCAGCCCCCACTCCAGCCCCTGGCAACCCCTTACCTGATTTCTGTCCCTATAGTTTTGCCTTGTCCAGAATGTCATGTAAATGGACTCACACAGCATGTAGCCTTCTCAGACTGGTTTCTTACACCCAGGATAACACATTTGTGAGCCAGTTACGTGTCAGTGGCCCCTTCTTTATTGTGGCTGAGTAGTATTCCACACTCTGCTGCTTTTGCCCTTTGCTAACTCTGCACCGGTTGCCTCCTTGGTATGTAACTATTACTGCCTCTGTTTTTCGTCCCATCTATGAAGCATGACAAAATGTTCAGGTTCGCCTTCCCTTCTACCTCCCCTCCTCTCTTCCTGCTCCTCAGGGGTTGGTTATGTTTTTATTTTCACTTCTTCTGGTTCTTTTTATAACTTTGAATCAGCGACTTGTGTTCTTCATTTACTACTGTAATAGGTATCTATTTCTCTCCCACTAAGTGTGATTAGGAAGTTAATTCACCCAGCTTTCAGCCTCCTTCTCATTCTTGTTTTCCATGTTGTCATTTCTGCATTGTCAAGATTTATCTCTTTTTTCTGTGACCACATGTGCAGTTACAGGCAGCAGCATGTGTAAACACTTAGAGTGAAACCTTTTAGGGGAAGACAGAAAAAAAGCATGTCTCTTTGCTTGCTCACGTCTTAAGTCTTCCAGATTGTCATTAAATGATCAGGGTCTAATATAAAACAATTAGCTCTAGGAGGTGATTGATTGGGAGAGGTCAGGAGGCCCATTCTCTAGACCTAATGGATTATTCCTGATGGTTTCTAAAGCTCAATGTGTCTTTGCAAATGCCAGCCTCTGTATTCTAAAATCTGTTTTGTTAGTTATACACTTGAAGGTATTTTAACATACAAGGTCTATTAGCTTTCTTTATTGAGTGAACTTACAAACAGATGTGATTTCATTTTACCGTCATCAGGACTTAGGACAGATTGGACCTGCTTCATGTGTTTTTCTTGTCACTTTCACTTATTATGGCTCCATCTCCTCTCCTCGTGACAGGGTCAAGCTCTTGAGCAGGCCATCATCAGCCAGAAACCTCAGCTGGAGAAACTGATCGCCACCACAGCCCATGAAAAAATGCCCTGGTTCCATGGAAAAATCTCTCGGGATGAATCTGAGCAGATTGTCCTGATAGGATCAAAGACAAATGGAAAATTTTTGTAAGTATTGTGTCTTTTCCCTTCAACCACTAGCACCAGGCCTGCTTGGACAGTTAAGGGTCACTCAGCCTTCCCACCCCTGAACTCCTGGTGACCTCGGAGAGGGATCATGTGCTATCAACTGAGACACGCATGTTGGTTGGCCTCATAGACATCTCAAATTGAAGCCATCTCATGTAATTCAGCATTTGTTTTGCTCAGCCTGGCCCCAAAGTGAACCCTCTTCTTGGGCATTGAGGAACATCATTTAAGAAAGTCTTTTCAGCCATATATTCTGCCTTTAATGACAAATATGGGATGTGTAATCGTATGGATCCACCCATGTTAAAAAACAGTGCAATATGTTTGCTCACATTTGCCCCAAGATCTCAGACTTTGCTTCTCTTTTGACTTGGAGAGACATGCCAATGGGGCAGATAGAAAAGAAAATTTTCTGATAGTCACTCATATGAAAGGTTAGCACAGGAACTTGATTACAAGCAGGTGTGTGAACTCTGGCCTCATAATCTCAGAAATGAGGTGTGCATCCCAAGCCCTGCTCACTATTATTCTCGATGGTCAGTGCACCTCAGTCCTGGAGCTGCTGGAGATGCAGGCCACCTCGGGGCAGGGCTGGTGGTCCAGAGAAGGCAAGGAGCTGTCTCAGACAGGTGTTGACCTCATTCCCCTGAGATGCTGTGACCAAGGGGACGGAGGTATGCTCACCTGTGCTTGTCACTACTCAGTGATCACCCCCTGGCCGTGCCTACTGGGTGCCCCATCCTGGCCTTGGACAGTTACATAGCAGTGTTAGACCTGTAACCAAAAATGTGGAGACACACCCAGTTGGTGTTTTAAATTTTTCCTAATAATAAAAGTGTTTTCTCTGAGTATCCATCTACTTAAAGAATCTTCCTCAGACTTCACCATAAAAGTAAATTTAGTTGCTCGGTTGTGTCCAACTCTTTGAAACCCTATGGACTATAGCCCACCAGGCTCCTCCATCCATGAAATTCTCCAGGCAAGAATACTGGAGTGGGTAGCCATTCCCTTCTCCAGGGGATCTTCCCCATCCAGGAATCAAACGCCAATCTCCTGCACAGTAGGCAGATTCTTTACCATCTGAGCCACCGGGGAAGCCTGACTTTACCATAATTTAAGTCAGGAGGTGAGGTGATCTTAAACACAATACTTTTTTTTTTTAAGTGATCCTAAAAGCAAGCATAGAGCAGCCCGAGTGGGCACAGAACGTGACTGAGATGGTGCTTAGTGGATGCAATAACAGCCACTGGTAGAGATCCTGGAGCAGGAAGACGTTTTCCCCTCAGTGTGGCAACTCTTGGCTCATTTCCGATGAGGTTTGGACTTTTACCACCTTCTTAAGAGTAATTTCCGACACACATGTCATGAGACTGGGCCTATGGCCGCCTGTGGGTCAAGTCAGCCCTAAGTTGTATTATCCAGACAGCAAGGCCTCCTGCCTTCTTGCCAGTTCAGAAGCCTGCTCTCAGGCTCGCTGGGGAACAGCTGCACTCAAGGAGGCTGCCTTCTTCCGACCTAGACAAGGGGGTGCTGCAGGGGGCACCCACCGTGAAACAGCCCCACAGCTATGGAGTCCTTCCTACTGAGTCTTCTTGGGCCTCATTCAGGTTTCCCTAAAGAATATGTCTCCTCCACACTTTCCCATCATTTAAATGAACTTGTCCATCTGTGGACCAGCATTTACCAATGTCCACAGCTGTGTGTGTTCTTGGGCTTCTGTCATGGTTCAGATGGTAAAGAATCTGCCTGAAATGCAGGAGACTCAGGTTCGATCCCTGGATCAGGATGATCCACTGGAGGAGGGAATGGCTACCCACTCCAGTATTCTTGCCTGGAGAATCCCATGGACAGAGGAGCCTGGTGGGCTACAGTCCATGGGGTCACAAAGAGTCAGACATGCCTGAGTGACTAACACTTTCAGAGTTGTGTGAGGTGCTAGATGCTGACTCCATCTTGGACTTTGGAGATGGAGATCTCTGCCTTGTGAAGTCCACATCTCACTGGCAGAAGTAGACACTGAACGATTGAACAAGAGCTGCCCAGTACATTGGAGCATTTAAGGAAGGGACTAGAACTTGCTGTGATTGGCGGTCTGGGATTCTGTGTTATGCTGGGTAATCAGGAGGGGCCTTGCTATGAAGGAAACATTTGAGCAGAGACCTGAGGGCAGCCAGGAACCATCCTGATTGAGGGAAAAGCCTGTGTGGGTTCCCGGAGGCAGGAGTGTGCTCAGAGGGCCAGGCCACCGTGAGGCCACTGTGGATGGTACAGAGCGTGGGGGGCGTGGATGGAGGATAGGGGCCAGGCCACCGCGGGCTCTCCAGTATTAAGGAGACTTTTCTTTGGGCAAATCAGTGCATCTACTTTTGGGAAGATGTTAGGGCAGATACAGTTGAAGTTCATGGGGACCCATCTGGCTGGGTGTAGAAAGAGCCAGTGCAGAGGAAAAGTGAGCAGCTCACCAGCCACACTTGTGTGTGTTTATATACATTTAAACCAAAGTGTGATGTCCATTTTCCTGCAGAGATTTCAAGGCCTTCACCTTCTCATGTCTGAGCACAAGAACTGCCTTTAGTGAGTGTTGGAAGGAGGGGTGGCATGGGTGCTGGTGGCTGCACCAGCGTGGCTGGGCTCTGTGTCTCTCCTGTGCAGATGGGCCCTTATTGTTGGGAGCGGCAGTTCATTTGCTCCCTCTCTTGTCCCCAGTGACCCCGGGGAAGAGGCCAGTTTCAGCACCAACCCTCTCTTACCCTGATGTTTACAGTTCCTTGTCCAATCTCATCTTGCTGCTTGATTTTATCACTGAGGGCTGATGATCCAGCTCATCGCTACTTGCAGTTCTTATGCAGGTCCATTCCCAGCCCTCTGGACATGGTTTGGCTCCAGTTTGCTGCCCATGACCACCATGTGCTTCTTATACCCTCACCAACCTCTTCACACCGGCTTAGAGGTGCTTGTTTCCTGTGCCACCCTGTCTAAGACTTGCCAAGACTGGCAGTTCTTACCTGGAACACCCCCACAGCACCTGGAGGATGTTGAGAATGTAGGAGGCTTTCAGATTCAGAAACAGAACCTATCCTCTGTGATTCCTAATAATGGGCTTCGTTGTGGCTCAGACAGTAAAGAATGTGCCTGAAATGCAGAGACGTGGGTTCAATTCCTGGGTCAGGAAGACCCCCTGGAGAAAGGAATGGCTATCCACTCCAGTATTCTTACCTGGAGAATCCCAAGGACAGAAGAGCCTGGTGGGCTACAGTCCATAGGGTCAAAAAGAGTCAGACATGACTGAGCAACTCATACATACACGGATAACACATGAAGAGGTCACACATAATGTTAAGTACTTCATGGAAGGTTAATAAATATAAGTGCATTTTGAGTCATTAATGAACATAGGATGAAAAGCCAAGGGACACCCATGTCTAATGTTGAAGGTTTACAGTTCCCATTTAGGAATATCTTGGAGAATCGACTGTGAAAATATTAGATTTATTCTGGAATCTCTGGTCTGCATTGTGGTTCAATGGAGCAGATCCCCAGCCTCCATCTCAGAAAAACAGTCTTCTTGCCACCCACAGAAACCATATCTCAAAATGTCTGAGACCTAAATGAGGTTATAAATCCTCTCTAATGCAGTTTAAAATGCAGAAGGTATGGTCCAAAGACTCTTAACTGTTGAGATGGATTGTGTCTGGGGAATCTGGCCAACTCAGATTATAGTTTTTCCTCCCCTTGAATTATGGTATGAAGTACATTTGTGGTGGCAGAACTTCTGAGCCAAGAGCAACCTCACTGCTAATGGCCTAAATCCTTTGATTTTCAATCAAGGACTTAGGTGGAGAAGGCAATGACAACCCACTCCAGTACTCTTGCCTGGAAAATCCCATGGACAGAGAAGCCTGGTAGGCTGCAGTCCATGGGGTCACCAAGAATCAGACACAACTGAGTGACTTCACTTTCACTTTTCACTTTCATGCATTAGAGAAGGAAACGGGAACCCACTCCAATGTTNGAGAATCTGCCTGCAATGCAGAAGACCCAGGTTCAATCCCTGGGTTGGGAAGATCCCCTGGAGAAGGGAATGGAAACACACTTCAATATACCTGCCTGGAGAATTCCATGGACAGAAGAGCCTGGAGTGCTGCAGTCCATGAAGTTGCTGAGAGTCAGACACGACTGAGCAAGCAGGCACACTTACAGTGTGCTAGTTTCTGCTGTACAACAAAGTGAATCAATGATATATACACATATATCCCCTCCCTCTTGGACCCCCCACCCCTACCCCTCGAGGTCATGACAGAACACTGAGCTGGGCTCACTGTGCTATTCAGCAGCTTCCTGCTAGCTGGCTATCTTACACATGGTGGTATATATATGTAATTGACATATAATATTAATAGAATTTTGAGCTGAAAGGAATCTTGAGGGTGATACTTAGTTCATTTTTGTTCCTTAAAATTTTTTTCTATATAAAAACTTGTCTGATTAACATGAAATGTTTCATAAATATTAAAGTCCTGTTGGCCTTTCTCTTCCGAAAACACCTTCCAAATGGGTCTAGGGAACTGCGTCATGGTGACCTAGAGCAGAGCTGTGAGTAGTGGGATGATCGTTCACCCATATGTGCCAGAAGGATGGATGAGGGGGTGGCAGGAACGTTCCTGTCCTGTCTTCTGGTTTATTTTCACATCCTACTTGGAGCACAAAGATGGGACTTCATGGTTTAGAACCCCAAGCTCCTCCATTTCCAAAGGAACTGATAAGATTCATTCTTACTAGAATTTCCAGGCACAGTCCCACCAAAAGACTTCACGATTTTCATGGCCCAGTTCCTCTCCAGAACACTTACTCATTTATTTATTTTACTTTTCTGGTTAAAGCGGCTCAAGGATACATAATTTAAGATGATCATCATTGAAAACAGTTTTATTGGTCCCACACAAATATTGAAGAGAGAAATCACCTTGATACTTGGCACCTTTCACTGCAGCTGGGTTCACTCTTCCCAAGTCCAGGGTTTTCATCTGGGAAATGGAAGTTATTTTTGAATTTCATTTATGTTGTGTTGGGCTGCACTGGGTCTTCATTGCTTTGCCAGGGCTTTCTCTAGTTGCAGCAAGAAGGGACTGCTCGTCACTGCAGTGTGTGGGCTTCTCATTGCAGTGGCCCCTCTTGTTGCGGAGCACAGGCTCTAGGATTCACGGGCTTCAGGGGTTGCAGCACGTGGCCTCAATAGTTGGCAGTCCGCAGGCTCTAGAACTCAGGCTCAACAGTTGTGGACCATGGGCCTCGTTGCTCTGCAGCATGTGGAATCTTCCTGGACCAGGGATCGAACCCATGTCCCCTATGTTGGTAGGTGAATTCTTATCCACTGCACCTCCAGGAAGTCCTGGACGTTCTTTATGGAGAGCAGGGTGAGGAAACCACAGGACTCTAATTTTTACACAAGATTCCTCTAAGGTGAGATGGGAAGCAGGAGAACAGTCAGCTGATTCTTTTAGCAGGTAGGTCAGAAAGGAAGCCTTCCTGTTAAGAAGTAGAGTAGAAAGAACTTGGCCACCACTGGCTGTTAGGGCAGGGGCTGGGGAGAAGTTCAGGATGACTCCCAGGCTTCTGACTTGGCAGTTGGAGCACACAGAAAGGAGAGCATAGGGGAGGAATAAATGAGACCTACCTTGGATATGCTGCATTTGGATCCAGGTGGAGATTTTGGTGTGCAGCTTGATATGAGGATCTGAAGCTCTAAGGAGAGCATTGGGCTGGAGATATGATTTGAAAGACATTAGGATACCGGTAGCCTACACACCTGCAGGAAGTTAGAGAAGAGGATCTCAAAAAAGGAAAGCAGACAATGATGTCAAATATCTTAGAGAAGTCAAGTAAGAAAGAGCCAACTGTCCACTGGCTTTAACAGTGAGGAGGTCATTGGCGGCTTTAGGATAAGCAGTTTCTGTGGATTTGTATGACAGAAGCCAAACTGTATCTGTTGGAAGATTGGATGGACAGCATAAAGTGTCAAAATGGAATGGAGCTGACTCCAGAAGTTTGCATAAAAAAAGAAAAAACATACAGTGATAGATGGAGGAGGCGTGGAGGATGGTGGAAGTTTTATTAGTTTTTAGGTTTGAGGAGACTTGAACACGGCCAAGTGATGATGAAGAGAAAACAGAAGGAGGGAAAACTTGAACCAGAAGGAGGAGAACAAATGAATCATTGATCAGACACATTTCTGGGTGGCAGTGGAGTCAATTCAGGAGCACTGTGGTGACACTGGCCGTGAAGCAACCATCCTCCAGGACCTCAGGGAGGGAAGGATACGGGTACAGATAAACCTGTGAGTCGGGGGCAGGGTTCTGAGGGAGTCCGTGCTGGGTCATCTCATTTTATCAGTTAAAGGGAGTGGGATACTTGAGGTGAGCTAAGGAGCATAAGGGAAGTGGCAAAACTTTGACCCTACCATGGAGAAGAGAGGAAAGGGAAAACTGGCCAGTGAAATAGACAAGGTTGGCTTGAGGCACTGGGCGTCCAGTTGAGACGGGATGTCCTAAGTGTGTATCCTAATGATTGCACTGTCCTACCCAGCTGTGTGTATGTCTCAAATACTTGGCTACCAGTGTGTAGAGCTGGAGAAGGCACATCCATCTGGGTTGATTCAGGGTTGAAGATTTATAAGACGGGAGAAACAGCAGAACATAGGGATGGGGAATCTCGGATTTTCTGGGCAGACAGTTGTTGAAGTGATGGATCACGGGATCTGGGCCAGAGAGGGAAAAGATGAAGCAGGAAGGAACTGATGCAAAGTGAAGGACAGAGATGAAAGGGAGCGCTCAAGTTGATGAAGAGCTTGTGAAGACAAAGGACAGGTTCNATCCATCTGGGTTGATTCAGGGTTGAAGATGTATAAGACGGGAGAAACAGCAGAACATAGGGATGGGGAATCTGGGTTTTTCTGGGCAGACAGTTGTTGAAGTGATGGATCACGGGATCTGGGCCAGAGAGGGAAAAGATGAAGCAGGAAGGAACTGATGCAAAGTGAAAGACAGAGATGAAAGGGAGCACTCAAGTTGATGAAGAGCTTGTGAAGACAAAGGACAGGTTCTTCAGAGGAGAGCTGGAAAGCAGGTCGGGAAAGATAGGGACGTGTGATCAGAGAATGCCTACACTAAAATATGTTTTCCAAAACATTCTACCTCTATTTCCACATCGTGCTGTGAAATCTAAAAGTGCATTACAAATGAAAAGATAAATGTCTGGCAAATTGCTTGGTGTTTTGTATCATGTGCCTTTGGCTCTCTTCCACATGATAATTCAGTTCTCTTTTCATTGATGGAGAAAAATGTGGACCAAGTCTTATTTCTCTGATGCTTTGACCATTTTATATCATTATTATGTTGGTATTTTAAATGTATAATCTTGGGAAAGAAGCCAGTGTTTTCCATTTCATCCAGCAGCTGTTATAAGGATAAGCAAGACTTCAATACATCTGCTATCTCTGGCTTTGTCATTTCCCTAAATTTAAGTTGATTATAAGAAAATTTTAACTTACAGGTCTCAAGAGGACAGACCACATCAATAGAGCCCACATGACAAGTGACTGATGGTAACAAACTGAACCCATGGGATGATGGAAAATGCCAGAAAGGCTGTGCACACCCCTGTGACATATTTTGGAGCTGAGCCAGAAATCTAGTTGGATATACACAGGCTAGATGGGCATCTCAGGTTGATAAGGTACAGGTTGCCTCCGTTCTGTTAAGGTTGCTTCCTTTACGCTCTGGAAGAGATGTTAAGAATTANGGTTCATAGCTGCTATTTATCAGATTATGGAAGTTTCCTTTTATTTCTACTTTTCTGAGAGGTTTGTTTTTAATTGTAAATGTGTGTTACATTTTTTGTTTACTTTTTCTCCTCTGCTGATGGTCTTTTTCTCTTTTGTTGTGTTTATGGATGAATTACACTGATTGATTTTCAGATGTTAAACCCACCTTGCATTCCTGGAATAAACCTATCTTATTCATGAATTATATTCATTATATCTTTCTCATAAAGCACTAAATTAAATTTTCTAATATTTCCCTTTGGATTTTTGGATCTACATTCATGGGAGATATCAGTAAATTATTTTCCTGTAATTTTTTTGTCTGGTTTTGGCATCAGGCTAATGGTAACCTCATAAAATGAATTGGGAAGTTCCCTTCCTCTTTTTGTTTCTGGAAAAGTTTGTGAATGTTCTTTCTTCGTTAAACATTGGAAGAATCAAGAGGTTTGTGCTTGTTAACTTTGACCCCTACCTCACACCATACGTGGAACTAATTCCAGATGGATGGTAGACCAAAATGTGAAAGGTAGAACAATAAGCTATCTATAGATGGCATAATATTATATTTCTTTGATCTCAGGAGGAGGATGCAGAGGCTTCTTGGGTACTGGATAAGTTCTATACTTCCTTTTGTGTAGGAACTACATCTTGTGAGTAATGTGTAAATACTCTTGAGTTCTACACTGCAGCTATATGTTCTTTTCTGAATGTATGTCAGACTTACTCTGTTATTATGTTATTTAACCTGTTTTATTTGATACCTCTGTTTTTATTTTCTACTTTTGAAGTTCAACAAAAAAGTTATACTTCCTGCATTTGTGGGAACTGTATCATGAAAAGATGCAGTTTTTCAAATCGTACATAGTTAAGTACTATTTATTTCTTTAAGCTCCACCATGTCAGAATATCTTCAAGAGTTCAAACATGACTTAGATGATGCTTTTATTCAAAAATGGAAAAGAATTAGTTTTTTTCAAACTTCTTGAAGCATGCTTAAAATGAACAAAACTCATTTTTTAGAAGTGTTTTGTAAATTATAAGCTTCAACAGTGCATGCTTTTTAATTCTGCACCTAGAAATTCATTGTAACATATATTAAAGGCATGCTGTAATTACATACATTATACATAATGATGTGATAAATCTCAAGATGTTACTGGAATCCATGCATGTTATAGTTTTTAAAGTTTGTTTGAAAGTTATTTATTCTACAGTGTGTCAGCTTTCTGGTTGGTTGGGACATTCTTCAGCACTCTCCCATTATTTTCAACTAATTACATATTACTCCTTGTCTATAAAATGAGAGAACATGATTGAAGAATTAGCCATGTATAACATGGCTTCTTCAGAAACATTTCCACACTGTGGCAGGTATTTCCATTACATCATTTCCAGCACAGGAATTATGCTTCATGGAAGATAATTATCTATATGTGAACCATTTTGAAAAGTTTCTTATGTGTTTTGATTTCTTTTGCAGAGTTGTGAAAACAGTGGCTGTGAAAATCCTGAAAAATGAGGCCAATGACCCTGCTCTTAAGGATGAGTTATTAGCAGAAGCGAATGTCATGCAGCAGCTTGACAACCCTTACATTGTGCGCATGATAGGGATATGTGAAGCAGAGTCCTGGATGCTGGTCATGGAGATGGCAGAACTTGGTCCACTCAACAAATATTTACAACAGAACAGGTATCCTTAGGTGCCCCAGCAGCTCATATGTGAGGGGCAGGGCCTGCCTGCCCAATGCACATCATAGCCTGATTTCTTCCAGAACCCTTGTCTCCTCCAGTGCCTTCCCAGAGTTGGCCCACACTCAGGGACCTTGAGTGGGGAGGTTTGAGAGCTGTAGTCTTTGGGTCAAGTGTTCTTTAGCTCTTAATGTATAAAGAAAAACTCTAATTCAACAATTTTGTCTCCTTTGCTCATGTCATACTGGCCTGGTGATAAAGTCAGCCCTAAACTATCTTAGCAAACATTCTCCTCTCACCAGGCAAAAAGAATGTGCTCTTAAAAGAAACAATTAAATAAACATTTTATATGGGAAAACAGTGATATTTTACATATCTGGCTAACTACTGCACTCGCATAAGTAATTATTTTTGAAAATATCCATTGCTGTTAATTCATCGCAACCATCAATGGAGTAATCATGCTATGCTCATCTCCAGCCATGGTTGAGATAGTCATGAGGAATAAATCAGAACAACAGCCACTGATTACTTTATCCCATTTGCACCTATGTTTGTACTTCAATGGGACTCAAGGTTGGTGTTCTCACTCTTCCAATATTGGAATGAGGTTTCTAACTGAACCCTGATTCTCCATGAGCCAGGTCTGACCACCCTGTTATACTGCTTTTCATGTAATTCTAGCAGCTGAATACCAGTCACTGCCACTTGTGACTCTTGCTTTAGAAGAATAGGAAATAAATGGTTCATATTCTCTCTGTATGAGAAGCATGATTGGTTGTTCTGAAATGGACTCCTGTTCACTACCATTAATGACATATGTGTGGCTTTCAGGCATGTCAAGGATAAAAACATCATAGAGCTGGTTCATCAGGTGTCTATGGGAATGAAATATTTGGAAGAGTGCAATTTTGTGCACAGAGATCTGGCTGCAAGGAATGTATTGCTGGTTACTCAACATTATGCCAAGATCAGTGATTTTGGACTTTCCAAAGCACTTCGTGCTGATGAAAACTACTACAAGGTATGAACAACTTATCCACCATTGAGAGCAGCTGGTAGTAAAAATCTGAAATGCAAATATATGGTTCTTTATTTTATTTTGGTAAGACTTCAAGAAGCAATTTCCCCATAGAAAAATAACTGTGTAAGAAATGTTCTTCTTAAGCTTTTATTCTATTGTTAAAAAGATGGAAATACTCTAATACGTCACAACTTGAGATTTACTCAGAATAGTATCTTCCAAACTATGTTCCTTAGAACAATAGGGAATCAAGGTATTAATGATGATTCATCTGGAAAAAAAAAAAAAAAAACAAGAATAGAATTCATTTGTTAAATTACTTTGGAAAATACGTATTGGACAGGTTGACTCTAGTAGGATTCTTCAAAGCTCCTCTATGAACCCTCAAATGAACTAATAGCAAGTAAAAGAAGGGAGAAAAGTAAACAGCCCCATCCTCATATGAACTCAGTCACAGAGTGTATGTAGAGTCTACCCTGACCCATCGGAAAATGTAACAGAGACGAGATAGTAGAAAAGGGTGTCAAGAACATAGTCTCAACTCTTCATGTCCCTGGGAATGTCCAGCAGTCTCAGAAATAGATGACATACCCTGATGATCTAACTAGTGAATGGCAGGATGAGAGTTGTGGAGTTTCCCTGAGTGCCACACCGCAAAGTGGCTGGGGAAGATACCTAAATGACCACATACACCCACTCATGCTTTCTCTGAGAGACAGCAGTGGGTATGGCCTGTCTCTTATACACATCTAGATGTGTATAAGAGACAGTATATAAGGTCAATATCTTTACTATATAAAGAAATTATATGAATCAATAAAAGTTTTAACTATCTAATAGGTTAGTGGGCATAGGATAATTTATAGGAAAGAAAATATAAACAGTTCTTAAGCATAGGAAAAGCTGTTGCATTTCATAATAAGAGAAATGTGAGTTAAAACTATGGTGCTCTCTTATGTCCAGCTGTAAAACTAGCCCAAATAAATAAGCTTGGTGACACCACACAAGTGTGTGGTGAGTAAGCTATACTTTATTGGAGAAGTGTGAAACGGTCCATGTCTAACTTTGTATCATTGACAAAGTCTGGAAATAATTTAAAAATCAATGGGAAACAAATGAAATCAGTTATGATAAAATTCATACCACGATGGGTAGCTGAGATTTAGAGTCATTTCCAAAATGCAATGTTAATTGAAGATGACAAAATTGGGCACATATATATGTGCTGATACAGTGTAGAATGTTCTAGAAGAATATAGCAAATACTGATAGCATTAGTTGCCTTGGGAGCAGGAAATGGCATGTCAAGGAGACCCATTTTTTTCATTGGAACTCTGTTGTGCCTTTTAAAATTTGCCCCTCTTAAATTACTTAATCACTTTTAAAAGACAAATATTAGAAGCTAATTAATATGGTTAATGCTGTGGAAATACTTTTCTGGCTAAAAGAGGGCTATTGTCTATTTAAATTTATAACAGCTTTGAAGTATGCATTGAACTTTCGTAAAAGCCAAACATATCAGTAGTTCATTAATAACGAGAAACTGTATGATTTAGGCAATGAATTAAAAATATTTTAATTGCTCACCGGAAATGTTTTAGGAGAACTAATACTTAGGTCTTAAAAAATAAAAGAGGAATTTTCCATTATTTAACCAGTCATGAAAAAGACTTGTGGGAATTATGTCAAATATCCCATCTGTTAAGGTATAAATAACTTTCTTGAATTTGTTTATTTGTTCAATATGAATAGTTGATTTTGAAATAATTCAGGCACAAAATGTACATGCTAAAACCTGAATTAACTCTAGCATGCAGATAGTTAATGACAAATGTGTTGTGATTTGCAGAATATTATTAATCAGATAATTTGAAATGTTATGACAAAAACTTAAGGACAGGAGTATTTTTCTTTAGAGATTAATAGCATTTTAACACTTGAAAATATGAATGAATTTAACTGAAGAATAATTCAAGTATAATCTACCCTCCCCTTGCTTCCTGCCATCACTTACTCTAAGGACTGGTAACCCTTACATGAATAAAAATACTCCTGTTGTTAGCACTGGAATATTTTTCTTTGCTGCTTTAAGTATGTAAACCAATCCTTCTATTGAGGATGACAGTCAGTTTGAACAGCAGCCTTAAAGACTGTACTTCTGTTTCAGAGTTCAAAGGCACGTTCTCTAGGATGAAACATAGCTTTCACATTTGTCTTAGTTGTGGGAAAATGTTCCAGAATTTCAAATTCAAATCCATTTTTCTTGTTTTATTCCAGCACCTACATTGCTGATTGGAATACTTTTAGACATTTTAACACGATTCACGAAGAATCAGCTAGGAGAAAGAAAGAAGGAGTTCTTAAATCATACCCATGTATTTGGTAATGTGGAAGCAGTGGGCCACACCCTTGAGAAAATGTTTCCACATCATTACAAAGGACCAGGTTTAGATCTTTGCTTCTAAGGTGAAGGAAAATTAATTATGACAGCCAAGTGCTTATTTTATGGATCTGAAGCAAACCGAAGATTATTTCATACCCTGACCAAGGAGAGTCTGCCTTTAGCTCTGGAACCTTGGACTGGGACCAAAGTCATCCCACTGAAGACCAGAACTGTGTCTGGTTTGGGCAGCTAAAATTTCTGACGCCTACTGGCCCTTTTTGTCATTGCAGTGGTGACAAGCATTGAATATATTGTCATCATTATTACTGCTGTTACCTGAAAATGTGTTTTAAATCTAAAAATTAAGGTCTAGAAATGAAAATCAGAATACCTGGCAAACAACATTCCTGAGTCAGGAAACTCTGAATTAGCTCCATAAAAGCAATGTATTTTTCTTTTGTTCACTTCTGAATCTGTACTTCTTAAAACTAGGCATTCAAAGGATATTTGTCAAATATATTCTCTACTTGCAGCTAAGTAGCCAACAAGAGATCAGGGATCATAATTTATAACCTGTGCTATGCTGTGCTTAGTCACTCAGTTGTGCCTGACACTTTTCAAGCCCATGGTCTGTAGCGCACCAGGCTCCTCTGTCCATGGGGATTCTCCAGGCAAGAATACTGGAGTAGGTGGCCATGCCCTCCTCCAGGGGATCTTCTCAACCTAAGCAAATATATTTTTATTATTGTGATCTATTTTTATTTGAATTTACAAAACTTAAAACTCGCAAATTGCTCTTTGGAAGGTGGAAAGCTAAGGTAGCTAGTGACATCTAGTGGTGTCCTGCAGGTTTGACTTTGGTTTCAAATGTCAGCAAAAGTAGGGGGAAAGCAACAGTCAACATTTCATTGATATTTTGTTCTCTATGCAGAAAAGGGGATATTATTGAGTAGGGCAGAATAAATGATAAAATAAGAGCAGCAATAATAACTACAGATGATATAATGGATCAGCAATACATTTTTCATTAAATTAAAAGGCATTTCAATTCTAAATATTAACAGTACTTTCCTAGTTTATCATCTTGCCTTAGAGTTCATTGTTTACAAAGTCCTCAAATCTTTTCAATGAAGCATTTGATTCCATAGAGTTTTGTTGTTGTTCTACTGAACGGTAGAATCACCAACTGCTTTGGGAAAGATGAAACTTGCATTTGTAGCTTCATCTTCAAATAAGTCAATACGGCCTTTGTAACAGACACAGTAGAAAAACCTCTCATTTCTTCCAAAGTGCATTCTCTGTGGAGTGTATTTCCATTCTCTGTCCCAGTCAGGGCAAGGAGGGCCAAGGGGTCCAGGCAGGGAGCTGATGTGGTTATTGAGGGAAACTCTGGGTTTAGGCTGCAAAGGCTGGTAATCACGTGGTGGTCTAAGTGAGCTTTGTGGAAATGAAGCCCTTGAACCACCTCGGCTTAGAAGATGGGGCTCAACCTTCTCGAGAGGAGACCCACAACCCATTTTCTTATCCATAGACAAGACAGACAAGGGATGGACACCACAGAGCCAATCAAAGTATGCATCACTCTGTCCGGGGCTGTAGGCAAGCTGTGGCCATCACCACGGATTCCCACTCCTCGTGCCTTAGTGTCTTGCTCAGTACTTTTTACATCCCCGCCTCTGGTTTTAAATTCTCCCTGGCAGGATTCGCATCGCAGATCAGTGCATTCTGGCTTCAAATGTAACAGCCTTTATGAAGTCTTTCCGCTCCGGAGAACATCCCATCAGGGTGGAGGGGCTGCAGTCCTGGGATACATCCCTACGTGGGAAAAGAGTGGGAGGCCTTCCAGTGCAGAGAAGGGGTATCGGTGCCTTCTCCTTGTCCATGATGGCTGGTCCTGGGGTCATGGTTTTGCTTTTGAGTTCAGAGCCTTCCTACCCCGAGGGAAAAAATTAGAGAAGTTGAAATGATAGTCAACGCGAACCTAAAAGAGAATTTATTTTTTAATTTGAAAACTATTTCAATCTTGTAGTTTGATTACCGGAGGGGACTAAGCAGAGCAGGAGTATGGCAAGCTTTGGGAATTACCTAGTTTCTCCTAGGACAGTTCCGTTGAGACAGGGTAATTATAAATAAAAAGTGAACTAACCGTATATCCAAGAGTCTTATAATCATATGTTAATTTTTTTAAGTAGTATATTGTTATTTGGAATTATCCACAGAATTCATTTTTAAATCACATTAACAGTGTTTACATTTCACACCTCCCAGTTTGAAGTTTATCTCCATTCACTCATTCCTTCATGTTGTGTTTGTTGAACACATTTTTATTTAGCAATGGTTGAGTGAACAATTTAGCAACAAAGCTCTGGTGCAGTGAATCAATGATTATATCCCCTGTAACTTATATTCTATTTTCATTCTTGATACATCTCAGCTGTTTCTATTAAACAATTTGATAAGAATGCTGAAATGCTCATCAGAAAATGGATACAATGGCATTCCATTGACACATAAGAGCAGATGTCCTTTAGCTTGTCAGAAGGGCCTTTGCCATGGTGAGCTCTATAGAGCTCGGTAAGCAGAAAGAGGACAGTTTCAGGCACAGACGACCATGTCGCAGAAGTGACACACTGTGGCTTCATTACTGCACTTTGGATCCCGAGCTGGGGATATCAGGAAGGCAGGTGAACATTCTGTGTGTGCCAGTAGATAAGCGACTGTGTAAAATTCAGCTTACTGTCTGTTTCTCTAAATTTCTCCAAAATATGGCAGTATCTCATTTCTTCATGGCCAGTGTTTGGGCACTGCTGAAAAAAAAAAAAAATGGGTATATAAAGTTTCTTTCTACTCAGCTCATGCTAAAAAGATAATTTGAATCATGGTTTTTCTGTGAACCAAATTTAGCAGCAATATCCTTGTTTGGAGGCTTCCTGGTTAGCTCAGCTGGTAAAGAATACGGTTGCAATGCAGGATGACCCTGGTTCGATTCCTGAGTCAGGAAGATCCCCGGAGAAGGGATAGGCTACCCACTCCAGTATTCTTGGGCTCCCCTGGTGGCTCAGACAGTAAATAATCCACCTGCCATATGGGAGACCTAGGTTCATCCTCTGGGTTGGGAAGATCCCCTGGAAGAGGGCATGGCAACCCATTCCAGTATTCTTGCTGGAGAAGCCCCATGAACCGAGGAACCTGGCGGGCTACAGTCCATGAGGTCACAAAGAGTCGGACATGAGTGAGTGACTAAGCACACACCTTTGTTTTCAGTTGAGGATAAAGGTGGATCTCCACTGAGATGGAGACTTTTGGAAGGGAAAAGATATAGAAATATAACAGTGGATTTCCTCCCATTATTTCCTGCTGCAAACTGATGCAAATCAAATAAATATTAAGGAAAGTTGCCATTAATAATGGCCAGCAAGGCTTTTTTATCTGCATCAGTTACCTGCTCTGGGTACAAGGAAGAAATACCTGCCTTCAGATTAGCAAAAACAGGCTTCCCTGTTTCAAAGGGTTGGTAGATGATGATGATGACGATTGTGACAATTAACAGGTGGGGCACTAGACCCCGGGATGCTAGCAGCCGCTTCATCTTGGTACCTCTAGCTTACTGACCAGACCAACACTACCCTCTGGCGTCTACCCAAATGTTGCTAGATCTCCACAGATTGTCAAGATACATGTGGATACTGGGAATTCATGGATGCTTTAGAGTTGGGAAGGGGGTTGAAGCAGCTGGTGGATACTTAATGTTTCTTTTTCAATAACTTCTCTGTAATATTAGAAAAAGTTAATGGAGGAGAAGGAACCCAAGGGGATAATGAAAATCCTCAGCATATTTTAGCAAGTGGAAGTAGGATTTGAAAGGGCAAGTAAGTAGGCAGGAATTCCACCAAAACAGTTCTGGTTAATTCTCACAACACCCCCTGGGATCCCTGCAGGCCCCTTCTGTTATAGAAGCATGAGCTTTATTTAGCCTCCACAGCATCCCATCAGTTGCCGGAGAATGAGATAAGCCATGCTGCTGTTGTTGTTTTCCTGTCTCTTTTCCTGGGTCCTTCCTTTGTCTTCCCTGCTTAAGTTAAGATGTGATTATTTGAAAATAAAAATTAGTATGCAGGCCAACTCAACAGTGTTATTCATGAAGAAAAATGAGCTGTTATCATTTGTGTGCCTCAGGCCCGCACATCCTCAGGGAACCAGGTGGATAGTTCTACAACATTCAACCCTTACGAGCCAGACCGGGGACCGTGGGCCAACGAGAGAGGTAAGAGCTGCCCCTTTAGTCCCAGGGATTCACAGCGCAAGCATGCCTCCCACAGTCCCTTGCAAATGGCAGGGCAGGCTCACCCTGCTGTCAGCAGCCATTACAGGCGCTGCTTAGCAGTGAGTGATCCTGTCATCTGGTGGCAGGTGGAAGATGCCATGTGTCTGCAAGTAGCGGTGTCTGTTGGATGAAATGGTCTGTACAGCCTCCCTCACAATAAATCAGCCATGTTGAAAATATCCTTCAAACCCCCTGCTTCAGAATATTTCACCTTTTCCAGTAATAACTGACGTTACTTAAAGTTTCCATTTCTAAGATCTGTTCTTGGAAAGATGTCTGTGTCCAGGAGTAAATTCAGATGGAGGTCCAGCAATGGGTAGCTGGTAAAAATTGAAGAAACATCGAAGTTTTGGGATTCTAGACATGTTCAGGGAACTGCAGCAGTTCTGTGAGGGCAGGAGAGGAAGCACCCTTTCAGACTCACAAGGCCTCTATTAGACTGAAATGGGGTCAGAAATGGGGCCTCTGGATCAGTTTCTTAGGTTTTCTAGGTGGCCCCAGGCTTCTGTTTTAGTTGGTAAACTTGATCTATTTAATGCTACAAAAAATCAACCCCAGAGTTAGTAGCTTAAATCAGCAACAGTTATGTAGATCAGGAATCTGGGCAAGGTTGAACTGGGCCATGGTGGCATGGGGCCTCTTACAGGCAGATAGGGGATGGAGCTGGGCCAGCACGAGTAGAGACCGTGGTGAGACTAGAACCAAGGCACTGGAGGCCAGCCAGCATCTTTCATCTCCAGGATATGAAGCCTCAGAGACTCTTCATCTGGTCTCTCCACCTGGACTGGCTGGGGCATTCTGATAGCTTAGAAGGAGCCAGGGCAGTTGAACAACTGCACGGAGTCTGAAGCTTCAAGAGTCCCAGCAACCCAGACAGAAGGGGCATGGCCTTTAGGACTTGGCCTGAGTATATCACAAACATCACGACTATGTACTCTATCGGTGGACATGATTACAGAAGCCACGGAGGGGAGGTGACATAGACCCCGCCTCTCAGTGAAGGAGGGCCAGATTTTCAGACAGAGTTTAAAGGCACCACAGTCCATTAGGAGGGCCACATCCCAGGAGGTGCTAACAGTAGAGAATCCACCTGCTAGTGCAGGCGAGGCAAGAGATGCAGGCGAGGCAAGAGATACAGGCTCAGCCCCTGGGTTGGGAGGCTCCTCTGGAGTAGGGGTGGCAACCGCTCCAGTATGCTTGCCTGGAAAACTCCAGAGGAGCCTGGCAGACTACAATCCATGGGACCCCAAAGATTTGGACACGACTGAGCTCATCTGTCTCTGCTGCTGACAGGAAAACTCTTTCTTGATGTACTTTAGTGCAAGGACAGGGGTCAAGTACAACAAAGATGAGGGCCTTTTTCCTACCCTGCCATAGCTGGGAAAGGCTGTCTCAAGTGCTCAGAGTCACTATAAATGCCCAAGATAACCAAGGTCATGAAAGGCAAGGCATGACCCCAGGAGGCAAGAGCAGGGGACAATGGCAGTTTCACATGGGATCAAGTTCACGGGCTGTAAGTTTCTTAACTCCTTTTCAGAAGCTCAGAGAGAAGCCTTGCCCATGGACACTGAAGTCTACGAAAGCCCCTATGCAGACCCCGAGGAGATCCGGCCCAAGGAGGTCTACCTGGACCGAAAGCTGCTGACCCTGGAGGACAAGGAACTAGGCTCTGGGAACTTTGGGACTGTGAAGAAGGGCTATTACCAGATGAAAAAGTAAGTCAAAAGTTTGCACCATTTCCCTGCACTTATTCTCATGTGAGCTTACATTCTAGAAACTACCACATATACATGTATCATGTTCTTTTAATCCCAGACACAAAATGTAATGTGGCATGGCTAAATCCTTTGTGATTAACTGTACAATTTTTGTTCATTTCTGGTACAATTACAGTGAAAGCATCCATTATATATATTAACTGTGTATGTAATAGTTTAGATGTATTGTGTGTCCCTTATAGCGAATTAAGAAATAGAGTCGATGAAAATAGAAGAAAATAAATACGTCATATTTTACCACTCAAACACTGCAACCGTTAACAAACCTGAGTGTCTATAATTTTCAGATCTTGATATGCACATGCATACACATATGTATTCTTTAAGATGCAATCATTCTTTGATAACAGTGTTTTCACTTATTTTTTTAAATTGTATCTCATTTCTCTTAGCCAGAAAATTCTTGATGACAGGTATCATTAGTATAATTATTTATTTGCTCTAATCTATAATTTCAAAGAACAGTATGTATTATGTGTGTGCACGTGCGTGTTAAGTTGCTCCAGTCGGGCCCGACTCTTTGCAACCCTATGAACTGTAGCCTGCCAGACTTCCCTGTCCACTGGACTCTTCAGGCAAGAATACTGGAGTGGGTTGCCATTTCCTTCTCCTGAGGCTCTTCCCAACCCAAGGACTGAACCCATGTCTCTTCTATCTCCTGCATTGGTAGGAAGGTTCTTTACCACTAGCTGCTGCTAAGTCACTTTAGTCGTGTCTGACTCTGTGCAGCCCATAGCCGGCAGCCCACCAGGCTCCCCCGTCCCTGGGATTCTCCAGGCAAGAACACTGGAGTGGGTTGCCATTTCCTTCTCTGTTAGCACCACCTTGGAAATCCTAGTATGTATTATATAACAATTAAAATTGCTAGATTACTAAAAACCTCTTTGTATTTTATTTGGTGCTTAGAAGGCATCTGTCATGGAATTTTCAGTAAAATTATTGGTTTCTAAAGTCCTTTGAAACAAATCCTCTGAAAATCTATGTCCAAGCTCGGAAGTTACTGATATGAATATAATTGGGTTTGGTTGTTTGATGCTACTTTAAATTTAAGGAATTTGTATACAGTTTTTTTCTTGAGTAGGTAATTTACATGGCTCAAGAGTCAAAAATACAAGCAAGAGTATGCACAGAAACATACTTTTAATCATACCCCTTACACTATATGTGTTTATACTTATATATATATGTTGTTGATCAGTCACTAAGTTATGTCCGGCTTTGTGTATGTGTATATATATATATATGTGACATATGACAGATATATTAAGTCATATATATATAGATATATTACTGCTATGCTTACTTTTAAATAAATTAATATATGTCCATTATTTTATAAAATGAATATAAATTATATGAATTGACATGGACATGACTATAGACACATAATTTCAACTAGAGATGTGGGGAGAGGATAGGCCATATAGGTTAACTGGGGGCAAAATGATGTTTTCACAGTAGTGAGTCTTCATATCAATAAGCATGACCCATTTTTCCATCTACTTGGGTCTTTAATTTCTCTGAGCAAAATTATTTAGTTTTTGTGTACAGGTCTTTCACAGCTGCTTTGCTGGAGTCATTCATAGGTATTTAATAGTTTTGGTTTTATATGTGGTATAATTTTACAATTTTTACTTGCTATTCCTTGGCATTGCTTGAATGCAAGAATATGACTTTGTCTGTTTGCCTGATGTCCAACAACTTTTCTTAAAGTCTTCTATTATTTTGCACTCATTATTTCCAATAGTTTATTTGTGTATTGTTTGACCCAGAAATATATCATCTATAAATAACAAGTTTGATTTTATCCTGTCCAATTCTTATACTTTTACACTTCTTCCTTCCCTTATTATATTAACTAGATACTGTGGTTCAACGTTAAATAAAAGTGCCAGTGGTCACATTCCTCATTCCTGATTTCAGGGGGAAAACTTTCAATATTTCACCAGGAGGTTCATAGCTGCTATTTATCAGATTATGGAAGTTTCCTTTTATTTCTACTTTTCTGAGAGGTTTGTTTTTAATTGTAAATGTGTGTTACATTTTTTGTTTACTTTTTCTCCTCTGCTGATGGTCTTTTTCTCTTTTGTTGTGTTTATGGATGAATTACACTGATTGATTTTCAGATGTTAAACCCACCTTGCATTCCTGGAATAAACCTATCTTATTCATGAATTATATTCATTATATCTTTCTCATAAAGCACTAAATTAAATTTTCTAATATTTCCCTTTGGATTTTTGGATCTACATTCATGGGAGATATCAGTAAATTATTTTCCTGTAATTTTTTTGTCTGGTTTTGGCATCAGGCTAATGGTAACCTCATAAAATGAATTGGGAAGTTCCCTTCCTCTTTTTGTTTCTGGAAAAGTTTGTGAATGTTCTTTCTTCGTTAAACATTGGAAGAATCAAGAGGTTTGTGCTTGTTAACTTTGACCCCTACCTCACACCATACGTGGAACTAATTCCAGATGGATGGTAGACCAAAATGTGAAAGGTAGAACAATAAGCTATCTATAGATGGCATAATATTATATTTCTTTGATCTCAGGAGGAGGATGCAGAGGCTTCTTGGGTACTGGATAAGTTCTATACTTCCTTTTGTGTAGGAACTACATCTTGTGAGTAATGTGTAAATACTCTTGAGTTCTACACTGCAGCTATATGTTCTTTTCTGAATGTATGTCAGACTTACTCTGTTATTATGTTATTTAACCTGTTTTATTTGATACCTCTGTTTTTATTTTCTACTTTTGAAGTTCAACAAAAAAGTTATACTTCCTGCATTTGTGGGAACTGTATCATGAAAAGATGCAGTTTTTCAAATCGTACATAGTTAAGTACTATTTATTTCTTTAAGCTCCACCATGTCAGAATATCTTCAAGAGTTCAAACATGACTTAGATGATGCTTTTATTCAAAAATGGAAAAGAATTAGTTTTTTTCAAACTTCTTGAAGCATGCTTAAAATGAACAAAACTCATTTTTTAGAAGTGTTTTGTAAATTATAAGCTTCAACAGTGCATGCTTTTTAATTCTGCACCTAGAAATTCATTGTAACATATATTAAAGGCATGCTGTAATTACATACATTATACATAATGATGTGATAAATCTCAAGATGTTACTGGAATCCATGCATGTTATAGTTTTTAAAGTTTGTTTGAAAGTTATTTATTCTACAGTGTGTCAGCTTTCTGGTTGGTTGGGACATTCTTCAGCACTCTCCCATTATTTTCAACTAATTACATATTACTCCTTGTCTATAAAATGAGAGAACATGATTGAAGAATTAGCCATGTATAACATGGCTTCTTCAGAAACATTTCCACACTGTGGCAGGTATTTCCATTACATCATTTCCAGCACAGGAATTATGCTTCATGGAAGATAATTATCTATATGTGAACCATTTTGAAAAGTTTCTTATGTGTTTTGATTTCTTTTGCAGAGTTGTGAAAACAGTGGCTGTGAAAATCCTGAAAAATGAGGCCAATGACCCTGCTCTTAAGGATGAGTTATTAGCAGAAGCGAATGTCATGCAGCAGCTTGACAACCCTTACATTGTGCGCATGATAGGGATATGTGAAGCAGAGTCCTGGATGCTGGTCATGGAGATGGCAGAACTTGGTCCACTCAACAAATATTTACAACAGAACAGGTATCCTTAGGTGCCCCAGCAGCTCATATGTGAGGGGCAGGGCCTGCCTGCCCAATGCACATCATAGCCTGATTTCTTCCAGAACCCTTGTCTCCTCCAGTGCCTTCCCAGAGTTGGCCCACACTCAGGGACCTTGAGTGGGGAGGTTTGAGAGCTGTAGTCTTTGGGTCAAGTGTTCTTTAGCTCTTAATGTATAAAGAAAAACTCTAATTCAACAATTTTGTCTCCTTTGCTCATGTCATACTGGCCTGGTGATAAAGTCAGCCCTAAACTATCTTAGCAAACATTCTCCTCTCACCAGGCAAAAAGAATGTGCTCTTAAAAGAAACAATTAAATAAACATTTTATATGGGAAAACAGTGATATTTTACATATCTGGCTAACTACTGCACTCGCATAAGTAATTATTTTTGAAAATATCCATTGCTGTTAATTCATCGCAACCATCAATGGAGTAATCATGCTATGCTCATCTCCAGCCATGGTTGAGATAGTCATGAGGAATAAATCAGAACAACAGCCACTGATTACTTTATCCCATTTGCACCTATGTTTGTACTTCAATGGGACTCAAGGTTGGTGTTCTCACTCTTCCAATATTGGAATGAGGTTTCTAACTGAACCCTGATTCTCCATGAGCCAGGTCTGACCACCCTGTTATACTGCTTTTCATGTAATTCTAGCAGCTGAATACCAGTCACTGCCACTTGTGACTCTTGCTTTAGAAGAATAGGAAATAAATGGTTCATATTCTCTCTGTATGAGAAGCATGATTGGTTGTTCTGAAATGGACTCCTGTTCACTACCATTAATGACATATGTGTGGCTTTCAGGCATGTCAAGGATAAAAACATCATAGAGCTGGTTCATCAGGTGTCTATGGGAATGAAATATTTGCAAGAGTGCAATTTTGTGCACAGAGATCTGGCTGCAAGGAATGTATTGCTGGTTACTCAACATTATGCCAAGATCAGTGATTTTGGACTTTCCAAAGCACTTCGTGCTGATGAAAACTACTACAAGGTATGAACAACTTATCCACCATTGAGAGCAGCTGGTAGTAAAAATCTGAAATGCAAATATATGGTTCTTTATTTTATTTTGGTAAGACTTCAAGAAGCAATTTCCCCATAGAAAAATAACTGTGTAAGAAATGTTCTTCTTAAGCTTTTATTCTATTGTTAAAAAGATGGAAATACTCTAATACGTCACAACTTGAGATTTACTCAGAATAGTATCTTCCAAACTATGTTCCTTAGAACAATAGGGAATCAAGGTATTAATGATGATTCATCTGGAAAAAAAAAAAAAAAAACAAGAATAGAATTCATTTGTTAAATTACTTTGGAAAATACGTATTGGACAGGTTGACTCTAGTAGGATTCTTCAAAGCTCCTCTATGAACCCTCAAATGAACTAATAGCAAGTAAAAGAAGGGAGAAAAGTAAACAGCCCCATCCTCATATGAACTCAGTCACAGAGTGTATGTAGAGTCTACCCTGACCCATCGGAAAATGTAACAGAGACGAGATAGTAGAAAAGGGTGTCAAGAACATAGTCTCAACTCTTCATGTCCCTGGGAATGTCCAGCAGTCTCAGAAATAGATGACATACCCTGATGATCTAACTAGTGAATGGCAGGATGAGAGTTGTGGAGTTTCCCTGAGTGCCACACCACAAAGTGGCTGGGGAAGATACCTAAATGACCACATACACCCACTCATGCTTTCTCTGAGAGACAGCAGTGGGTATGGCAGATGGTGATGGATAGCAGATCTTAGTCAGCGAAGGGTCAACACAAAGGCTGAGCAACAGAAGCAGAGCTCCCATCACAGCTCCTCACTCCATTCTTCATAGACAAGCTGGCCCCAGAGAAGCCACTTCAGAAATGAGCCAGAATGTGTAAAGCATCAAATGATCCTTTTGATGGGACTGCTAGGAGATGGAGCAAAGGAAACAATGGCCTTCAAATAATAACCACACATATACACCAGGAAAAAAAAACAGATGTTAAAGTTAGAGACACTTTGGAACATGCACTTCATGATGATAAGTAGGAAGAAGGAAATACAGACTATCTAAAGCAAGGGCTTAAAGAGGAGACAGAGCAGTTGAGATAACAAATAGTCCCCAAACTTGTTGCCTTAAAACAACACCAAGCACTTATTTACTCACAGTTCTGCAGTGTGGGCAGGGCTTGGTGGAAATGGTGCATCTCTGCTCCATACAGTGTCATGGGGGTTGTTCCAAGTGGTCAGGAGGATTTATTTCCACTCTGCTCACTCACACCACTAATGACTGATTTGACATGGGCCATGATCTGGGACTTGCACTGGTCTGTATCCATTTAACAATAACTTATATACATGTGGTCTCTACATGTACCCCTGGGCTTCCTCACAGCATGGCAACTGGGTCCTGAGACCAAGTTACTCAAGAGGCAGGAAGTAGAAATTGTCACACTCCTAACTTCAGGGCCTAGGAACTGGCTTAGAGTCTTGTCCACTTATTCTATTGCTTAGAGCAACCCCAGATCACCCATATTCAAGACAGAAGGGAGGAATGTCAAAGAACATGAGGGTCAATTTTTTCAACTGCCACAGGTATTAAACAGCATATTTTGAAAAGGGAATAAGCAGATCTCTATTAAACAGCATATTTTGAAAAGGGAATAAGCAGATCTCTGAAAATCTGTAAAGAAGGGAAGAAAATATAGAAGACAGTGTAGAAATAAAAGGCAAAGGATCAGGAACAAGACAGTGGGGTAGGAGATCCAGATTCTGTCCTCCAAAAATGATCAATGGTCAGATAGTTATCCATGAATGAAATAGCTTTGAGAGAACTCTTGTTCATTCACTCAGTTATGTCTGACTCTTTGCAACCCCATGGACTACAGCATGCCAGGCTTTCCTGTCCTTCACCATCTCACAGAGCTCCAGAGAGAACTCTGGAGTCCACTTAAAAAGCTTTAGCAACACAGCAGAATGAACAACATGGGAATAACTGCACTCAAAGGAAAGAACAATAACTTCATTTTGCCCGCATCATCCCATCCTTCAGGTCAGTACAAAGGGAGAGCCTCAAGAATTCCAGACCCCTATCTCTGCTTCAAGAGCCCCCGACCCCTTCCTCCTCTCCTCAGGAACCCCAGACTTCTTATCAACCTGCCTAGGAATTGATTCTCTCAGAACTTCCCCAGTGGTCCGGTGGTTAAGAATCCACCTTCCAATACTGGGAACATAGGTTCAATCCCTGGTCAGAGAACCAAGATCCTGCACACTTCAGGGTAGCTAAGCCTATGCACCACAGCTTGATAGTCCATGCACTGCAACTGGAGAAAGCTTGCACACCACAACAAAAGCTCAACACAACCAAAAGCTGTCGTGGAGAAAGGAATGAGGAAAGCCTATGGGACTTACGGGACACCGTAAAGCAAAATGAGTTATGTATTATTGAAGTCCAAGAAGAGAGAACGAAAGGGGCAGAAAGCTTGTTTTTAGAAATAACGACTGAGACTTCCCAAATCTGAGATTTGGGCATCCAAGTTCATGAAGCTCATAGGTCCCAGATAAATTCAGTTGAAATAGATCTTCTCCAAGACACACAATAATAAAACTGTCAAAAATCAGAAAAAGAATCGTAAAAGCAGCAAGGGAAAAAAATCTAGTCACTTACAAGGGAGCTCCCCCTAAGGCTACCAACAGATTTCTCAGCACACATCTATAAGCCATAAGAGAGTGGAATGATACAGTCAATGTACTGAAAGAAAAAAAAAAAAAAACAACCAAGAATACTGTATATCCCAAAGAACGCTTTATGTCCTTCAGAAATGAAGATGAGATAAAGACTTTCCCAGCCAAAAAAAAAGCTGAGGGAGTATATTAGACCTATATTATAAAAAATTTCTGAATTCTTCAAGCTAAAATAAAAGGAAGCTAATTAATAACATGAAAAATATGAAAATATAAAGCACAGTGTAAAAAAAAAAAAAAAAAAAACAACCAAGAATACTGTATATCCCAAAGAACGCTTTATGTCCTTCAGAAATGAAGATGAGATAAAGACTTTCCCAGCCAAAAAAAAAGCTGAGGGAGTATATTAGACCTATATTATAAAAAATTCTGAATTCTTCAAGCTAAAATAAAAGGAAGCTAATTAATAACATGAAAAATATGAAAATATAAAGCACAGTGATAAATTAAGTATATAATCAAATTTAGCATTCCCCATTACTATAATATGGTGTTGTATTAATCACTTAATAGGGCTAAAGGACACAAATATTAAAAACAGCTATGGCTACAATAATTTATTAATGGATACATGATATAAAAAGACTTTAATTGTGATATCAAGAACATAGCATGTATGAAGAAGAGTGAAAGGGTAAGAGTATTTGCATACAATCAAAGTTAAGTTGTTATCACCTTAAAACAAATTTATATTTGTAAGATATTTATGTAAGCCTTAGGGTAACCACAAGGAAAAAATTTGCAGTAGATGTATAAGATAGAGCAAAAGAAACTAAGTATACCACTATGGAAAATCATCAAATCACAAAGAAAGACAAGAGAGGAAGAAATGAACAAAGGAAATCTAAAATATCCAGAAAACAGTAATATGATATTAGTAAATCTTTATCCATGAATAATTACTGTAATTGTAAATGGATTAAATGTGTCAATCAAAAACCATAGAGTGACTGAAAAGAAAAAAAACAAAGACCCAGCTAATATGCTGCCTACAAGAGACTCATTTCAACTTTAAGGACACACAAAATCTCCAAGTGAAGAGATGGAAAAATATATCCCTTACAAATGGAAACCAAAAAGTAGCAAATGTACCTAGGTTTATATCATACAAAATAGACTTCAGTCTAAAAACCTTAGCCAGAGACAAAGGAGGTCAATCATCATATTATGGTAAAGGGGTCAATTCATAAAGAAGGTATAATAATTGTAAATATACATGCCCCAACATTGGAGAACCTAAGTATATTAAGCAGATACTAACATATATGAAGGGAGAAATAGATAACAATATAATAATTGTGGAGGCTTTCAATACCCTACTTTTAACAATAGATAGGTCATACAAACAGAAAATCAGTAAGGAAACATTGGACCAAATGGGCCTAACAGAATTCATAAGAGAATTCTATCAAACATATCAAGAAGAATTAATGCCCAAGGAAGGAAGAAGAGGAGGAAATACTCTCAAATTCATTTTGCAAGGCCAATGTTATCCTGATACCAAAGCCAGATACAAGGAAAGAAAACTATAGACCAATATCCCTAATGAACTTAGATGCAAAAATTCTCAGCAGAATATTAGCAAACTAAATTTAGCAACACGTTACAAAGATCACACACCATGGTCAAGTGGGATTTATTTTTGAATGCAAGGCTAGTTCAATATATGCAAATCAGTAAATGTGATACCCCATATTAATAGAATGAAAGATAAAAATCACATGGTCATCTCATTAGATGCATAAAAGGCATGTGACAGAATCCACATCATTTCATGATAAACAGTCTCATAAAGGTTGGTGTAAAAGGAACATACCTCAACACAATAAAGGGCATGTATGCAAGCCCACAACTGATGTCAAACTCAGTGGAGAATGGCTGAAAGCTTTTCATCTAAGATCAGGAATAAGATGAGTACTTATTAAACAGTACTGGAAGTCCTAGCAAGAGCAATTAGGGGGGAAAAAGGCCTATGTATCAAAGTTACCTCAAATTAAAAAAAGAAATAAAAGGCATCCATACCTGAAAGGTAGAATAAAGTTGTCTTTATTTACAGATGACGTAATCGTATACAGTTGACCCTTGAACAGCACAGATTTGAATTGTGCAGGTCCGCTTACACGTGGATTTCTTTCACTAAGTATGTACTATAGCACTATGTATTTCACTATTGGTTGAATCCATAGATGCAGAACCATGAAGATGGAGAGCCAACTGTAAGGTTATACATGGATTTTTGAGTATATGAAGTGTTGGCACCCTGAACCTCCACATTGTTTAACCCCCACATTGTATATAGAAAACCCAAAGACTGAATCAAAAAGCTGTGAAAACAAATAAACAAATTCAGCAAAATAGCAAAACACAAAATCAACATACAAAAATCAGTTGCATGTCTATACACTAACAGTGAACTATCTGAAAAAGACATGAAGGAAAAACTTTCATTTACAAATGCATAACAATCGATATTTAGGAATAAATTTAGCCAAGGAAGTTAAAAGATCTACAGACTGAAAAGAAGACATTGATGAAAAATTGAAGAACACACAAGTAAGTGGAAAGATATCCTGTGTTCATGGATACAAAGAGTTAATATTGTTAAAATTACCATACTACACAAAGCCATCCTCAGATTCAATACAAACCCCTACAAGAATTCCATTTTTCACAAAAATAGAAGAAATAATCCTGAAATTCATATGGGACCTCCAAAGACCCTGAATAGACAAAGCAATCCTCTGAAATAATGAAGCTGATGCATTATGCTTCCTGCCTTCAAACTATACTACCAAACTATAGTAAGCAAAACAGTGTGGTACTGACAGAAAAACAAACATGAAAACCAGTGGAACAGAAGCAAGAGCCCATAGACCCATGCATATATAGTCAAGTAATATTTGATAAGGGAGTCAAGGATATCCAATGGGGAAAAATACTCTTCAAAAACTGGATATTCACATTCAAAAGAATGAAATTGGACCCCTGGACTATAACACTCACAAAAATGAACTCAGAGTGGATTAATGAATTTAAATGTAAGACTTGAAACTAAAAAACTCCTAGAAGAAAACATATGGAAAAAGCTCCTCAACATTGGTCTTGGCAATGATATTTTTGGATATGACACCCAAAGTGCAAGCAATGAAAGTAGAAATCAACAAGCAGGACTATATCAAAGTAAAAAGTTTTCTGTATAGCCAAAGAAACAATCAACAGAATTAAAGGTCAACCTAGAGAATGAGAGAAAATATGTGAGAAACCATCTATCTGATAATTAGTAATTATCAGAAATATATAAAGAACTCATACAACTCAATACAACTCAGTAGCAAAAAAATCCAAATAATCCAGTTTTTAAATAGGCAAAGGACCAAAATGGAAAGATTCTATTTATCCTATATTTCTATAACAAAAGAAGACATACAAATAGTCAACAAGTACATGTAAGGGTATTCAACATCACTAAGCAACAGAGAAATCCAAATCAGAACCACCATGTGTCTCCTCTTACCTGTTAAAATGGCTGTCACCAAAAAGATAAGAGATAGATAATGTTATTGAGGATGTGGAGAAAGAGGAACCGTTGTGCACTATTGGTAAAAATATAAATTTATACAGTCACTATGGAAGGCAATGCAGAGTTTCCTCAAAAAATAAGAATAGAACTACAATGATCATTCAGCAGTCCCACTTCCAAGTATATATTCAAAGACAATGAAATCACTCTCTGGTAAAGATATCTTAGCTCTCATGTTCATTGTGGCTTTATTCACAATGGCCAAGACATGGGAACAATCTAATATCCATCACTAGATGAATGGATAAAGAAAATGTGGTGTGTATGTGAGTGTGTGCATGTGTGTGTATGTGTGTGTTGGCTTAAAACTGTAGACAAATACATGGGAAATATCCAGCCATAGAAAAGGAGGAAATCCTGCCATTTGAAACAACATCAACGTACCTTGGGGGCTTTCCTAGTAGCTTAGCTGGTAAAGAATCCACCTGCAATGCAGGAGACTCTGGTTCCATTCCTGGGTTGGGAAGATTCCCTGGAGAAGGGATAGGCTACCCAGTCCAGTATTCTCGGGCTTCCCTGATGGCTCAGATGGTAAAGAATCTATCTGCAATGAGCCCAGGGAGACCTGGGTTGGGAAGATCCCCTGGAGGAGGGCATGGCAACCCACTCCAGTACCCTTGCCTGGAGAATCCTCATGGACAGAGGAACCTAACCGTGGAGTCGCAAAGCGTCAGACGCACCTGAGCGGCTAAGCACAGCACCGCACACAGGCATACCTTGAGGACATTACGCTAAGTGACACAAGTCAGCGAAAGACAAATACTACATGGCCTCACTTAGATGGCAGAATCTAAAAAATGCTAAAGTCATAGAAACAGAGAGTAGATTGTGGTTGCCAGGAGCTGGGAGGTCGGGGAAACGAGAAGATATTGGCCAAAGGGTACAAACTTCTAGTTGTAAAATTAATTCTGAAGCTCTAACCTACAGGATTGGAGAAGGAAATGGCAACGCACTCCAGTGTTCTTGCCTGGAGGATCCCAGCGACGGGGGAGCCTGGTGGGCTGTCGTCTCTGGGATCGCACAGAGTCGGATACGACTGAAGTGACTTAGCAGCCTACAGGATGGTGCCGAGAGTTAAGAGTACTACATTGTATGTGCTCATCCTCAGTTGTGTCCAGCTCTCTGTGACCCCGTGGGCTGTAGCCCACCAGGCTTCTCTGCCCATGGGGCTCTCTAGCCAGGAGTACTGGAATGGGCTGCCATTTCCTTCAGGGGCTCTTCCTGACCCAGGAATAGGACCCACATCACCTGGGTCTCCTGCATTGGCAGGTGGATTCTTTACCGCTAAGCCACCTGGGATGCTCACTACACTGTAAACTTGGAAGTTTCTAAGAAAGTAGATCTTGAACGTTCTCACCATTTCAACAACAAAAAATACGGTAATCTTGTCAGGTGAACGATGTGTTAACTAATTTTATTGTTGTAAATATTTTGCAGTATATACATGTCTCAGTCATCAAACTGTATCCAAAAAAAAGCCATGTTAGAAGCAAACTGAACACACGTGAAAAGATGGGAACATGAAGAATTTCTTTAAGAAAACAAAGTAAAATGAAAAACTTTAAAAAGTTAAGAAAGATTAAAGAGAGATGATAGTGGCAGAAGCAAATTAGCTGGGCTCCTGCAGGACTGTGCAGCACCAGGACCATAAACACAGATGCCTTTTGATCCAGCAACTCCTTGCAAGTATTCCATACACAGGGCAAATACACACTGTCAGTAATGTTCACTCTAGCATGACGTGTAAGAGCGAACATCAGGAAAAAACTTAATGACCTCTCAGCAGGAGGCTGACTAGATGAATCATAGCAGATTTATGGAAAGCATGCAATTAACTCTTCTAAAAGTAACTTCCTTTGCAAGTGCTGACAGAAATATATCTATGACACATGGCTAAGTATAAAAATTAAAAGCAGAGTATAAGAAGTATATGCCTGTAATTGATTACCTCTCAAAAAAAAGCATGTATTACTTATTTATACTTGTATATAGATTTTTCTGGAAGGACTCAAGAAAAACAATCTAACGTGCTGTCTCTGTTGATGAGGACTTGGAGTTTGTGGTGGAAAGAGACTCACTTTCCCTCATATTTAGGATTTGTCAAAGTTTTATCTTATAATCAAAGTTCAGAATAAACTTGAAATAACATACATGACTAGATTCTTCAAAAAAGTCTGAAATCAAAATCTAAAAATAATCCATAAAATGAACGAGACAGAAGTATAAGCAATGTGCCATTTAGAGAAGCATGCTGGCATTCTATGATCTCAGATTAAAATCCCTGAGCTGTACCCCTCTGGCCACCATAGGGCAGCTGGCCCCCCTCTGGCCACCCAAGAGATGCCACCAGGGTTATAGTGACTTCCTGGGGAGGTAGTAAGACTTATTCATGTCACACTGAACTTCATGTCCCTCAGAAAGGGTTTTTCTGGGCAAAATTTTGATCTTTTTACCACCACTTGCTTTTTTAAATTAGAAAGTTTGCAACTTTGTTTTAAATGATATTAGGAAACCATCTCCCCCAAAATAATCAGGGCTGACTTAAAACTGTGGACAAATATACAACAATAGTTAAATATATTGTAAATAGCCCAGTATTTCTTGGAACAAAACCATCAAGTAATACTCAGGCCTGACTCTTGCATTGTCGTGCCAAACTCCAAGAAGCTGTGAGCAACTAAAGGGGTAAGAGAGAGAGACTTAGAGGATACAGAAACTTCAGTCCGAATCTTTAAAATGCATATTTAAATCTTAAAACTTTAAGATTTAATCATATTTTAAGATTCAGACAGAATATATATACACAGGCATTTTGTGAGTCGTGATTTTATTGATTTTTAAAATTGCAGTAAAATATACATAACATCTGGAGGAAGAAATGGCAACCTACTTCAGTATTCTTGCCTGGAGAATCCCATGGACAGAGAAGCCTGGCAGGTTACAGTCCAAGGGGTACAAAGACTCAGACACAACTGAAGCAACTTAGGACGAGATACATAACATAAATTTTACCATCTTAACCATTTCAAGAGTACAGTTCAGTAACGTTCATTCATGTTGCTCACAACTAGTCTCCAGAATTCTTTTCATCTTCCCAAACTGAAGCTCTGTACCCATTAAACAGCTGCTCTCCATCTCTCCCCATCCTCTGGCCCCAGGCAAGAGTTATTCGACTTGCTGTCTCTGTGACTCCAGAGATCTCAGTTGTGTGGAATCATATATTAGTCCTTTAGTGACTTGACCAGCTTATTTCACTGAGCATAATAAAAGGCAACTGCATGGTTCATCTATGTCGTGGCATCTATCAGAATCCCCTTCCTTCTTAAATGTACATCCACTATGTCAATATACCCCATTTTGTGTATCTGTTTATTCGTCAATGGACACTTGGGAGCTCACACCTTCGGTTGTTGTGAATAGTGCTGCTATGAACAGACATGGTGTCCATCATTTTATTCTTAATGGAACATATCCATTTGCCTGGTTTTCAGGCCCAGACCCATGGAAAGTGGCCTGTGAAGTGGTACGCTCCAGAATGTATCAACTACTACAAGTTCTCCAGCAAAAGTGATGTTTGGAGCTTCGGAGTGTTAATGTGGGAAGCATTTTCCTATGGGCAGAAGCCATATCGGGTGAGTTACTTGTGCTTCATTTCCTAATTATCAGGCCATCAGAACAGAGAAGCACCAGATTATCTTTACAGGACCCTGTAAATATCCCAAAAATATCAAATAAAAGACACANTGTCCATCATTTTATTCTTAATGGAACATATCCATTTGCCTGGTTTTCAGGCCCAGACCCATGGAAAGTGGCCTGTGAAGTGGTACGCTCCAGAATGCATCAACTACTACAAGTTCTCCAGCAAAAGTGATGTTTGGAGCTTCGGAGTGTTAATGTGGGAAGCGTTTTCCTATGGACAGAAGCCATATCGGGTGAGTTACTTGTGCTTCATTTCCTAATTACCAGGCCATCAGAACAGAGAAGCACCAGATTATCTTTACAGGACCCTGAAAAATATCAAATTTGGTCACCTTTCCTGAGTCTGTATCTTTTGAGAGTTAATGTGATCTCAGTTTATTCTAAACTGAAAGAAATATTTGAAACTATCTGGACAATATGAGGTTTTTTTTTTCATTGTGTACTATACACATAAATATGCATTCATATGTCAACAAAAATTCAGTTAACTGTCAAGTTCAGAGGGAAAAAAAGGAATTTTATCTGAGCCAAACTGAGGCTCATAACCCAGGAAGCAAATTCTTAGAAGGCACTGAGAGTTATTCCACCTGTTAAAAGTCGAAGGCGCAGTCTAGAGACAAGATCTTTTGAGACAAAAGATGATACATCAAAATGACATACTCGTTCACTAAGGATACACAGTCCAGGTAAGCATGTACAGAGGGAGCAGCAAGTTACCATGACACCCTCAGAGCTAAGAAAGAGCACTATTTTTTTAAAAAGTGACATTGCCAGTGTCAGAAGAGAGAAAGAAAATTGATCTCTGTGGTCAAGCAGGCACTCCTGTCTTTGAGGAGCTCGGGTTAATGTGTAGTGCAGATACACGCTGCCCATTAGTGAAGGAGAGAGGAGGTCAAAACACACAGAGAGGATTTTATACTTAATTTTTTTGTCCTGCCTTAAAATACAAATTTTACTTAAACATTTACCCAAATCAACATTCATTAGACTTGAAATAAAAATAATGGCTACTCTCATTTGCAAATGTGCAGTTCAGTAATCTTTTCTAAGATTTTTTTTTTCACATCAAAATATATATACAGAAAAGTGCACAAATCCTAGGCTACAGCTTGATGGAATTTCATAACTGGGACATTCCCATAAAGCCAGCCCCTAAAAGCAGAAACAGAAGCTCCCTTTTCCCCCTGCATGCACGAGACTTACCCCAAAGGTCACCCCACCTGATTCTTGGCATCACAGGTTAGATGCTTCTGTTTCTTGCACTTTATATAATTGCAGTCACACTGTATCTACTCTTTCGTCTCTTTTCGGGGATGGGTTCTATTTGTTTTACTGAATGCTGTGCTTGGTTTTGCATGGTTTAGGGAATGAAAGGTAGTGAAGTTTCTGCTATGCTGGAGAAAGGAGAGAGGATGGGGTGCCCACCAGGGTGTCCGAGAGAGATGTACGAGCTGATGACCCTGTGCTGGACCTATGAGTGAGTACCTAACCCTTCCTGCCATTTAGCCCAGTCCTCTGGAGGCAGATAGAATTGCCAGGCACTAATAAGGAGCATAAATGCTGTCTTTTCATGAATCAGGGATCGGCTGCCTTCTAAACAAACAATCGGGGACAGGTCTTGCTTCCTGGACCATACACTTCTGTTCTTTAGTCTAAAGAGTATACAATCACTCTAATTCCAGGTATGAAAATTTAAATGTAGGTGCTATCAGTCAGGGTTAAGGGGTGTTCAAAATAAAAAACAAATGTTCTTAAGTGTCTGGTCTGGGGATACATGCCATGTTTGGTAAGAGAAGATGATGGAAGTACTTAGCAGAGAGATGTCGTACTGTCCTAATTCCTGATCACCTTTCCGCCTGAGGCATGATCACGGATGGACTGGCTCAGGTTGCACTCCCCAGAAGTGACTCAGAACTTGAAACAGTGGCCCTAGAGTCTGCCCCAGTGGCCTGCCAGGTAGAGCACATGTGACATTGTAGGCAGGGGATATGCAGAGCTCAGCTGACAAGGGAAATGCATTGCCCCCGAGAATAAGGGACATGGCTTTTGACCTTGCCTGGGTTTGGCTGCCTGGATGTGTATTGTAGAGAAACCCAGGGCCAGGGCCTCCGTCCCTCTGACACAAAAGTGTGCTGCAGAGCCCTTGTAGCTTGGAAAAGATGCAGGTCTGTAATCAAGAGGAACTCATATATATGCCAATAGATTTAATATTTTGAGGATCAGGTTTCTTCTCGGGTATGATATCTGATGCTGCAGAATCATCTCCAGTTCAGTTCAGTTCAGTCGCTCGGTCATGTCCGACTCTTTGTGACCCCATGAATCGCAGCACGCCAGGCCTCCCTGTCCATCACCAACTCCCGGAGTTCACTCAGACTCACGTCCATCGAGTCAGTGATGCCATCCAGCCATCCCATCCTCTGTCGTCCCCTTCTCCTCCTGCCCCCAATCCCTCCTAGCATCAGAGTCTTTTCCAATGAGTCAACTCTTCGCATGAGGTGGCCAAAGTACTGGAGTTTCAGCTTTAGCATCATTCCTTCCAAAGAAAGCCCAGGGTTGATCTCCTTGAGAATGGACTGGTTGGATTTCCTTGCAGTCCAAGGGACTCTCAAGATGATGGATATTCTAAGTGCTTTCAGATGCAACCTGGAATTCTGCAACATCCCAGGAAGCATCTTCCATGACTGTAGCTGGGAATGGAAGTTAAGAATCTCTTTATTATCTAAAAGTGACCGGGGGGGTCAGCCAAGGGAAAGGGCAACTTTCCTCAGGGAGGTTAACAATTCTGGGCTGGGCGAACAGGAAACAAATTAACCAAGCACTTAAACACTGGATTACATATTGTGATGGTGTTATAGAGCAAAGCACATAACTTTGAGTGAGTTTTGAGTGAGTAGAGAATTTCCATCCTTGGGTGGGGAAGATCCCCTGGAGGAGGAAACAGCAACCCATTCCAATATTCTTGCCTGGAGAATTCCATTGACAGAGGAGCCTGGAGGGTTACAGGCACACAGAGTTGGACACTACTCCGACTGGGAGTAGTTGGACCCTCCTACCAGAGAGTCGCAAAGATTCAGACTCTACTAAGCAACTGAGTGCAGTGCAGCACCCGCACAGAGGATCTGCGAGGGGGCGGGGATTTTACTTCCATTGACAGGTCCATATTGGCCTCTTTCAGGAAGGGGTGTTCCAGCTGAGAACTGCAGGGTGAGGAAGTTGAGTGCAGGAAATGAGAAGAGAAGGAGGCTGCTGGGCACCAGGGTCAGAGCAGCGAAAGCACCGCAGACCCGGGTACACAGAAGTGGGCGGGACACCAGCAAGTACACAGGCCCCTTGGCCACGCTGCTCTGCAGAAGCTCAGAGTTTCCCTGGCTTCCTGGCAGCAGCCTGACCCGTAACGTAAAGGAGAGATTCTATGGGAAACCTGACCAGGCGTCTTTGCTGAGGGTCATTCTGCATTCCTATTTCCCCACACTAGTTCACTTGTCACATAAGGGGATCCCTGGAGAAAGGACAGGCTACCCACTCCAGTATTCATGGGCTTCCCTGGGGGCTCAGACGGTAAAGAATCCGCCTGCAATGCAGAAGACCTGGATTTGATCCCTGAGTCGGGAAGATCCCCTGGAGGAGGAAATAGCGATCCACTCCAGTATCCTTGCCTGGAGAATCCGCAAGGCAGGCTACGTCACAGAGTCGGACACGACTGAGTGACTAAGCACGACACACAATGCGGTCTATTCGGTGGATGAAACACTCACAGTAAGACTCAGGGACTTTGTGTGTATTCAGTCAGAGGAGAATACCCGTTTGGCAAAGATGAGGAGGTTGTGCTCTTCAGTTGTGGAAGCTTAGCAGCAGGAGGGGAGGCTTCCCTCTGTGTGGACACATTTCCACTCGTGGTTCTGCATCCCAGGCTTGGCCGTCACTTCCACTCCTGCACACCCCTTGGTGGCTGGAGACACATCTTGGTGGCTGGAGGAAGCTTTTGTCTCTAACCATGACCACAGATGACATACTTCAAGCAGCTTTATTGCTTGCTCTTCAAAACCATGAGTGCAAATGAAAACCATAAGTGCAACCATTTATTTTGATGCCATTTGCTAGAACAGCCCATTTTGGTTCTGTCACAACCACTGCTCTTATAACAGTGAGTGAGTGATTTTTTGTCCCTGTGTGTGATGCCTGGCTATTCTCTCATACCTAGACTGAACTGTGAGAAATTGCAGCTGCTGTTGGTCAAAAAGGTTGAATGTGGACAGTGTATGAAGTTTAACCTCAAGTTCTGTGTCACTTACTGGGCAATTTTACCCATTTGCAATATTGCCAAAAATCTTGCAAAATAAAATAACTTCCAAACAAGGACACATTCTCAGAGTTTTAAGAAATACTTGCTTTCAGCTGATCCTGTTCAGTAGGCCTATGTTAGAAGAAACAGAGATGCCTATAGATGTTTGTTTAGAGGTTGCAGATTGTTAAGAACTTTCACCCATGGTTTGCATACACCATTGCCTCACCTGCTAACAGTGACAAAAGTAAGACTTTGCCACATTAAGGTGTGTAATAGCAGCATGTTTTCAGAAAATCTAGAGCCGTCTACTGGGGCGCAACCTTAAATTGTGCCCCCATTTTTTTCTTAAAAAAATTAGGAGCTAAGTTAAATGTGTATCTACAGCACACTGATCAACTAAGTATTTTCAGACGCGTTCTGTTTTGCTAGATCATAAATAGACTGTCTCTGAAAATGGGGTTTATAGATCTAAAAGTGGGGTGTAAAGTCACCTGGGTACCCTATTGTATGCAGGTTGGTTCTGTGGGTCTGGGGTGGGCCTGACACTGTGTTCCCCAGAGGCTTCTGGTCACCTGAGCCCAGAGCAGAGGTGTGCTGTGACCATGGGTTCCTGAGGAAGCCAGCAGAGGGCGCTGTCACTCCGCTCGCACTTGGCCTGCAAAGGCCCCGGCTGTGATCAGCGCTTTTTCTCTAGCATCGATAAATGACAGTAATACCTCTCTTCCCTTTGCAGCGTGGAGAACAGGCCTGGATTCGTAGCTGTGGAACTGCGGCTGCGCAATTACTACTACGACGTGGTTAACTAAAGGCTCCCACGCCGTCTTTCAGCAGATGAGCGGCTGCGGAAAGACTTTTCTAGTGTGTTGGTTTTGAGCTCTCGTCTCCCTCTGCCCATTGGGAGAGACGGCTCATGTGGACTGTGTCCGTGACTGTTGTTCCCCCAAGGCCTGTCCTGGAACACACCCTCCACAAAGTAAACCCGCCCCAGAGAAGCAGTGGGAAGACAGACAGACAGCAGGACTAAGGAGCCTATGGATTCATGTGTGTTTCTTGTCCACGTGGCACGTTGTTTGCAGAATTTGTTTGCAAATTCCTTTCTCATTTTCCAGTTTTCCGGCTCCTGGGTTGCATTTGAACACCCAGCATCACCATGGCGTGCTGAGCCCTCTTGCCCACCTTGGCTGCAATTTCTGGAGGATGCCTTTGGCTTGTGACACCTGCCAGGGAGGGAAAGGAGAGGAGAAGGGGTTTGGCGCTTCGACAGGTCCTGAGACTGAGTCCTGCCACTGAGAAACTTTCCCCAATAAAAGTGCTTTGAGGCTTAAAAACAAACAAATCAGGCTGAATCAGTGCAGTTTCTAAGCCTGCAGCCCAGTTCGGGGAAAACAGAAAGTTTGGATCCTGCTTTTGCTCCGTGTGTTCTGAGGCAGAAAGTTCGGGTCTACGTGGAAAATGGGGCCTGTCAGAATGAATTGGCTTGGCCTACTCTCCCCGCAACAGCCTCTCTCCTTCAGACTCTCTACAGGCTGTACTTGACTGAAGACTGATAAAGAAGGTTTTTTGTAAAGATCCAGTAGGGGAGAAGGTGCCCGTCATCTGAGGTCTGACCAAGGACAAGCAGCAGGGTGCTGCGGGCTGCTGTCTGTTTAGCCAGGCTTCCTCTGCTGCAGCTGGAATTCCCTGACTTTCTCTGTATTCCTGGTAAGGGACAACCTGTTGGCCAAGGCCATCTAAAGATAAGTTTCTGAGGCAAGTATTAATTCAAAATAAAGCCAAAGACCCTGCCCTGCCCACGAGTAGGCCTCACTGAATATGATTTTCAGCTGAAGCTACAAAACCCAGGAAATCTTTTCTAGTCCCCTGCTTCTTAGTTAATCCTGACTATTGTTTGATCATATGTAGGGCATCAGCTCATTGATATCAGGTTTGCTGTAGCTCTTGAAGGTAGGTGTTGATTGGCCATCCTTCTTAGTTAGGTCTGTCAAGACACATAAACTCAGAGCATCTCATCATCAGCTGCGTCTACATCCAGCTGATAGCCAGAGGAGGAGGCCCCCATCCTGACAGGGGAGCTGGGGACAGAGAAAGGCAGCGGTCAGCACCCCAGTTTAGCCAGGCAAAGACATGAGTTCCCTGAAACTTTCAGAGCCTACCCCTGCTTTTTGGAATCGTGCCACCTCGTGGTTTATTTCCTGTGTTAAAGAGAGGATCCCTGTGTGCTGCGCAGATACTCGGGGCACAGCATTGAAATTATAAAGATTAGTGACTCAATCTCTGTGGTCAGGCTATGTAGAATTATCAGAGGAAGATCTGGATAAAGCGAGGATGGCATCTAAGAAAGAGGCCATCCATACACACTGCTGGACTCCCAGGCTCCTTCTTCAGCCCTAAAGTGTGTCTGTAGCTGAGGCCGCATGCATACAGGAGTAAGGGGCGTGCATGTAGTGAGTGGGCAGAGCTCTTTCCTTCTCTCCATTGGGATTGTCCACTGCTTAGCATCTCCTCACGCCTCCCTGGAGTCAGGGGAGGAAGCACATCTAGAATGCTAGCGGGCAAGAGAAACCCGCCTGGGAGGCAGCCAGCGCTTGCCCCTCCCCCTGTGTCCTCTGCTTCTCCCCCGGTGGAGAGAGATCTGAGTGTAGAATTCCCCCTGTGGCCAGTGTCCACATCTTATCTAGTGAAAACTGTGTCCTGTGTTATGGATAACTCTCCTTTCCCCTGGGGTCACAGAGGAGGGGACACAGGAAAAGGCATCCTTGTAGAAGAGGGATTTGTGATGTAAATGAGCAAAATTTGGAAGGTTAGGGCTTCCTCTGGGGCAACTGGCCTGGGTTGGGCTTTCGCATGCATGCTGCCCTTCTGATGGTTCTAAGCGCGTCTTTACCCTGATCTGGGCTCACTCCATGTGCCTGCAGTCCATGTGGCTTTCAGTCCACATTTAACAGGAACAAAAGGACAGCATGATGGATACATTGCCCTGGCCAGCATCAGTTGTCTGCTGATGCCACAAACACCTTGTTCCTCAGTGGGACCAAAAGTTTTTGTAACAGAAACATAATTCATTCTGTGGTTAAAATAATGCTTTTTGTTTGAACCTGTTCTTTCCCTGCAATTGCTGGTATCAGCCTTGCCTTTGCCACTGGATGGTGACTTCACATTTACCCCCAACCAATGACTGCAGAACCCCACCTAGGTTTTCACATGTGGGGCAGACTGCCGGATTGTCAGGCCTCCAGCCTCCCAAGGAGCACAGTTGACCAGTTAATCTGGGCATCGTATTCTCCATTCATTTCAGAAGAGCAATCTTTTGTCACCGGACTTTTTTTCAACTGTAATTTTTAATAAAAAATTTAAATGAGCTTTGTGATGAGTTGCATGGATGTAAGTAAAATATGATAGGTATGCTCGGTCACTCAGTCATGTCTGATTCTTTGTGACCCATGGACTGTAGCCCACCAGGCTTCTCTGTCAGTGGGATTTCCCAGGCAAGAATACTGGAGTGGAGTGCCATTTCCTCCTCTAGGGGATCTTCCCAATCCAGGGGTCAAAACTGTGTCTCTTACGCCTCCTGGATTGAAAGGTGGGTTCTTTAGCACTAGCACCACCTGGGAAGCCCGAAATAGGATAGGTATACTGTCAAATGCACTGCGTCAAACAGCATGTCCAATGGGCGGCGTGCTTAACAATAAGTCCCCAGCCACGGCCCAGAAGGGCGGATGTTTGCAGACTGGAGGGAATGGATCTGGACGTTTCTGCCATGCACAGAAGGGAAAGGCCTATTGATGAGGGCCCTGAGCCACTGAGCTCCTCTGTTTACAGGCAGGGGTTTGCCCAGCAAGAGCCTTGCAGCTCACAATGTACCCTAATGGGATGTGGGCTGACAAGACAGAAATCCCAAAAGGGGCCAGAGCAGGGCTGTGGGTGTGAACTTCCCCTTTCTCTGTACACAGAGCTTAGGGAGCACTGGAGGCGACAAGGAAAGAAAGCCAGAGCCCCCGTTCCGTTTTAAAGGAGGTTGGTTACACACACATGCATGGACATCACACAGATACATGCCTTGCCTGTAACGTACCTCATAAACACACATGCCACACATATATACTGAACCTTACTGCCAACGACCACTGCATTGGAATTCAGCGCAAGTCTAAGGCAGACGTCCTGCAGTGGGATATATGGTGGTGGCTCTCATCTTTCTTCTACCTGCTCTACGCCAGGGTCAAGTACCAGAGTCTCTCCTGGCTGCCAGCCTCCCTCCAGCTCCAATAGAATTCCTCCGGCTCCTGGCAGGCAGAGGTTTGAAGGAGACCTGGGTTGACTGGCCTCACTCTCGCTTGGTGTGCTCTAAGATCAGGACGGCCCTAGGACAGGAACAACACAGACTGCCAAACAGCCCCTTGGCGGGTTGCACTAACCTTGGGGGAGTCATACAGACTCAGCCTCCTGATGTGCAAAAGTGCAGCTGAGGGTTACCCACTGAGTGCCCTGGCACACGTAAGTGCCAGGCCCAGAGGCGGGATGGGGGAGGGGGGGGAGCGGGGCTGCATATTCTAAAAATGCCCCATCACCACAGCACCTGGCCTGCGGGAATTCTGCAGGCCAGCAGGTGGCGCTGAGTGATGGTGCAGGAAATGACTTCTTCAACCTCAGGGAGAGAGCAGAAAACTAGCCATCCCGTTTGTGATCACTGTGAGCGAGCAGAGCCCAAGCAATCACATGTTTGTGACCACTGGAAACGGTGACGTGAAGTGGCTTTATCACCAAACTGAGCTTGGGCTGAGAGAGATTTTAAGACCCTTGGCTTGACTTTCCAAAGGCAGGAAGGGACTTCAAAACCAGTTAATAAACACTTTCTCACTTCAGAAAAAGCACCTGTTAGACTTTGTCTGTCCCGAGCTGCATTTAGGATGAGAGTTGCTGGGGCCCAAGGGAAAGGGGTTAGCAGAGAACAGCCGCCTTCCTGTAAGCTGGGGTGACTTCTTGTCCACTCAGTAGTTCCACTGAAATTGTCGACTTGAGAAAGAGAAGGCATTTTCCCCACTGCACCCACGCAGGCCAAACTGAGGAGCCTGAGAAGTAACCCCCTTTATGGAAAGTCCTGTGATTACTATAAAGAAACATACCCAGGGACCACCTAATACAAGGAAATGACAACTCCTCATGTGATCCTGAACTGCCCACCAATTTGTAGACACCTAAGCTCAGATGGTAAAGCGTCTGTCTACAATGCAGGAGACCCGGGTTCGATTCCTGGCTTGGGAAGATCCCCTGGAGAAGGAAATGGCAGCCCACTCCGGTATTCTTGCCTGGAAAATCCCATGGACCGCAGAGCCTGGTAGGCTACTGTCCATGGGGTTGCAAAGAGTCAGACACGACTGAGCAACTTCATTTCATTCAAGACCAGGAGTGGCAGTGGCTCCCAGCTTCTGAAACATACAGCTGATTTTCAGAAAAATAAAAATAACTGAAAGAGCCAGAATGAGATCTTAATTCAGGACAAACGATGCCGGCATTTAGCACTTTAGGCAGTCATTGCTTCCCTCTAGGCATTGGCTTGTGGCCTCAGGATGGAAGTCATCCCCACCCTCAGGGAAAACCAGTCCTCTTGAATCATGGCCTTTCTCAGGCACTGGAAGCCCAGCAAAGGCAAAGTGCACTCAAGCACCCAAGCCCTGCCCCTTCTCCTTCCCCCTGCCATCACCCAAAGAGAAGCCCAATAAACAGCTCGCAAGTGTCTTCCCTCCAAACGTTGAAATCAGCCAGGGGAGCTGTTGTCGAATTGTTAAGTCGTGAAAAACTCTTGTGTGACCCTATGAACTGTAGCCCCCTCGACGCCTCTGTCCATGGGCTTCTCCAAGCAAGAATACTGGAGTGGGTTGCCAAGACTTTCTCCAGCGGATCTTCCTGACCCAAGGACTGAGCCCATGTCTACTGCATTGGCAAGCGGATTCTTTACCAGTGACCACCAGGGAAGCTCAAGGAAGCAGTTAACATGTATTTATTGCTGAAAAACTAGCCCCGTCCGGTTCTCAAATGTGGGTTATTTACACTCCATATTCTCTCTCTCTCTCTCTCTCTCACACACACACACACACACAATGCCAGGACACATATAATCACTCTTTCCTTCGAAGAAAAAGAAATCAAACGATGGCATTTTCATACATATGGAAGGCGCAGGGCATATAACTTGATGTTTCATCACATAGGACTCTTTGTAAGACCACTTATTTTTTTTTTTAGTTTTACAGTATTAACCTACATTAAGAAAGAACGTGGACATTCCTAGCGGTCCAGTGATTAAGACTCCTCACTTGCACTGCAGGGGAAATAGGTTCATTCCCTGGTGAGGGAACTAAGATCCCACATGCCACACCATGTAGCCAAACATGAAAGAAAGAAAGAGCATATTCCCGGAGCCACCGCCACCAAGTCCAGCAAGCATCCGTCTGGATAGCCAGCACATCCTGAGCTGCGATTCGGCCCATCTGTGCCTGTTTGAACTCGTGATCTCACCAGCCTGGCACTGCCAGTCACCGCCCTCCTAGGGGATATTCGCTGACCAAGCGATGCTCTCAGCCCACATGCCACTCAACTGAGGCCATTTCCAGGAGCTATTTTTTCAGCTAGGCGTTATTTTACCAAAGCCATGAGTCATGAGACTTGATGCCTTTGCAATCTTTGAGGTCTTTGAATGACTCAGTTTTCCATGACTACCATTCAGCTGTGGAACAGTGAGTGGAAAACGAACATTTCGCTGACCAAGCGATGCTCTCAGCCCACATGCCACTCAACTGAGGCCATTTCCAGGAGCTATTTTTTCAGCTAGGCGTTATTTTACCAAAGCCATGAGTCATGAGACTTGATGCCTTTGCAATCTTTGAGGTCTTTGAATGACTCAGTTTTCCATGACTACCATTCAGCTGTGGAACAGTGAGTGGAAAACGAACATTGTTCACAAACAACTCTTCCTCATTCATAAAAGTAAAGAGCCAGTGTCTAGTTGCTATTAATTCTCCACAGCACATATGAAGTAATGACATCATGAATTTTCTATAAACCACCAAGGCTGTCAAAGCTGTTTGGAAGACGACGCTGTAAATACTCATGGCCTGTGAATAGCTGCTCAAGTCCCTTCTTCCCTGACGTGGGGGCAGGGTAGAGGCGTCAGCCTCGTAGGCAGCAAGCAGGTGAGGAAAGGAAGGAAAGATCATTGATCAAGAAAACCATTTTGGTAAGGGGGCTTGGGCCAGAAAGAAAATGATTTTCACCAGAGTAGGCGAGTTACCTGCATTCTCTGCACAGGAAGTGGGTTTTTGATTCTGTGATGTACCCGGTGATGCTTGGAGAACATCAGGAGTGGCATCTCCTCTCATCCTGAAGGTACCCTGGAGAGCACGACCTCTGAGCACTGGATGTGTTCCCAGGGAGGCCAGGGAGCTTTCTGCCTGCCCAGGTGCCCAAGTGAGCAACCTTACATAGCAGAGTGCTGCCCCCCAAGCACCCGCCAGAACTGAGGCACATGAGCTGCCCAATAAGCCCCCAGCCCACAGCTCCCCCTCCTCTTCTTGCTTCTGTCAACATGCAACCCTGGAGAAAAAAAACAGGATGCTTGATGAAGACAAACCCACTTATCTCTACCTTTTACCTCAAGCGAGTATGTACACAGTAGGAAAACCAGACAGAAAGAAGGTGACCTAAATACACAGTCTGTATCAGGACACCAGGACCTGAACAGACTCCTCTAGGCTCAGAGATGAAGCCAAGCTTCCGAGACAGACAGAACTGAGCGGAGGCGATCGCTCCAAAGAAAAGGGCTGCCCAGCTAAAGAACAGCACACCGCAGACAGCCATGGCAAATGATTTACTCTGCAATCAGAACATGTAGACATTTGTTCCATCTGGAACATTCCTTCTCTTCAAGTCAGTATGATGTCCGTTCCTGAATGTCCTACAATGAGATTTTCCTGTATCTTTCCTGTGCCTCATTCTTAGGCACTGGGAGGGATTGAGGGCAGGAGGAGAAGGGGACGACCGAGAATGAGATGGCTGGATGGCATCACTGACTCGATGGACGCGAGTCTGAGCGGACTTCGGCAGCTGGTGATGGACAGGGAGGCCTGGCGTGCTGCGATTCATGGGGTCGCAAAGAGTCGGACACGACTGAGCGACTGAACTGAACTGAAGTCATCATGTTCCCCAGTCTACTTTCTCATTTAAGGTGAGGGTTTGCCTTAAAGTGCCAGTGAGTTCCTTCTACTCCACAGCCCTACTTCTGTATGTCATAATTTGAAAACACAGGGTCCAAAATTGGCTCATGGGACCTGTACTCTGTTGTAATGTTCCCCAGGGATTCTGTGTGAGTGTGTGTGTGAAGCTGTGTCAAACAGGTGTTCAGATTTTTTCCTTTTTTTCAGATCTGCTTGTAGTTAAAAAAAAGAAAAAAAAAAACTTTTCACCTTTTATTGGAATATAGCTGAATAACAATGTTGTGATTGTTTCGGTGGACAGCAAAGGGACTCAGCCATACACATACATGTATTCATTCTCTCCCAAACACCCTTCTCATTCAGGCTGCTACAGAACATTGAGCAGAGTTCCCTGTGGTATATAGTAGGTCCTTGCTGGTTATCCATTTTAATAGAGCAATATGGACACATGGATCCCAGACTCCCTAACTATCCCTTCCCCATATCCTTCCCCCTGGCAATTGTAAGTTTGTTCTCTAAGTCTATGAGTCTGTTTTTGCTTTGTAAATAAGTTTGTTTGTATCATTTCTTTTTAGATTCCACATACAAGGGATGACATACGCTATGTCTCCTTCTCTGAATTTCTTCACTCAGTGTGACAATCTCTAGGTCCATCCATGTTGTTGAAAATGGCATTATTTCATTCTTTTTAGTGGCTGAGTAATATTTCATTGAATGTATGTACCGCATCTACTGTATCCATTCCTCTGTTGATGGACATTTAGGTTGCTTCCATGTTTGGGCTATTATAAATCGTGCTGAAATGAACACTGAGGTGCATGCATCCTTTCAGATCATGTTTTTCTCTGGATACGTGTCCAGGAGTGGGATTGCAGGGTCATATGCAGACTTTCCTGTACTTTTAATACTCCTCTCAACATAAAAATTCCTCTTTATTGTTAACAACCTGATCACTGCTTTCCCCACTTCAGCTCTCCGTGGGCAGAACTGGCTTCCCCCACTCAGCAGCATGGACCAAGGGCACTGTTACTGATATCTTTGTAAGGGTCTAATGTCTCAGTGCACAGGAAAAGCTGCTTTGCCTCCACTGCAGAGACTCGCCTGCTGCCCTGCAGTGAAGGGGGGTGTGGGTGCTGGGGAGCCCCATGTCAGGAGAGAGGCAGGTCTACTGAGAGCAGGCGGCATGCTTCCCGCACCTGCAGGTGCATCCTCAGTGGAACTTGGGCTTTTCTGTGACTCCTTGTCCCCCCGCCCCTGAGGAACCAGCCCACTGGCAGAGTGGGCGTGCACGGCGCTTGGAAGCTAGCCACGGCCCAGGCTGTCTTAAAGACAACTCCCTGCATGGCTGACAGGGGCAAGGACCCTTCCTCGGCCTTGGCTGAAGCCTCAAGCCACTGTTGATTCTTCTTCACCAGGAGAGAAAACAAAGTTAGACCACTCATCCATGTCGCTTGAAAGTGACACGCAGCTTTTGGATCATGCCCGGTGAACACACGTGTGTCAGAGGACAAAACTTCCATGGAGATGCCTTCTGGCAACCCATGGCCTGCACCTCTGACCACTCGGACAACCAGCATGCACAGGACTTTAAAACTGATTTTTAAAAATCAAGCAAAGTATGAATGCCCCGAACATTGCTCACACACACACACATGGTTCATCTTGCCTTGGTAGACTAGGTGTGTGTGGTGTCATTTTTGAGCACACTGTAATAGAATCTGCCTCTGCATAATGTAGCTTGCAAAGCCTTTTGAGGTACATTTTCTATTTTTAGTCTGAAAAACAATCAACTTTTGAGATGATTATGGTCACTGATTCTTCATTTTACAAATGGAAATTTCCTGACTCAGAAAAGAGCTGCCCAAAAGAAGCCAACCCAGATGTCTTCATCTAATACCACTGGTTCCTAGGCCTAACTGCACAGTAGAGTCCGCTGGAACCTTAAAAATGCTGGTGTCCAGGCTGCATTCTCTACAGTGTTCCCACAGCAATACTCCATTCATCTGGAGTGGAGCCTTGGGGGCCAAGGCATTGATAATACTTGGCAGTGCAACCCATCCCCCTTGTGTGGCCCATCACTGGTGCTCCTCTGTATCAGGGCTCTAACTTGGGCGACTTGGAACCATTTGGCATTCTGGGACAGGAAGTTCAAGTCAGAGCCCCACCTGAGTTCCAGGAGGTTGGGTTTCTTCAATGAAGGCCAAGTGACATTGACCATTTTTCTATGATGGGTCATTGAACACCCACCAGGACAGTTCTCTAAGAAGCCCCCGGCAATTGCAAAGCATCTCAGTGAAAAGTGAAGGTCTTGAATTCTTTTGGCTGATAGAAATCTGGCTTGGTGGTTTTGACTGTTAAACCTCATCACTTCCCTGTGATTTGGGTTCCAACTTTTCACGAAAGAACTGAGAAATCTGTGGCACGAAGAAGTCAGTGTCATGATCAGCTTGTTGGTGTTGGCCAGCAAATTGGGAAACANGAGACGGCTCATGTGGACTGTGTCCGTGACTGTTGTTCCCCCAAGGCCTGTCCTGGAACACACCCTCCACAAAGTAAACCCGCCCCAGAGAAGCAGTGGGAAGACAGACAGACAGCAGGACTAAGGAGCCTATGGATTCATGTGTGTTTCTTGTCCACGTGGCACGTTGTTTGCAGAATTTGTTTGCAAATTCCTTTCTCATTTTCCAGTTTTCCGGCTCCTGGGTTGCATTTGAACACCCAGCATCACCATGGCGTGCTGAGCCCTCTTGCCCACCTTGGCTGCAATTTCTGGAGGATGCCTTTGGCTTGTGACACCTGCCAGGGAGGGAAAGGAGAGGAGAAGGGGTTTGGCGCTTCGACAGGTCCTGAGACTGAGTCCTGCCACTGAGAAACTTTCCCCAATAAAAGTGCTTTGAGGCTTAAAAACAAACAAATCAGGCTGAATCAGTGCAGTTTTTAAGCCTGCAGCCCAGTTCGGGGAAAACAGAAAGTTTGGATCCTGCTTTTGCTCCGTGTGTTCTGAGGCAGAAAGTTCGGGTCTACGTGGAAAATGGGGCCTGTCAGAATGAATTGGCTTGGCCTACTCTCCCCGCAACAGCCTCTCTCCTTCAGACTCTCTACAGGCTGTACTTGACTGAAGACTGATAAAGAAGGTTTTTTGTAAAGATCCAGTAGGGGAGAAGGTGCCCGTCATCTGAGGTCTGACCAAGGACAAGCAGCAGGGTGCTGCGGGCTGCTGTCTGTTTAGCCAGGCTTCCTCTGCTGCAGCTGGAATTCCCTGACTTTCTCTGTATTCCTGGTAAGGGACAACCTGTTGGCCAAGGCCATCTAAAGATAAGTTTCTGAGGCAAGTATTAATTCAAAATAAAGCCAAAGACCCTGCCCTGCCCACGAGTAGGCCTCACTGAATATGATTTTCAGCTGAAGCTACAAAACCCAGGAAATCTTTTCTAGTCCCCTGCTTCTTAGTTAATCCTGACTATTGTTTGATCATATGTAGGGCATCAGCTCATTGATATCAGGTTTGCTGTAGCTCTTGAAGGTAGGTGTTGATTGCCCATCCTTCTTAGTTAGGTCTGTCAAGACACATAAACTCAGAGCATCTCATCATCAGCTGCGTCTACATCCAGCTGATAGCCAGAGGAGGAGGCCCCCATCCTGACAGGGGAGCTGGGGACAGAGAAAGGCAGCGGTCAGCACCCCAGTTTAGCCAGGCAAAGACATGAGTTCCCTGAAACTTTCAGAGCCTACCCCTGCTTTTTGGAATCGTGCCACCTCGTGGTTTATTTCCTGTGTTAAAGAGAGGATCCCTGTGTGCTGCGCAGATACTCGGGGCACAGCATTGAAATTATAAAGATTAGTGACTCAATCTCTGTGGTCAGGCTATGTAGAATTATCAGAGGAAGATCTGGATAAAGCGAGGATGGCATCTAAGAAAGAGGCCATCCATACACACTGCTGGACTCCCAGGCTCCTTCTTCAGCCCTAAAGTGTGTCTGTAGCTGAGGCCGCATGCATACAGGAGTAAGGGGCGTGCATGTAGTGAGTGGGCAGAGCTCTTTCCTTCTCTCCATTGGGATTGTCCACTGCTTAGCATCTCCTCACGCCTCCCTGGAGTCAGGGGAGGAAGCACATCTAGAATGCTAGCGGGCAAGAGAAACCCGCCTGGGAGGCAGCCAGCGCTTGCCCCTCCCCCTGTGTCCTCTGCTTCTCCCCCGGTGGAGAGAGATCTGAGTGTAGAATTCCCCCTGTGGCCAGTGTCCACATCTTATCTAGTGAAAACTGTGTCCTGTGTTATGGATAACTCTCCTTTCCCCTGGGGTCACAGAGGAGGGGACACAGGAAAAGGCATCCTTGTAGAAGAGGGATTTGTGATGTAAATGAGCAAAATTTGGAAGGTTAGGGCTTCCTCTGGGGCAACTGGCCTGGGTTGGGCTTTCGCATGCATGCTGCCCTTCTGATGGTTCTAAGCGCGTCTTTACCCTGATCTGGGCTCACTCCATGTGCCTGCAGTCCATGTGGCTTTCAGTCCACATTTAACAGGAACAAAAGGACAGCATGATGGATACATTGCCCTGGCCAGCATCAGTTGTCTGCTGATGCCACAAACACCTTGTTCCTCAGTGGGACCAAAAGTTTTTGTAACAGAAACATAATTCATTCTGTGGTTAAAATAATGCTTTTTGTTTGAACCTGTTCTTTCCCTGCAATTGCTGGTATCAGCCTTGCCTTTGCCACTGGATGGTGACTTCACATTTACCCCCAACCAATGACTGCAGAACCCCACCTAGGTTTTCACATGTGGGGCAGACTGCCGGATTGTCAGGCCTCCAGCCTCCCAAGGAGCACAGTTGACCAGTTAATCTGGGCATCGTATTCTCCATTCATTTCAGAAGAGCAATCTTTTGTCACCGGACTTTTTTTCAACTGTAATTTTTAATAAAAAATTTAAATGAGCTTTGTGATGAGTTGCATGGATGTAAGTAAAATATGATAGGTATGCTCGGTCACTCAGTCATGTCTGATTCTTTGTGACCCATGGACTGTAGCCCACCAGGCTTCTCTGTCAGTGGGATTTCCCAGGCAAGAATACTGGAGTGGAGTGCCATTTCCTCCTCTAGGGGATCTTCCCAATCCAGGGGTCAAAACTGTGTCTCTTACGCCTCCTGGATTGAAAGGTGGGTTCTTTAGCACTAGCACCACCTGGGAAGCCCGAAATAGGATAGGTATACTGTCAAATGCACTGCGTCAAACAGCATGTCCAATGGGCGGCGTGCTTAACAATAAGTCCCCAGCCACGGCCCAGAAGGGCGGATGTTTGCAGACTGGAGGGAATGGATCTGGACGTTTCTGCCATGCACAGAAGGGAAAGGCCTATTGATGAGGGCCCTGAGCCACTGAGCTCCTCTGTTCACAGGCAGGGGTTTGCCCAGCAAGAGCCTTGCAGCTCACAATGTACCCTAATGGGATGTGGGCTGACAAGACAGAAATCCCAAAAGGGGCCAGAGCAGGGCTGTGGGTGTGAACTTCCCCTTTCTCTGTACACAGAGCTTAGGGAGCACTGGAGGCGACAAGGAAAGAAAGCCAGAGCCCCCGTTCCGTTTTAAAGGAGGTTGGTTACACACACATGCATGGACATCACACAGATACATGCCTTGCCTGTAACGTACCTCATAAACACACATGCCACACATATATACTGAACCTTACTGCCAACGACCACTGCATTGGAATTCAGCGCAAGTCTAAGGCAGACGTCCTGCAGTGGGATATATGGTGGTGGCTCTCATCTTTCTTCTACCTGCTCTACGCCAGGGTCAAGTACTAGAGTTTCCTGGCTGCCAGCCTCCCTCCAGCTCCACTAGAATTTCTTCGGCTCCTGGCAGGCAGAGGTTTGAAGGAGACCTGGGTTGACTGGCCTCACTCTCGGTTGGTGTGCCCCAAGATCAGGACGGCCCCAGGACAGGAACGACACAGACTGCCAAACAGCCCCTTGGCGGGTTGCACTAACCTTGGGGGAGTCGTACAGACTCAGCCTCCTGATGTGCAAAAGTGCAGCTGAGGGTTACCCACTGACTGCCCTGGCACACGTAAGTGCCAGGCCCAGAGGCGGGATGGGGGAGGTGGGGGGGCGGGGCTGCATATTCTAAAAATGCCCCATCACCACAGCACCTGGCCTGCGGGAATTCTGCAGGCCAGCAGGTGGCGCTGAGTGATGGCGCAGGAAATGACTTCTTCAACCTCAGGGAGAGAGCAGAAAACTACCCATCCCGTTTGTGATCACTGTGAGCGAGCAGAGCCCAAGCAATCACATGTTTGTGACCACTGGAAACGGTGACGTGAAGTGGCTTTATCACCAAACTGAGCTTGGGCTGAGAGAGATTTTAAGACCCGTGGCTTGACTTTCCAAAGGCAGGAAGGGACTTCAAAACCAGTTAATAAACACTTTCTCACTTCAGAAAAAGCACCTGTTAGACTTTGTCTGTCCCGAGCTGCATTTAGGATGAGAGTTGCTGGGGCCCGAGGGAAAGGGGTTAGCAGAGAACAGCCGCCTTCCTGTAAGCTGGGGTGACTTCTTGTCCACTCAGTAGTTCCACTGAAATTGTCGACTTGAGAAAGAGAAGGCATTTTCCCCACTGCACCCACGCAGGCCAAACTGAGGAGCCTGAGAAGTAACCCCCTTTATGGAAAGTCCTGTGATTACTATAAAGAAACATACCCAGGGACCACCTAATACAAGGAAATGACAACTCCTCATGTGATCCTGAACTGCCCACCAATTTGTAGACACCTAAGCTCAGATGGTAAANCATGGGAAGGTGGATCCGTAGCCCGGGGACTGGGGACCCCCGTGACAGCTGGAAGGAGAAGAGAGAGGCGTAGAGTGCGTGGAGGGACGAGGAGGGCGGTGGCGCGGCGTGCCCCAGCCTGGCCCCTCGCCCTCCCCCAGGTGTGTACACCTGCAGCGGGCCCACCTCCCCCGGGCGCCTCAGGGAAGGGGGCGGGTGAGGGACTAGCCTGCAGCTCCCCCGGCCTGAAGCAACTCCATCCTCTCCTGCAGCTGCCGGACGTGCGCCTCCAGGTCGCGGTTCCGAGCCTGGGCCTCGCGGAGTTGACTGCGGGGAGGTGAGGACTGTGAGCCCTTGAGGCTCTGACTTGAGAGGCTGCTAAAGGTGGTGACTGCCCCCAGTCCCCGACCCTGACCTGGCGAAGTTCTGATTGGCCTTATGGATGGCTGCTAGCTCCTGGCTCAGGCTCTGCCGGGTCAGCACCTCCTCCTCCAGGGCCTCCTGGAGCTCCCGCAGCGTCACCTCTGGCTCTGCCACCGCCTCCGGAATGGTCTCGGGAACTGCCTCTTCAGCCTGGGTATGGAAACGGGGCTTAGGGCGGCCTGAGGTCTGGGGAGCATTCAAGGCAGGACTGGGATCCTCCCTCGACCTCTATTCCTGCACCCTCTAGATTCTTCTGGAATCTCCACAGCTCCACAATGATCCAGACAACCTCCTTTGAAGGGGTAATGCCAGCTCAGTCCTATTCATCTCCAGCCTTTACTCTGGTCTCCTCCCATCCACCATCCACACCAAAACCAAAGGGATGTTCCTATAACACTGCTCAACTTGACCAGGTCCCTCCTCTGCTCAGATTTTCTCCAGCCCCTCAGAGCCCTCATGAGGAGGCACGCCACACTGAAAGGCCCTGTCTGGTGTGCCTGGGCTGGCCTCAGCCACCCCACTCCTCATTCGTCACTGTCCTTTCTCCTGGAACAGTGCAGCCGTACTACCCTCCTTTCACATTTAGGAGCATATCAGCTGGTTCCCATCTCAGAGCCCTTACTCTTAAGGTTCTCTTTGCTTTTCCTCCCTTGGGTGGTCCTCCTTCTTCTCTGGGGCTTCCCCTCCCTTCAGAGTCCCCCTCCATGCATTAGAAATTAGAACTCAGTGACCTGTTCTAATTTCTTTGTGAGGGTCACGTCTGACCGAAGTAGCCTAGTCTCTACTTAGTCTTCCAACCCTTTCTATGGAGGAAGTTGCCAGGAGGTCCAGCATGCCATGGCACATGGTACCCCGAAGGCCCCCCCTTCTTGCCCCTCACTGACTCTCCTCCAGGGACTCACCGTTTCCTCTGGTGGGAGCACTGTGGGTTCCAGGCTGGGCTCTTGCAATGGCTCAGGCAATGGCTCGGCCTCCAGTTCCATGGGCGTGGAGCCCAGGATCTCATCATCCCTGCGGAGAGGAGGCGGCCGAGGGGTGGGAGGAAGAACTGGCCTCACCCCAGAGGCTGCTAATCCCCTAGGTTTAGAGCCAGGACACCCTAGCCTGTGCCCTGGGGCAGCCAGACCTGAAGTCTCCGAGGTTTAAGGAGGGAGAGAGGCAGAGAGAACGGGACAAACTGCCAGGATGGGATGGGGGGAGGGGAACAGGTCCTCTTGTTAGGAAAAGGCCAGCCCCTGGCATGGCCTCAGGCCCCTGGAAGCTGAGCTTCCCTTCTTTGGGAACCTGGAGTCAAGACACCCATGTTCTAAGGTCTTCCCTTCCCCTCCATCTCCATGTCCCCTTCTCAGGCCCTCCTCCTTAGGGACTAAGGAAGTGAGGGGCACACTGCTCAGCTCTGGCAACCTCCAAAGAGGTTGTCTTCAGATTGGGTGTGGGATCTCAAGACTGACAGTAGACAGCAGCCTGCCCCCTCAGACCCAGGTGCTGGGAGGAAGTCAGATCCTCCAATAAAAGTGATGTTCCCTCCAACCCAGCAGTCCCTCTTAAGGAACTGAGCCTCAAGGACCCAATGACCCTGGACAAGGATAAAGACCTTTGCCAAGACCAATCTGTGGCTGTTCATCCAGCTTAGGTCAGGACAGAGAGGCTGGATGACTAAGTCCTGTCGGTCCAGTGGAGAGAGCACTCCCCAGCAGGTCAGGATTGTGTGGTAGTTTGTTTGTGATAAATGGCATTTGCAGTACATTGTCCAATAACAGAACGGGTTAGAATACAGCATGTCCCCACAGTTGTTAAGGAGGTGTGCGTGTGTGAGCCAGGGACCGTCGCTGCTGGCGGGCTTCGTATTTTCTGATATACTTGTGATAGGCAAATATATTATTTGTAGAATCAATGTTTTAAAAAGGCTTTGTGGTTATGTAATTCAATGAGTCTGTGTTCTTTTAAGACTGACTTAACAATTCTAAACTCCTTATTTTCTAAGACTGTGAGGTCCCATGACTGTACACTAGACATGGAAAAGTGGAAAGTGAGAAGATGAGGTTTTACAACTGAATCTAAATTTCAGAGTTCTCATGGTCTGAGAATTTAAGGTTGCAACTCTGGGCTCCTAAAAGTCCTTACTTCCCAAGATGATAAGGTTCCAAGACTGACCCTGCAAGTCTCCCGGGTGCCATCAGGGCAGCATGTGATAACCTGGAGTAGCCCCCCAGGGCCTCTTGAGGGGGGCCTTTCCGCTCCCCCCATCCACTCCTCTCCGGCTGCAAAGGGGCCATGCTTACCTGAGGGCCATGCAGGAGTAGGAGAAGCCCACGAAAGGCAGGTGGACGCCCAGCGGCATGCCTTCCTGCATGTCTGACAGTGTCTCCTAGGCGAGAGAAACACAGATGTGAGGTGAGCAGCAGCGGTCAGGGCTGGCCCCTCACCCATTCCCCGTGTTGGCTTAAGTTCCCACCACCCCCCACCCCAGCCCGGGGTCTATCTAAAGTGGACTCCACATCATTTTATTACATCCTGCTGCTTCCTTCAGGGCACTTGCCACAGTAAAGGTATATCTTCTCCTGACTGTAAATAGAGAAGGGCAGGGACCTGGTCCATGAGTGTCCCCAGCAGTACCCAGCACAAGGGCAGTCAGACAGAGCAAGCCTGGGGGAGCTTGTACCAACAGCTGAGGGAGAGAAGGCCTAAGGAAGGGAGGGAGGTTCCTCTTGGTACTTTCTCACCTCTCATCCTTCCAAGTCATGTAGCCCCCTCCTCCAGGAAGCCCTCCAGGACCTTTCATGCTGCATCAGGAGGCGTGCCCCCTGCACCTCCCTGCTCGTCTCAGCCCTGATCTCTCTGGGGCGTCACTGTCAGGGACAAGTCTGGGTCTCCCACTGGACTGTGAGGCTAGGTCACTGCTGGCTTCCCAGTACTTGGCCCCCACAGAGCAGGGGTTCTGGGGAAGCAATGTGATTTCAGGACCCCAGGAGGCAGGTACTCTAACCTCTGTTATGGCGGAGGTATGAGGGGTACCTTCTGCAGAGCTGGGGTCGCAGGTACCTACCCCGCCCCCGCTCACCATGGCAGTGAGCCCGTCCTCCACCATATCGAAGTTGCACGTGTCCGTGGCCCCCTCGAAATCTGGGGTGAAAGGGGGAACGCTGTCTCGGAGGCTGTCCCATTCAAGGCCAAAGAAGAAAGGATGCTTCTGGAAATCCCCTGCTCCGTTCCGGCCCAGGCGCACTTCCGGAGGACACAGCAGCTGCTGGATGAGGTCTCGAGCCTCCTCGGGGACTCCTGTGTCGGCCAGCGGGAGAGAGAGGTGCTCCTGCTCGGAAGGGGCGGGGAAGAGGGGCTGTTACCTGGGAGCCTTCTCTGAGAGGTCACGGGCTCCCCGGGCGGTGCTCACCCTGTAGTGCACTATCTTGCCGTAGGTCTCGGCGGTGGAGTCGGCGTAGAAGGGCGTCTGCCCGTAGAACATTTCATAGGCGAACACGCCCAGCGCCCACCAGTCACACTCGGGCCCGTAGCTGCCAGTCCCCGGCCCGCCGCCCACCGCCTGCAGGATCTCGGGAGACAAGTAGTCCGGAGTGCCCACAGCCACCATCGACCGCACCTGAGCCAAGAGGACCACAGCTGAGCTTGGCCCCGCCCCTCCCATCTCTGACTCCGCCTCCTAACCGCGACCCTGCAGCTTAGTCCCTCCTTCTCCCTGTTCTAACACCGAGCCCCCACAGGCAGGCTTAGTCCTGGGTCTCCTCTTTCCCCTCCACATCTGGTCCTGCCCTCACGCTGGCTCGGCCTGCACGCCTCAGGCCCGCCCCACACCCTACACCTCCGATTCCATCCTCCACCCGGACCCCACCCCTTATTGGTCGCCGGAGCTGCCCCAGGACCGACGCACGGCTCACCGTCCCATCCGCCCGCAACTTGAGGCAGGAGCCGAAGTCGGCCAAGCGGATGTGGCCGCAGCGGTCCAGCAGGATATTGTCCGGCTTGATGTCCCTGCGCGGAGGGAAGAAGGAAGGGGAGGGGGATATGCGAGCCTCTCTCCCGTCGTCTCACCAGGCCCCGCCCTCTTAAGGGTCACAGCTCTCCGATTCCCGCGCCCCTGGGCCCCGGCAGCGCCCACCTGTGCACGTAGCCCAGCCGGTGCACCGAGTCTATGGCCATGACAATCTCGGCCAGGTAGAAGCGCGCCATCTCGGCCGGGATCCGCTCCCCAAACTTGCTCAGCAGCGTTAGCAGGTCCCCGCCCACGTAGTACTCCATGACAAGGTACTGGGAGGGGACGTGTTATGGGGGTCGGTACCTCGACTGGGCACCGATCTCTGACATCTCAGGACAAAGACTCCCAGAGACGCCCCATCCTTGGGCAGAGACCCCGCAGGCGCAGCCACAAGAGATTTCCCAGGCCAAAACAGACACCCCCCCCACCCCCAATCCTCGTTCCTCCAGGATGTCATTAGACAGAAATTCACCCCCCACCAAGACAGTCAGGGAGAAAGAGAACCCAAAGACCTTCCCCGATGTCCAGAGTATGGAGCCCACAGTCGCCCGGCCTGGGGCTCACCAGGTAGTTCTCGTCCTGGAAGGCGAAGTGCAGCTGCGTGATCCAGCGCTGGTCCCCGTTCACTAACACGTCCCTCTCTTCGCGGAAGCACGACACCTGCGGGACACTCGGAGCTGAAGCGGGCAGGGGAAGGGGGCGATGCAAGGGGGGATCCTCAGTACCCTGCCCACCCAGCCCGGCCCTCACCTCGCCTCTCTTCAGCATGTCCCACTTATTCATGATCTTCATAGCGTACACCTGGCCCGTCTGCTTCATCTTCACCACCGCCACCTGAAGGCCCAAACAGGGTAACGAGGCGGAGGTGGACGGGAGACACCCGTACGGGGCCCGGATAGGACTTCGCCCGTAACTCGGCCCAGACGTGGCCCCGACCCCACAAGCCACGCCCATTGGCCTCAAGCCCCGCCTTAGGCTCTAAACTCAGTCATTCATCACTTTCTCAGGCCGGTCTCGGAACTCCTACGTCCCCCGCCCACTGTAGGAAAAGGTAGGTTCCAGCCCCACTGAGCTGCCTCGGCTGCTCCAGGCTCACCTCGCTGAACGCCCCGCGTCCGATCACCTTCAAAATCTCGAAGTCATCCCTCTGCAGTCGGACCTCCTTAAGCCTCGCCGCGATGGGCTCCACTGGAGGCGTGGAGGGAACCAGAATCACAGGGAATGACATTGGAGACGAGGCAGTCCCGCCCTCGGTCCCCTGTCCTTGCCTCTCCCCTTAGGGCTGTCTGCCTCCGTCTTCACATAAACGTTTTGTAAGGTTTGGGGGGCCCTAAACTGCCCTTCTATGGAGACAGGTGTGATGTCTGCGAACCCCTTTCTGGGACAGAACATTAGGCCAGAGGGCTCTCTGGAGTGCAGGATGAACGGGTTGAGGTAACAAGTCTGCTGAAAGGAGTCTGTGATGAACAGAGAGAAGAAACAGGCCCAGTTCACAGAGCTCCTGAGGCATCAGTCCAGTGACCTGGCCCACCCCCAGGGCACTCTCTCATTCAGTCTGTCTTGCGTTATGGCCCAGAGCCTGCAATTTAATCCAGCACCTTAGGCTCAGATACAGGTGGCTTGTGGCCCACACTTTGGGAAATCCTGAGTTTAGGGTTGGGGCCAGGAGAAGGAACAGGAGAGGGAGACGAAGCCAGCGTGGATCTACAGCCTGGGCACCAGTGCTGCAGACGCGGTCAAATGCGTGCTGTGTTCTCAACTCCAGGAGGAGGTTTTACTATCACTCCTTATCTACAGATGGGGAACCAAGACCCAAGACAGGTGAAGTCCTCTGCCCAAGGTCCTAGAGCCAGCAATGTGGCAGAGGACAGTTTGGGAGAGAGAGGGCAGAGGGTGGAGGCAGGAGACTCAGAGGCAGGGGGACAGGGAGGCCTGGAAGAAGCTGGGAGCCTCCGAGGCAGGAGGGCGAGGGAGATGGGTACAGCTAAGGATGAGAAAGATACTGTGGGTTACGGAGAGGGTTTGGGGTTCGGGGAGAGTGGGCTGGCCGGAAAGCAGCAGCCAGGGCCCAGGATGGGGGAGGGTGGAAAGAGCCAAGACATTGAGCCCTTTTAAGGCAGCGGGAACCCAGGCCCCCTCCCCCGCCCCGGCAGCCTGGCAGGGGAGGGGCCGCAGGACGCTGCCCGGGCCACAAAAGGAGCGCTCCTTACAGGAGTACTGATTCCTGTCCCCGCCTCAGGTCTCAGTTTATCCTGCAGCAAGAAGGGGGCTGAGAGAGTTACTAAGGGGTGGGGAGAAGGTTCTTCAAGAGGCCAAGTGGTCAAGCATTTGGCCTCCACCTTCCCGTCTGCAAAATGGGAAGGAGAGAAGCAGGGCCTGGGTCAGAAAGAGATGGACACGAGAGGGAGCAGAAGGCAGAGAGAGAAGACACAGGGATGGGGAGAGGGACACCCAGGTCCCCAGGACCAGGAGCAGGCTACTGAGGGCCAGAATGGCACATGTCAGAGAGACAGAAACCTGAGTGCCCCAGAGCCCCGGCCAGGAAGGGCTGAGGGCAGACAAGCAGGAGGCTAAGGGTAAACCATCTTCCCTGCGGACCTGTCTCCAGGGGAACACTCAGCCAGAAGGGACTTTGGGGGGGGGGGGGCATGCAGCATGGAACCTGCAGAGAAAGTGGGCCCTCCCAGAAGAACCCTGGTTGTTCTTCCTCCAACCACAGGGTGCTGGGTGATGCCTGTCTGCAGAGCTGGTTCTCCCTGGGGCCTGAGTCACCGCGCCCTCCCAGGGCCTGGGCACCTGTTGGGGCAGCTGGAGAGGCTGGCGCCGAACACCTGCCCGTCAGACACACCCCTGGCAGCTGCCCTGTTCTGTCTCTCCCGCTCCCCCTGCACTCTGGCAGGGTGGAGGGCCATGGAGCCCATTTTGGTGGTGGTGGTGGTGGGGGGAGTTAGTTCCCCAGGAGACAGGGCTCCCCAGCAGGTCCCTAGGCCTAGACTTGGGGAGGGGGTACAGGGGGGACCACAAGAGGCAGCGCCCAGCCCAGCTGACCACGGCCCCCAAGTCTTGGTTCTGAGTCATGGCTACCCGGGCCTCTGCTGACCCCGCTCTGCCCTGCCCAGTGGGGCACCGGGGGAGGCACACATCGCTCCAAGTACTGGGCTCCTGAATGGGAGGCTTGCCCCATGTCCATCCTGCCCCAGCAACCAGCCCGGACCCACCTCCTCCCTCTGCCCTGCCCCGACCCCCAAACCTGGGCCGGGGGTGGGGGGTTGGGGGGGGAGAAGCCCCTGCAGAAAGGTGGACACTCACCCCATTCCAAGAAGTCGGCCACATACTTGTCCTGGGCCAGGCCGGAGGCGCCCAGCTCCTGGTGGACGCCCAGGAGAAGGTCGAGCAGGGGCTCCAGCCCCAGGAAGCCGGGGTCCAGCACCAGCTGCTGGAGCCGCCTCAGCCGCACCTCGGCTGACATGTCGGGCAGGCAGCACCATGGCCCCCTCCCCGGGCCCGGGGCTCAGGGTCCTCCCGTCACGGGGCCTGAAGGGCCCTGTGGGGGCCCCGGCCGCATGTCTGCCTGTCCCTGGCTGTCCTCTGGGCCTCTCTGGCCACTTCTCTCTGCTGTCTACGAGGGCCTCCTCCCTTTCTCCCCACCCCTGGGCCGGCCCCCTCCAGCCTCCTGGCCTTAACCCCTCACAAGCCAGGGCCCCCCCACTCCCGCCTCCCCGGGCCCCTCAGAAAGCCTCAGCGTGAGGTGGGGGGCGGTGGAGAATCTCAACCCTCAAACTCTCCCCCTCCCCCACCGCAAAGGCCTGGCACAGGTGTGACCGATGCCAGAGAGGAGCCCTCCCATTCCCTGGAGGGGACCAATTGAGGTTCAGAGTGATCTGGCAACACCCCTCCCAAGCTCTGGAGCTGGGAGGGGAGAAAAAGGGGTGAGGCCTGGGAAGGGGGTGGCGGGAGGCCAGGGCAGCTTTGCGGGTGACTCAGCCAAGGATTCAGACTTTGGGACGGTTTAAATTTAGCCCTCAGGCCCTCTGTTTTACACTGCCTCTTTTTTTTTTTTGGCAGGAGGTGGGGAAGGGGCAGTGAGAGAAATGGGAACGGAGGCCCTCAGCAGCCAGGACCAGGGGTGACCCACTGGCCAAAGCCGGGGGAACCAAAGGAGCCCCCAAAATAGCTCCCTGGACCCTGGCTGCACAGCCACATTCCTGCCCAGGCTAGGATTAGAAACAGAAACATTTCGGGGGGTGAAGGGCGGAGCGGGAAGACACTACTCCGTGTGGCTCCAGAGAGCCACCAGGAGGGACTGTCATTGTTCTTTCCAGGGCGGACAGTCCTCCTGGAGGAAACCGTGGTCTCTGGGCGGCCCTGGGTGCCGGGCCCCCGAGCCGAGCCAGCAGCCCAAGGCTTGTGCTGGTGGCAGGCCACTCAGGGGACCTCGGGGGCTCCCTGGGGACCCATCACTTCTGATTTGGACACTTTGAAAAGGCAATTTTAAAAACACCCGCTGAAGACCCTGAAGGGGTCCTGGTGCCTCCCTTCCCTCTTGAGTTTGGGGGGCAGTGTGCGGGATCCTCCTTATCTGAAGGGCCCTGCCCCCGGCCGGCCAGAAACTGACCCACCAGCTCTGTGCCCCTGGCACCGCCCTCCTCCAGTCTTGTTTTTCTTGCCATTGAAAGGGGGTTTCGGGGGAGACTGGGCCTAGCTCTTGCTCTGCATAAAGTGGACTGATTCTAGGACTGCACTGAACACACACACACTCCCTCCACACCTCCACGGAAGGGAACAGAGACGCGATGAAAACAGGGAACTTTAGTATAAATAAGAGGTCCCAGGGAACAGGGAGGGCCCCCAAGGGGCTTCCATAATTTAACACTCTTCAAAAGCACAAGGAACAGCAAGGGCAGGGCTGGGGCCAGGGGAGGGGTGGGCCGCCCCCTGCCCTGCACACAGGACGGACGGGCACACTGCAGAGCTGGGGCTCTTGGTGGGGGTGGTTTCTCCCCCAGGAGTGACCAGTCACATGCTGGGGACAGGGAGGCTAACACTGATGTCTCGGAGGAAGGGGTCATTGTACTTGGCAGTGGGTGGGGACAAGGCGGAGGCCACACAGGCCACTACATCCCCCCAGTGTCTGGGCCAGTCTGAGGGACCATCTACCCCCAAATCTGTGCAGGGCAAGGGACCGGAGCAGTCCATCTGTCACGGTTAGTCTTGTTAATATGTTGATCTGTGAGTTCAGCGGGAAGGGTTACACTACGAGGCTGGGGGTGTGGTGTGGGGGGACTCGACATCCACGGCTTCACACCACTGTGCCACTTGGGGAGTTGCCTGGCTGGGAGGAGATGCCCTGGGGAAGAGGAGAGGGGAGACAGGCAAGGGTTAGAGACCACCTGGGGTTCTCACCAGTCCCGCGGGGAGGGAGCCAGCCCGGCGTCTGCCAGGCTGCTGCTACCCTGGCCTTGCCCTTGAACCCACCCCGAACACCCTCAGAGAGGCCGCTGCTCTGGGCTCAGAAACTTAAATCTCGGCTAGCTTCCCAGTCCCAGCAAGCGGAACTTTTATGCAATAATTAAAGTCTTCGTTTGAGCCTGAGCAGAGAAGATGGGGAAGGGGTGGGGGAGAGGGAGGAGGGGGGAACTGGGGCCCCCTTCTGACTCGAGGGGGGGGACGACCTGAGATTCTGGTGGGGAAGGACTTAGGGACAGTCCTACCTCTACCACTGACTTGCTGGGTGACCTGGGCCAACTTCCTTCCCCTGTCTGGGCCTCGGTCTCCTCGTCTGTGAACTAGGGAGATAGAGGGGTCTCTTTCAGGGCTCACCAGCTTCCCCAAATCTCGATGCCTCTGCCTCAGAGACTATGCTTTAAGTTCTAGGGATCCAGGAACCTACAACTCTAAAACTCTTCCAGGGAACCAAGGCACAGCCCTCCCATCTGGCCTCCTGGCCCCTGAGCCCGAAGTCCAAGGAGACTCCTGACACCCCAGCTCCCAAGTCACACAGCACCAGGCCCCTACTTTACTCGCTGGGGCCTCTCTGAGCCCCAGAGCCAATCCAGGAGGTGGGCACATCCACCCGCCACCCATCTTCATGCATCCCTGTCCTCAGAGGTGAGAACAGATGAAAAGAGGCAGTGCCTCGCTTGAGGTCACACAGGGAGCCAAAGTGCAAGCTGGAACCCCGAGCCTGGATCCCACAGCCCACGCCTCCAGCCGTGGGCTTGCATCCCAGGAGTCTGACACCCAGGCTGGAAGCTGGGGCCCACAGGCTTAGTCTTGCCCATAGAACCGGACCTGCAGCACTAGAGACATCTCACCATTCCGGTAAGACCTGGCCGTGCGGGGCCCACTGACTGCCCTTCAGACAGCTGGCCCCAGTCTCCACCACTGCCAGAGGCTTCTCCTACCTGACCTGCTGCTGCTGTTGCCTGACAAGTGTTCTAGAAGCCACTCTAAGACCTGGGGAGCCTTTTTCTGGGACAAGATTTCCATGGCTTCCCCAATCCCCAGGGGGCTGGAAGCTGTGCACTAAGGAAGCCCTTTGCCAAGGCCCGCCTCCGCCTGGGTCCTGGTGGGCCGGCGAGGGGAGACTCACCGCCTTGCCCGGCCGGGCCCAGGTGCAGATGAGGCCCTCCTGGCAGGCGGTGATGATGCAGTCCTCCAGGAAGAGGAGGACCGTGAGCCGCTCCTGGGCGATCTTCTTGCACACCAGTGGCTCCAGCAGCGGCACCTCGTGGATGCGCGGGCAAAGCGCGGTGCCCAGCACCTTGGCGGGGTCCAACCGGCTTCGGGGGGCGGGACCGCTGGGCTTGTCCCCGCCGCCGCCGCCCCCACTGCCACCCCGGCTGATATTGCCCAGACTGTGGTACCGCTTGTGCTCTTTCTCGGCCCCCCGGTCCCGCCGCTCCTGCAGCGTGAGCGTGGCGAAGCGGCCGATGCTGAAGGGCGTGCCGGGCTCTGCCGTCGTGCCCGGGCCGCCCGCCTTGCCGCTGCCCGCGGGGTGTGGAAGGCTGTTGGAGCGGGATAGTGAGCGGGGCAGGGGCCCGGGGCCCGGCTCGCTGCCCCGCGAGCCGCTGGCGGTAGGCGGCGTGGTGCCAGGCGTGCCGGGGAGGGTGCGCGTGCGGGCCAGGGGAGGGTGTGGGTAGAGCACATCTTCGGTGAGGTCCCACAGGCAGAACTGCGTGTCCTGGCCGGCCGAGCCGAAGCGGTAGGTGACGGAGCCGGCCTTGGGCAGCGGGGACAGGGGGGCGCCCCCGCCCGAGCCGGTGCTCCCGGCCTCCGGCTCCTCCTCCTCCTCGCCACTGCGCTCCCCGTCGTTGCCCGTGGCTGCCGCCTCCTCCGCCCTCGTGGTGTAGGGGTCGAAGGCCACGGCGTTGACCCAGGACTTGTGGCCGTGGCCCCGGGCCACCACGCGGCCCTCGGCGAAGGACCACACGGTGACCAGGTCGTCTTCGCCCCCCGTCACGACGTAGCGCCCGTCGGGGCTCCAGCACACGCAGAGCAGGCCCCCAAAGTAGCTCTTCATGAGCCCCCGCAGGAGCATGGAGTCGAAGTGGAAGACGCGCAGGCAGCCATCCTGGCTGACGCAGGCCAGGTGCCGGCCGTCGGGCGAGAAGGCGAACTCGTTGAGGGGCCCCTCACCCACCGCCCACTTGGCCAGCGGGTTGCGCGGCGCCTTGCTCTTGGCGGCGTAGACGGCGAAGCCCTCGCCCTGCTTCAGCAGGCTGTACTGGGGCGGCGCCGAGGCGCAAGGGTGGCCGACGTTGTACAGGTACAGGTGGCCGCTGGCGTGGGACGCCAGGAACAGGCTCTCTGACTCGGGCAGCCACTTCAGATAGGTCACCTTGGTCTTGTCGATGAGCCGCTACCAGGGGAGAGAGCACCGTTGGGAGAAGGCCACCCTCCCCTGGCCCACCTCCCCCGGAGCCTGGTTCCCCGCAGAAAGTCAGCATCCCCAGCCTGGGTCTCCCAGGAGAGGGGGGGCTGAGGGAAAGGGACAGACACCAGCACGGGAAGGTAGGGGGAGAAGGGCTGGGTGAGGGGCGCTGCAGAGTCTCAACATCCCTTCTTGAGCTGGAGGGCAGTCCTGCGTTTCAGAGCAATGTCTTCTAACCCCCTCTACCATCTTTACTGGGTCGTGCTTAAAGCAAGAAATTGATTCACAGACTATCAGCTCCCAAGGAAGGGACCTTTTCTTATTTGGTTCATTGTTCTGGCCCTGTTGCGCAGGTAGGAGCCCTGGAAAGTAGTTCCTGGACTAATCAATGACAACCCCCATCCTATCCGCTGAGCATCTCTGCTCCTTTTCGTCCTCAGTACTCTCTTTCACACCTGCAAGAAATCCTGTGGGCTGGAGCTTCAAAATTCGTCCAGAAACGGACCTGTTCTCACATCCCCGCCACTGAATCCAACCACCCTGGTCTCAGCTGTCATTAGGCTTCTGATGGCCTAACCGGCCTCCCGGCCACCACTGCCCAGGTCTCTTCTCTACACCACTGCCAGAGAGATGTGATTAAAACCTAAGCCAGCAACCTAGCACTCTCTCCCACTCTGAACACACATGGCAGCCTTTATCAGGCAGGGCTCCGGAGAGAACCAAGTCTTAAAGCCCTTAGGAATCCAGTGCCTGTAACAAATTAACTTCTTTCCCAGGTATCTAAGTGGATTCCCATTCTGCAGTCTCTGGAGAATTTAGAAATCAATCAAATCATTTCTGCATTCTACGGCTCAGGTGAACCTGGGTGGCAAGCGTTCATGACCTTTCAGACCCTCCATCTCCTCTCCCTACCGTTGTTTCTGGGAACTCCTCTATTGCCCTCCCTCTCAACGCTGCTTTGGCCACCCAGCCTTTCTGCTCTCCTGCTTTGGGCATCTGTGCTAGCTGTTCCCTCTATGCAGAACGTCCTTCTCCCCACTAACTTCTCCTGTCTCCTTCAGTTCCTTTATTTCCCTGTCACCTTCTAGTGAGACCTTTCCTAACCTCGCCAAGCATTCCCCATTTGCCTCCCCTGCTGGATTTTCATCTACAACTTGCTGACACACAGCATACTGAGGTAATTGATAACTGTCTCTGCCAGCGAGATGTAAGCTCCACAAAGAGAGGGTCCTCTGTTTTGTTTACTGAGATATAATACTCCTAGTGCTTAGAGCAAAATCTGGCAATGAACGAGAATGCTCAGTTAATATCTTGTGAATGGATAAACTAGTCCATTTTTAATCCATTCCCTGTTCAACTCACTTTCCTCTGCTATTCACGCTTTCTGTACATTTGGGACACCCTCTCTGAACATAGGAGAAAGAGAGGACAAGAGTAGTTTTGGACACAGACAAGCTCTTCCGCTGGCATTTCCCCTTATGCCAAGACTGAGCGATCTCCACATATGATTTTACAATAGTCCTGTGAGGTAGGGACAGGAATCCCACTTTGCAGTGGAGGAAAATTAAGGCTCAGGAACAGGCCACACAATGAGTAGATGACGTAGTCCAGAATTTGAAGAGCAAGGGCTCTGGCTTCAAACAAATCCCAACCACTGACCAGCCTGTTTTCTAATTTGCAAAATGGGTCTCACAATCCTAACCTACTGGTTGATGAAAACGCCAGGAGTAATGTGTCCAGCATAGAGCTAACACAGCACAGGGCCTGGGCACCAGAGGTGCACCTATCATCGCTGGCTGTCATCAGAGTAACTGCTGTCACTCCCCTCGACGTATCTGTCAGTCCTCCCCCATCTCTCCCTCACCCTGCCCCAACTCAGGCCAACACTGCTCCCCAGGCAGCTGTAGTCTCCGTGCGGGCGGGTGGGGCGGGAAGGAGTTGTGAGCCATGGGGCCCCATAATCACCTCCTCGTTGAATAGTTTGCTGGTGTCCTTCTTGATGAGATCCAGGTACTGGACTTGACCGGCTGAGAAGCCCACCAGCAGGGAGATGGTCTCCGTGGCAGCAGTGAACTGGTTGAAGTCATGGCAGGTGGGCTGAGTGCCCTTATAGATCCGCTTGTCAATTGGCTTGTTGAGGTCAATGGACTTGAGTGGTGGGAGAAAACGAGTTAATGGCTTCTACCACTGAGAGGAAGGAAGAAGGTGTTGAGGTTGGGGGGAAAACCACGAAAAGGAAGCAGGGCTAAAGCCCTGAGGGAAGTGGGTAGGTGGATGGGTAAATGAGGAGGGGAGGGGCAACCACAGACAGGAAGGATGACCCAAAACACAAACAGAAGAGAACGCCAGGCAGGAAGGCTCCCCAGCTGCCACCACATGAGACCATTAAGGGCCTCCTTCCCCAGGGTGGACAGCCTTCCCCACCCAACTTCAGGGACTCTTGCCTACAGTATCAGTGCAGGGTCCCCACAGTTCCTGAGCTTCTATACCTTTCTTGTCCTTCCCCATAATTTCAGCAACTCCCCTAGGTCTTAGCACCACAATAATCCAAGACCACCAAAACTCAGGATCACCCAATCCCCAGAATGCTAAAGCCCAATGTCTCAGGAGTCTCTTCACTCTGGAGTTCCTAAATCTCAGAATTCCCATCACACAGTTCAGGAACCCATTAAATCTCACAGTCCCCTCAAATTTTAGGTGCCCTCATCACCTCTGAGCTTTCAGGATCCCCAACACTTCCGGGGGCCACCATTTACTCCAAGGGTCTCACGTCCTCTAGGACCGACATCACTTTAGAGACACCTGTCATACTTGAGGATATCACCTCCATATCTCCCATTAGCTCCAAGATTCTCATTTTCTCCAGCACCCCAATTTTCTCTAGAGTCCAATTCACCTTCATGATCCCTATTACCTCTAAGCCCCAGTCTCTTCTAGAATCCTCCTTATCTGGGCTCCCTAAGTCCCCCGGACAACCCCAGAATGCAATATCCCTGGCACTTATGAGCTTGCAATTCCCAACACCTGCAAAATGCCTGCCAGCCAGAACCCTGGAGGACCCCACAACCATCTCGGATTCTCCGTCACCTCCACAATAGTCCCCATCCCAGAAGCCCCACGCATAACCTGGGGATCTCACGCGATCTCAAGGCCTCCCACCACCGCCAGGATGGTCAGCACTCAGAGGGCCTCCAATCACCTTTTAGAACCCTGCATCACCTCCAAGAACCCTTTCCCCCTAGGACGTGCATCACATCCAGGATGCTTGTCTCCGGGCCCTCTGTCATTCAGGTACCCTCCTGTCACTTGTGAATCACCTCAGGGGTCCCCATCCTCTCAGCCTGCACCCAGGGCCCCAAGATGCAGGCCGCTCACCCGTTGGCTCCCACGGCGACAGCAGCCCGGGTAGAAATAGAGCTCGCGGCCCAAGTTGAAGCAGACGCGGTCTCCCCCGGCGCCCAGCCCCGCGGGCGTGGCGGGCGGCTCCCCGGCCCCGGCGCCGTCGGGCTCCCCGAGACGCACGAGGCTTAGGCGCACAGCAGGCAGCGCGGGCCCGGGCCCGGGGCCTGCAGGCGGAGGGGACGGAGCGGGGCCCGCGGCGCCGGGGCCCGAGGCAGAGGCAGGGCCGGGCGGAGGCTGCGGCGGCTGGGGCGGCGCCGGGGTCTGGGCGGAAGCCGGACCCGATCTGCGGGCGGCGCCGTCGCCGGGGAGCAGCTTGTAGAAGCCCTCGCGGGTGCGGAACTGCGACTTGATTTCCGCACAATCCCCCATGGCGGCGCCGGGGCCCGAGCCGCCCTCCGCGCCGCCCGCCGCCATCTTGGGCGCCCCCCCAACCCTAGCCCCGGACCCCGCTGCTGCCGGACCGCCGCCCGCCGCCGGGCCCCCTGCCGGAAGCCGGGGTCCGCACCGGAAGAGGTGGGGTCGTCGCCTGGGCAACGCCTTTTCGATTGGCAACAAGGTAGGGAGGCGGGACGAGCTCCAGCCGTCGCTCCGGTAACAGTTCGGGATCTGAAGGCGGGGCTACAAGGTGGGAGCGGCCTTCGTGCCTGCGACCGTCTAGTGGTTGGTTGTGGGGGCGGGGCCCTCAGGGAAAGGGGCGTGGCCATTAAAAGAGCCATAGTCCCTAGCAACGGAGCCCTGGGAACCGTTTGCCTAGCAACGGGAGTACCCTCAAGAGGAGGCCTCGTCCACAACTTGTCCTTCCCATGACATCACAGAAATGACTTCAGGTGACCCTAATGTCTCCTGAAGACTCCCAACATACACCCTCCAGTGTTTTCCACTTAAATCTTAAAGTCCCCGACTGGCCACAGCATCTCCAACCCTTCCTCCCCACCCTTGATGATCCTGCAAATTTCATTGATCTCCAACGTCTCCATAAAACTCCAGTGACTTCATCTGACCCAATACTGATTAATACTAACAGCAAAAAGACCCTGATGCTGGGAAAGACTGAAGGTAGGAGGAGAAGGGGACGACAGAGGATGAGATGGTTGGATGGCATCACCAACTCAATGGACATGAGTCTGAGTAAGCTCCGGGAGTTGGTGATGGACAGGGAGGCCTGGCGTGCTGTAGTCCATGGGACTGCAGAGTCAGACACGACTGAGTGATTGAACTGAACTGAACGGCTCCACATTTTCCACCAAACTCCTATATATTTCCACAACCTCACTCACTTCTCCAACACCCACCAAAATTTGATTGATCCCTGCAATACCCTCGGTGTCCCAATAACCCACTGGTAATCCAAAATCTCTTCCTGATCCCAGTTAAGTTCAGTTGCTCAGTCATGTCCGACTCTTTGCAACCCCATGAATCGCAGCACGCCAGGCCTCCCTGTCGATCACCAACTCCCGGAGTTCACTCAGACTCATGTCCATCGAGTCAGTGATGCCATCCAGCCATCTCATCCTCGGTCGTCCTCTTCTTCTCCTGCCCCCAATCCCTCCCAGCATCAGAGTCTTCCAATGAGTCAACTCTTCCAATGATGTGGCCAAACTACTGGAGTTTCAGCTTTAGCATCATTCCTTCCAAAGAAATCCCAGGGCTGATCTCCTTCAGAATGGACTGGTTGGATCTCCTTGCAGTCCGAGGAACTCTCAAGAGTCTTTTCTCCGACACCACAGTTCAAAAGCATCAATTCTTTGGCGCTCAGCTTTCTTCACAGTCCAACTCTCACATCCATACATGACCACAGGAAAAACCATAGCCNGCCAAAGTACTGGAGTTTCAGCTTTAGCATCATTCCTTCCAAAGAAATCCCAGGGTTGATCTCCTTCAGAATGGACTGGTTGGATCTCCTTGCAGTCCAAGGGACTCTCAAGAGTCTTCTCCAACACCATGGTTCAAAAGCATCGATTCTTCGGCTCTCAGCCTTCTTCACAGTCCAGCTCTCACATCCATACCTGACCACTGGAAAAATGGTACCCTTGACTAGACGGACCTTGGTCAGCAAAGTAATGTCTCTGCTTTTGAACATGCTATCTAGGTTGGTCATAACTTTTCTTCCAAGGAGTAAGTGTCTTTTAATTTCATGGCTGCAATCACCATCTGCAGTGATTTTGGAGCCCCAAAAAATAAAGTCTGACACTGTTTCCACTGTTTCTCCATCTATTTCTCATGGAGTGATGGGACCAGATGCCTCTCTGTCTATAGAGTCTCACAAATAGGATGATAGGGTGTCAGGGGTCCTGAGAAGGTGTCAGGAGCTGTCATCAATCAGCAGAGGGTGACTTGGAGGAAACTATGAGGTTCAGGCCTCGTCCAGGAAAAGAATCTGGGGACCTCAGCCTCAAAAGCACAGCCAGCACTTGTGTCCCAGATGACTTGTAGGATGCCCAGCAATGAGCAAAATCCATGGTGATGTCAGTCTGAGCCATTCCCTCACACACATCCTGGTGGAGACCCACAACCTGGAGGCTTGGTTGAATAACTCCCTCGAACAGGGGGACTAAATATCTTTTAAATTTCTCCTGGAGGGTGTAGACGGTGTGAGTGGGGGTGGATGGACAGTGCCTAAAAAGAGGAGAGAAGTCACCTTCTAGGACCACACTCTACTGTGGGTTCTGCCTGGATGCTTACTACCTGCTCTGCACCCCCAAGCTGGGTCCCTTGGAGCTCAGCCCCTTCAGAACATCATCAGGGTCCCCCTGGTGCTCACATTCTTTGCTTCCTTTTCCCCAGGTCACACCATCTGTGGATGAAACCAAACCTAGATTTATAAAGAGGATGGAAACGTTTCTGATCCCCGGCATCTGTAAATGCCCCACCTTACTGCTGAGCATCCCGGGGTCTCACATGTGGCTCCAACAGACTTTGTGTTAAAAAGAGGAGAGAAGTCACCTTCTAGGACCACACTCTACTGTGGGTTCTGCCTGGATGCTTACTACCTGCTCTGCACCCCCAAGCTGGGTCCCTTGGAGCTCAGCCCCTTCAGAACATCATCAGGGTCCCCCTGGTGCTCACATTCTTTGCTTCCTTTTCCCCAGGTCACACCATCTGTGGATGAAACCAAACCTAGATTTATAAAGAGGATGGAAACGTTTCTGATCCCCGGCATCTGTAAATGCCCCACCTTACTGCTGAGCATCCCGGGGTCTCACATGTGGCTCCAACAGACTTTGTGGTCCCTGGCAGGGCAGCCTGCCCTGAATTGATGCAGAGACCAAGGCCCAGTGGGACTGTTCCCGGCCCATGTCTCACAGGACAAGAACAAAGTTGGGTTCTTCAGACTGCCTGCCACATCTGCCTGTACACCTGGGTGTATGTCTGGAGCTGCGTGTGGCCATCAGGCCCTTCCCCCAAAAGCATGTTTTACATACTCTTCCCTGTGCCCATCCATTGCCTGAAGCCAGCGTCACTGAGTCCTCCCCTGGTCAGCATCCCTGGGTGTGGCAGTGTCCCAGGGCTGCCATAACAAAGCGCCAAACACAGGGCAACTTATATAGCAGACATCTCTCGCCTCATGGTCCTAGAGGCTGGAAGGTCAAGGTCAAGGCATCAGCAGGGTTGGTTTCTCCTGAGGCCTCTCTCTTTGGCTTGCGGACAGCTGTTTTCTCCCTGAAAAACGTGTCAGTCCTTCTGTGAATATCTGTCTTTGAGACCAGATTTTCCCGTCTTTAGGATTTTAACATGGGTTTGGGGAACATGACTCAGCCTGTAACACTGTGCAGGACACTCTTCTGTCCCTGTGCTCACTGGTTCATCTCAAGAGCCTGGAAATAGCTGGGTCCCCACCGGAGTCCAACCAGAACCTCACTCCTGGCACGGAGAGATTCTAGCTGACCGACCCGATAGTTCCTTCAGAGATGGGCCCCAAGCCCATGCCGTGTCTTTCTGAAGATGACAGGGGCAGCCGAAGCCAGGCTGTGCCTTCTAAGGGACTTGCAGTGTTTCCTCTGGCCGGGGGTGGCTCTAGCCAGTTAGGAGGGTGCTGCAGCACCAACCTTGCCCTGAGACACTCTGGGAAAGGTGTGGTTGAGCTGTGTCCCCAACAAGATGCTGAAATACCAGCCCAGTACCTGTGAGCATGATCTTACTGACAGATGAGGGTCTTTGCACATGATTTAGGTAAGATGGGGCTTTCCTGGAGGCTCAAACAGTAAAGAATCCACCTGCAATGCAGAATACTGGAATTCGATACCTGGATCAGGAAGACCCTCTGGAGAAGAGAGTGGCTACCCACTCCAGTACTCTTGCTTGGAGAATCCCATGGGACAGAGGAGCCTGGCGGGCTCTCTGAGTCAAACAGTCAGACACAACTGAGCAACTAACACTTTCACTTTATTTTTCACTTTCAGGTAAGATGAGGTCATATGGGTGGGCCCTGATCCAACATTACTTTGTCCTTATACAAACAGGAATTTGGACAGAGACATGCACACCAGGAGATGACTTGTGAACCTGAAGATGGTCTTTTAGAGACCAAGGAGAGAGGCCTGGAGCAGATCCTTCCCTCACAACCTTAGAATGAACCATCCAGGCCCACGGTTTGACCTTGAACATCCAGCCACCAGGGCTGTGAGGCAACACGTTTCTGTTGTTAAGTTGCTCAGGCTGCAGTGCTTTGTTGCAACAGTTCCAGGAAACGACCACGAGCATCCTCAGGGAAACCCAGCGTTCGGCGGCCCTGCCCGCACTAGGCGCCCTTTCTCTCTGTGGAGCGAAATGAGTGCCAGGGAGACCTGGGAGGGGGCCAAATGGCTCCCAATCACCTTTCTCAATGCCTTCCTGGGCTCATGGATCACACAGATCTGGTTGAAAAGGAGATTCTGAGGCAATGGGACTGGGAAAGCACACTTCCTGCCTCCCAGCTCCCAGGTGAGGCTCATGCGGCCCCAAGCAGAGTAACAAGAGGCCCCAGCTCTGGTGGTTGACCTGCTGCCATCCAGCCTTGCCTGCAGAAGTATGCAGTGCTGGTCTCCTTGGGTCTGGGCTATGGCCTGGGTGTTGACAATGTTTAAAGGCCGGTGGGTGAGTCTGATGTGTGGTCTCCGGGAGGAGCAGGCTCCCAGGGTGTTTGGGGTGGGGCGGGGGGAGCAGTTCTAGTTCTGTGGGGCCTGAATCCGGTGCAGCCTGGGAGCCACTTGTAAGAACAGATAAGTATGGATACACTGAGAAGGTCCAGAAGGGAGACCACAGTCTCATGCACTGGGGTCAAAATGTGTAACTTTCACTTCCCTGGTGGCTCAGACGGTAAAGAATCTGCCCACAATGCGGGAGACCCAGCTTTGATCCCTGGACTGGGAAGATCCTAGCCTGGGAGCCACTTGTAAGAACAGATAAGTATGGATACACTGAGAAGGTCCAGAAGGGAGACCACAGTCTCATGCACTGGGGTCAAAATGTGTAACTTTCACTTCCCTGGTGGCTCAGACGGTAAAGAATCTGCCCACAATGCGGGAGACCCAGCTTTGATCCCTGGACTGGGAAGATCCCCTGGAGAAGGAAATGGCAACCCATCCCGGTATTCTTGCCTGGAGAATTCCATGGACAGAGGAGCCTGGCAAGCTATAGTCCATGGGGTCGCAGAGTCAGACACGACTGAGCGGCTGACATGCTCACTTTCACTTCACTAGAACACAAGGTTACATGAGCAAATCACTGAAGTCCTGGGGTGCCAGGACCCCATGTCATTGCCTCCCTGTCCTGGGGTGGGCGGGGCAGAGAGCAAGGCCCATCCTGACCATTTTCAGCTGTACAGTGACCCCCTCTCTGGTCACAAGTGGAGCCACAGGGAGGAGCTCCCAGGACTGAGCCTGAAGCTGTTCCAGAGGGAAGTCCAGGGCCTGGAGGCATATCGTGGGTTCCCAGGGGCCCCATTTCAGCCAGAGGGTAGTTTAAGACCCACGAAGCTTCCTGGCATAGGCGGACATCCTGAGGGACGAGGTACATCGCCTCGTCCAGGTGGGCTGTCCAGGCCTGTGCAGGTCCGGCGTTTGGCCCTTCTGGGACAGCTCTGCTGGGCCACACGAGCCCCATGGGAAGGCGGCTGTGGCCCTGCCCCTCTCCACTCCTCGTGTGGAACCCACGCTCTAGTTGATAAACACTTGCCCTGACGTTTCCTTAGAGTCAGCTTCTCAGAGGATCACCTGCTTCCAGGCTCTTTCCAAATAACCCAGTGCCCCCGGGACTCCAGTCCTGCATGTCCTGTGCTGTGATGCATGTGAACTGCTGGGGGTCAGAGGGCGCTGCACTTCAGATGCTGACAGCTATGGCCCGACTGTCTCCAGGACTCCACCACTTTCTCAGTGAGGGTGCTTGGCCTGACCCCTCCTGCTCCCTGCAGCACTAGGCAGGTTCCTGATCCCTGAGCCAGGGGAGACCGGACTCTGTCCCCACAGAGTCCACAAGCCTGCAGGTGTCGGGGTCAGGGTCACAGGCAGGTGGGCAGTATCAATCCACCGGGTTCTGCTCTGGGTCCCAGCACCCAGGGTCAGAGCACAGTACCGTGTAGCTGAGGACATCTGTGGGCAGGTAGCTGACCAGGATGGTTATCCCTGCCCTGAGGCGCTCTCTCTCTCTGTAACACGGGCTTGCTCACCTGCAATAGACCAGGCTCTGGCCACGTCACCCCAGCAAAAGTGCAGGGCCCTGAGAGTCCTTTGAGAAGCCAGGTGCCATCGCTGTGTACCCGTGTGTCTGCTCCTGTGTCCTTTCAAGGCCCATGGGCTCAGAAATGCTGACCTTAGAGGAATATTCTCACTCAGAGAATCTGTGGTTCAGCTGACTTGTGGCTCAGATAGTAAAGAATCTGCCTGCAACGTGGGAGACCCAGGTTTGATCCCAGGGTCAGGAGGATCCCTTGGAGGAGGGCACAGCACCCCACTCCAGTATTCTTGCCTGGAGAATCCCATGCACAGAGGAGCCTGGCGGGCCAGAGCCCATGGGGGTAGCAGGGTTGGGCACAACTGAACAACTAATGCTTTGTTTCAGACAGGATTCTATTTGCATAAAGAAATGCTATTGCCATGGGTCCATGCCGCCAATGCCTGGCTGGGCACTGCTGCCCCCAACCTAGGTCCCCCTGCTTCCAGGTCAGGCAGAGAAATGGGAACCATCTGAGGCACCCCACTCTGATCTCTGAACAGCTGTGTTTAACAGCCTAGAGACCCTGCCCATGTCCATGGCCACAGATCCTTTATCTGCCCCCAGCATTCACCCCAATTCCGGCCAGTCAGACAGTGGACGTGGCAGTGGTAGTGGTGGGGAGACAGATGTCAGAAGTCACCTGGACAAAAGGGGGCTCTGCTAGAACCCAGGATTCCTTCCCCCCCTGCTCCCTTATGTCTAGCCCATCCCATTCAGCCCCAAAAGCTTTTCACAGACAGAGCCAGCCACAGGGAGACACAGAATTGCTGGGAGCTGGGGGAGGTCAGGCTTACCTGGAGAAAGTGCGCAGGCATTGATAGTTGGTGTCAAACAGCCGCTGTGTTTACCTGGTGCTGGGCATGGGCCGCCCATGTGGGCAGCAAGCAGATAAAGTCACTGAAAGGGGTTTCCCGAGACCCTCACCCGCCTAGACAAGGGAAGAGTGACAGGGTAGACAGGCAGGTCTGCCCAGGGCCATGTCCCCACAAGCTGCGGCTTCCTGGCTCTCATTAGGGCCTCTTTGTGTGGGTTTGTTCAGCCAGATCTGAGGACGGATTGTGCCCAGTCCAGCCACTGTGTTCTGGCTTTGCCCTATGACCCCACAGAGCCTTGGTCATCCCAACCCCAAGGTCATCAGTTCTAACCCCGAACTGTAGGGCCTCAGAGTGGAGCCCCTCTGCTCTCCAGCCCCCTCCCAAGTGAAAGAGCTCAAGGAAATTGTGAAATTGGACCAGGCCCCAGTTCCCTCTGCCTCTCTCACAGGTGCCTGGAGAAAGCCACCTCCTCCCTGGTGCTGCCTTAGCTGCTAAATCAGTGATAATCATCCCACCTGTACAGAGGGCTTCTTGGGGAGGAGGTGATGGGAAGTCTGATCAGGGCAGGAAGCAGGAAGGGAACCGGGTGTGGGACCCGGGGTTCCTCCCACTCAGAGTCCACCACCCCTTGGGCCCACAAGCCTGTCTGTGGCCTGTTTTTCAAGCTGTCTGAGAAGCCCACAGGCACCAGCTCCAGGGCCACCCAGGAATGGGGTAGCATCTCTGTGCAGTTCATGTTCAGGGAGGCATCCCCATTCCACAAGTGTGAGCTGCTCTGAAGCCGCCAAATGACAACCTGGTGAGGTCATTCTGGGCTGCTAGGCACCCCGTTATAATGCTCTAGTGAACTAGGGGTGCCAGGGCAGAACAAAGATCCCCAGGTAAGCCATATTCCTGAAACTGAAGATTAGGAGTCCGGTCCTCCTGAATCTAATAGTGTAGTCCTAACCCGCTGGGGCTCAGTCAGTCTGTGCCAGGGCCAAATCCAAGGTAATTTCTGAGACTTAGAAGCCTCCTCTCCAAGCAAAAACCTTGCCATGTGCTGCTGGGGGGCGGGGGCAGGGAGGGAGTGGGGGGTTATCTCATTGGATTGAACCCCTTTTAAGAGATGGGAGGTGAGGAAAAGAAGGGAAATACAAAAATAGGGGGGATGACCATCCCATCGAGTCAACATAGGCAGTCTGACCAGACCATGGCAGGAAGGCAGCGAGCTCCTTGGCCCCCTCCCAGGAGCGTGGCTGACAGGGGAGCCCTTGGCTGCAGGACAAACACCCAGCGGGGCCGCTCCCCAAGCGGCCACTAGGTGGCAGCGCAACACCTAGGAGAGAGTTCACCAGTCCTGGAGGCAGCAATTCACACGCCTGCGGGCGAAGTGACTTCAGTCCTGTCTTGACTCTCTGCGACGCTGTGGACTGCAGCCCACCAGGCTCCTCTGTCCATGGGATTCTCCAAGCAAGAATACTGGAGTGGGTTGCCGTGCCCTCCTCCAGGGGATCTGCCTGGCCCAGGGATCGAACCTGTCTCTCTTAGGCCTACTGGGTTCTTTACCACTAGCGCCACCTGGGAAGCCCCGGAGGCAGTGATTTAGGTTCCGCCTATTTCCACAACAGCCTGAAAGTCAGCAACAGGTTGCAGTATTGGAAATCACATTTTGGCCGGTAAAAAGATGTAGTGAGTGATTTACTTCAAATGTAAATGGTTGGCAGCTGGCTACTCTATTCAGGGAAGCAATTTCTAATCTTTGCCATTAGGTATTGACCAGTAGAGGGGATTTGAAAGGCTTCTTTAAGTCCTCTTGTTAAAGATTTGCCTGGCGCCTGTTCATTCCTGCTGGCCTGACCTTGGGATGAGCTCATTTTGAGGTGAGAAGCTGAATGGTTGAGGTGGTTCAAGCCTGTTCTTCCCCAGTCTAGAATCTTTGGGAACTAAAGGACTCACCACATATTCCGGGAGAAGGCCACTCAGACTTCAGAAATACTCAGATTGCTTAATTCAGGCTTTTATAGTCCAAGCCTTTGATTAAAAGAAATCTATAAACAATGTATTTGCTATGTGGTCAACATGGTTTTGATGCAGGTTCTAAGGGGGTAACACAAAGGTTCCCAGGTCTAACCCACCCTGTTTTACAAGGGGAGCAACTAAGTCCTCAAGATGGGTGTGGTTAGAGCCTGTGGAGTTCATAAATACTTCCTCAAAGCTCTTTCCATTCCACCCAGGTCATCGATCGTCAGCAAGTAGAGGAAATCCCACTGCAGGGCTGAAGTGTCATTTCCCGATTCCCAGACATGGAGCAAAGCCAAGGATGAGCTGCCTCCTTGACACACCCCCAAATATCTGAGAAATGTCAAGAGTGACAGATCACTCTTCTAGGTTGGTGTTTCTACATTTTCTCTTACTTCCTTCTAGTTAACTGACTCCTGATCTGCGGAAAATGCTCACACAGAGGGCAGGGATTTAGACCCCAAACAAATGTGCTTTGTGGTGCAGTTTTCCCTGCATTTGGGCACACCACCATAAAGAATTTCAAGTGGTCCACTTGGGAGCTGAGTCCCAGCCCTCCCACCACTGCACCTCCAGGCAAAGTCCTGGTCCACACATGGGGAGATTCAGCTTGAGAAATAAGCTCCAACCTGTGCATCACGACTTATCACATTTTTCTGCAGCATGAGAGGGTGAGGCTAGAGTTAGAACTTATGTGCTGGCTGAAGAATGGATCAAAGAAAGAAGGGCAGGCTTTGAGGGCAGTGGAGAGTTGTTGTTCAGGCACTAAGTCATGTTCAACTTTTTGTGACCCCGTGGACTGCAGCACTCCAAGCATTCCTGTCCTTCATTGTCTCACAGTTTGCTCACACTCATGTCCATTGAGTCGGTGATGACATCCAACCATCTCATCCTCTTCTCTTACCTTCAATCTTTCCCAGAATCAGGGTCTTTGTTGTTGTTCAGGCACTAAGTCATGTTCAACTTTTTGTGACCCCGTGGACTGCAGCACTCCAAGCATTCCTGTCCTTCATTGTCTCACAGTTTGCTCACACTCATGTCCATTGAGTCGGTGATGACATCCAACCATCTCATCCTCTTCTCTTACCTTCAATCTTTCCCAGAATCAGGGTCTTTTCTAAAGAGTTGGCTCTTCACATCAGGTGGGTAAAATATTAGAGCTTCAGCTTCAGCATCAATCCTTCTAATGAATATTCAGAGTTGATCTCTTTAGGATAGACTTGCTGTCCCAGAGGCTCTCAATTCTGAAGGAGATCAACCCTGGGATTTCTTGGGAAGGAATGATGCTAAAGCTGAAACTCCAGTACTTTGGCCACCTCATGCGAAGAGTTGACTCATTGGAAAAGACTCAGATGCTGGGAGGGATTGCTGGCAGGAGGAGAAGGGGACGACCAAAGATGAGATGGCTGTATGGCATCATGGACTCAATGGACATGAGTCTGAGTGAACTCCGGGAGTTGGTGATGGACAGGGAGGCCTGGCGTGCTGCGATTCATGGGGTCGCAAAGAGTCGGACACGACTGAGCAGCTGAACTGAACTGAACTGAGTTTGATCTCCTTGCTGTCCCAGAGGCTCTCAAGGGTCTTCTCCAGCACCACAGTTCTAAAGCATGGATTCTTTGGCAGCAGTGGGGGGAATCTCCCTAAACTTTGCCTCCCAGGCATCTACAGAGCCTGGCCTTACACAAGGAGTCCAAGAGGTCCTCAGCACCCAGGGGGCAACTCTGGGACCAGATGCCAAAGCTGGACACACAAGAGCAAGGGCAACCACCACATGGCCTTCGTCTGTCCAGACTTTCCAGGATCAAGGGCCAAAGGTCTCTCTGTTCACACGTGGGCCCCAAGGCTGGAGGGTTCTTTGTGCCTTGGAGGGCCAGGGCCAGGCTTGGACTTGGCACCCCTGGATGGTCCAGAGTGAGTCTCCAGGCCTCAGCCCCAGCGCAGAGCCTGCTTTATGGACTCAATGGACGTGAGTCTGAGTGAACTCCGGGAGTTGGTGATGGACAGGGAGGCCTGGCGTGCTGCGATTCATGGGGTCGCAAAGAGTCGGACACGACTGAGCAGCTGAACTGAACTGAACTGAGTTTGATCTCCTTGCTGTCCCAGAGGCTCTCAAGGGTCTTCTCCAGCACCACAGTTCTAAAGCATGGATTCTTTGGCAGCAGTGGGGGGAATCTCCCTAAACTTTGCCTCCCAGGCATCTACAGAGCCTGGCCTTACACAAGGAGTCCAAGAGGTCCTCAGCACCCAGGGGGCAACTCTGGGACCAGATGCCAAATCTGGACACATAAGAGCAAGGGCAGCCACCACATGGCCTTCGTCTGTCCAGACTTTCCAGGATCAAGGGCCAAAGGCCTCTCTGTTCACACGTGGGCCCCAAGGCTGGAGGATTCTTTGTGCCCTGGAGGGCCAGGGCCAGACTTGGACTTGGCACCCCTGGATGGTCCAGAGTGAGTCTCCAGGCCTCAGCCCCAGCGCAGAGCCTGCTTCTGTGGTGTAGATGCTACCAGGTCTGCATCACACACTCCCACAGGAATCCCCATTATCAATATACACTTGTCTCTGTTTATAAATGACTGGGCTTGGAGATTTCTCTGTACACCTTCTCTTTCCAACCACAGAGAGAATGATCAACTAAGATCCATTCCCTCACTTCTTATTCACCCCCTCAACCCAGGGTCAGTCCTTTTTAGCCAACAGTGACTTTCCAGCTCCACATGCTGTTGATCTAGCAGACTGGATTAACTCCTCTGTGCATTAGAGTCAGAACCCACTTGTCTTCCAGCTACAACCTGTCACCTCCTCATAACCCTCACAGCCTCCACCATCTGCTCACATCAGGATTTACAGGCTGCACCCTGCTGAGCAGAATAGAGTCTGTGGTTGAATTCATATAGAAACCTGTGTAGATAATACCCCCCTATCAGAGATCCAGAAAGCACATTTAAAATGCACAGAACTAAGTGGATGAACCTAGAGCATGTTATAGAGTGAAGTAAGTCAGAAAGAGAAAAACAGGTATCGTATATTAATGATATATGTTCTTATATTAAACTAATATCTTATATTCCATATATATATGGAATATAGAAAAGTGGTACTGATGAACCTATTTGCAGGGCAGGAATAGAGACTCAGACATAGAGAACAGACTGTGGACCAGCACGGGAAGAAGAGGGTGAGACGAACTGAGGGAATAGCCTTGAAATATATTCATTACCATATGTAAAATACATAGCCAGTGAAAAGTTGCTGTATAACACAGGTAGCTCAGCCTGGTGCTCTGTGATGACTTAGAGGGGTGAGACGGGGTGGCAAGTGGGAAGGAGGTTCAAGAGGGAGGGGACATGTGTATACCTATGGCTGATTCATGTTGGTGTATGGCAGAAACCAACATAACTTTGTAAAGCAATTATCTTCCAATATAAAATAAATTTTTATAAAATGCATAGAACTCCTCAGCATAAGATGAGCATGATTCCATATGTCCTTGGGGTCCTTGGCCAGAAGTTTCCCTTCATACCAGCCCAGTGAGAGTGCCTGTGTGCCTGCCCTGGCCTCACTTTCTGGCCTGAGCCCTTCCAACCAAAGAATTTAGCCCATGCCTCTTTCCCCATAAATCTTTCCCCCCTTCCCCTGCCAAGCACCCACTCCCTTGCATTCCTTCACTCTCATGGTCCCTGTAACACAGTGTACCATCCAACTTGAGATGTGTGTTTTATGGAGGTCCAGCTATAAGTCCTTTGAAGCAGGAGTTGTATTTCGTTCCTTTCTGAGCCTGGACCAGCCCAGCAAGGATGGGAATGAGTGCTCACCTAGAGGTTTTCCAACACTCTAGCCAACTGGACTTTTTTGCCCTGTATCGCTCCTCCTGGATGGCTTGGCTGCATTTGTTCATTAGTAACTCTACCAAGGGTTGAAGGGGAAGGGATGAAAGAGAACCCCGACTTCCTGTATAGTTCACCAGCTCCTAACATTGCCCAGGAGTTTGCTTGGCCAAAGTGAATTGTTGGTATAGTTCCTTCCCTGGTTTCTGTATTTAAAGAGCCAAAAGAGAAATTTTCATCCTGTGTGTGTAGATGTCTATGTGTGTGTCTGTGTATGTGCATGTCTGTGTGTATTCTTAAGTATATGTCTGCGTGTGTCCATGAGTTTGTGTGTGTATATATATATATATATATATATATCTGTGAAGTGTATTTTAATATATGTGTGTTGTGTGTGTCTCTCGGTGTGTGTGTATGTATGTCTGTAAATGTGTATGTCTCTGTATGTCTGTCTGCAGATGTTTACCCGTGTCTGTTTGTAGTTGTTTGTGCGTGCGTCTATAAGTGCATGAACTTAAGAGTTAGTCCTGGCCATCCTGACATGGGTAACAGCAGCGTCCCTGGTGACTCAAGTGTCCTTCAGTCCTGGCCACATCTGTCACAGCCTCCCCCACCCACGCCAGCCTCCTGGGCTTTCTGCTGGGCCCCAGTGTCCAAGTGCCAGAGAAGTGGGCGCTTTGTTCCAACCTGTCCTTGAACCACAGCCCTGCCTGCAGCCCCGCGGGGACAGCCCAGCAGGTTGCGTCTCTGCACGTCCAAGAACCTGGCCCGGATCCAGAGCCAGCCCTGCCGGTTCTGCGAGGAGATGGCCCTGGGGATTTCACAACCAGCCACCTTACTGCCCTGGGATGCCAGCTTCTCCACCTCCTTTGCTTTCTAGACCAGATGAAGACAAGGTCCTGCCTGGGCCACCCTACTGTTGAGAGGCTGTGGGCCTTGCCCGCATGGCCTCACCGAGTAGGGTGCCCTGGAGGGGCACCCAACAGTGCTCTCATTCAGAGTGGCACAGTCTTGATCAGCAACAAAATCCTTACCCAGCTCAGACATCACTTGTCCTGGTCACTCTCATTTCTTGTCATTGAACTCTCTTTCTGTCTCTGGAAAGCTCAAAAAATTCCCCTTTACCTTTGAATTTCCAAAAGAAACGTTTAAAGTATATTCTGCTGGGAATCTATCAGGCCTTTTAAAGAGGGCCTGTTACCCCATTCACCGTGAAAAATTTAAATGTGGGGCCCTGTAAGACAGCATACTTATAGACACCATAGTATAAAGCTTTCCTTTCCTTCACAGACTCTCTTGACTTGAATGGTGTTTTGGTTTTCATTTATTTTTTTGGATGTAAAAAAATTCATTTATATGTTTCCCTTAAGAACATTCTGATATTTTCCCATACTTGTGCCAGTATTTCCATTTCATTATATTTTTTAAACTTTTTATTTTGTATCAGAGTACAGTTGATTAACAAACAATGTTGTGATAGTTTCAGGTGAACAGTGAAGGGACCCAGCCATACATATACATGTATCTTCTCCCCCAGACTCCCTTCCCGTTCAGGCCGCCACATATATAGAGCAGAGTTCCATGTGCCATACAGTAGATACCTGTTGGTTATCCTTTTTAAGTATAGCAGTGTGTACATGTCCATCCCAAACTGCCTATCTGTCTTTCTCCCCATCCTTCCCTCCAGCAACCATAAGTTTGTCCTCTAAGGCTGTGAGTTTGTTTCCGCTTTGTAAGTTCAGTTATACCATTTTGTTTTAGATTCCACGTAAAAGAGATGTCATATGACATTTCTCCTTCTCTTGTCTGACTTGCTTCATTCAGTATGACAATCTCTAGGTCCATCCATGTTGCTGAAAATGGCATTATTTTATTCTTTTAAGTGGCTGACTAATATTCCACTGTGCGTGGTGTTTTGAATGTTGTTCTGAATAAATAAAAGTTAAAATTTTTCATTATTAGCATACATTTTAGCATTCACCTTCATACTGTGCAATGCCACTTTAAATGTAAATGCAAGTGTATCTGAGCCACGTGAAGAACCACCGAAATTACATAGTTTATTTGTGTAATTCATGCAGGTGTATTTCTTTCTTTAAAGAGAAAAATTATTTGGTTGTGCTGGGTCCTAATTGCAGCATACAGGATCTTTGTTGCCATATCGAAGAACTAGTTCCCTGATCAGGAATCGAACCTGGGTGCCCTGTATCGGGAACACAGAATCTTAACCACTGGACCTCTAGGGAAGTCCCCATGTAGGTGTATTTCATTCTTACCTGAACAGTGGAAATACTGCACAAAACTAACTCAAGCATTTTTAGTTCACTTATTGACACTTTGGCCTGATGAGGAGAAGGGAAGAACTAAATAAGAATGTGGTTCCCTTTCCTGCTGTGTTAGCACTTTAGAGATACAGAGATGTAAATGGGTAAGGGAGGCTGGGCCAGGGTGCCTTCGTGCTTCATGTTGCTGAGATGGCCACTGCCTTCCCTGTGCATCTGAAGCAAGTTCTGGTTCAAGGAGAGAGCGGCTTCGCAGAGCTGTCGCCGCACCTTCACCTGGCTGTAAAGGTACACACTTACTGTACGCACTCTGAGTCTTGCTGAACGAACTCCATGCATCCTGGTGCACAATTACTCTGTTTATGGGGCACTGTGAATTTGAATCAGGCAGCAGGACACCAGCAGACGCCAGTTCTGCACAGTGTCTCCTCTGTCACATGTATACTTCACTATCCCCATCAGACTCACTTACAAAACATAAATGCAAAGCTTAAGTTATTAACAATTTCAAGTCAGAGACAGCAAGGTATTAAGTCAAGTCGACAGCCTTTCAAGCGTAGGGCCCCATAGACCTCAAAGGCCACACAGTGGTAATGCTAGTCCTGCTTAGAACTGAAAATATCTGGTAAAGACTCTTTTATTTTCCTCCCTGGATTCTCTCTGTTCTCCTCTAACTCTAGGAAAATAAGTGATGAGGCTTCTGACTCTCCCCTTTATGTGTTCACTATTCTCTCCTATTCTGATTTTCTTGTCCTCAGGAATATTCTGCAAGAAACGACTGGTCTTTTAGTTCACTAAATCATTCTTCAATCATGTCATTTGCTACTGAACCTACTTATTGAGGGTTATTTTTTTAGCAATCATTTTTTTTTTAATTTCCAAGTTTCCTAGTTCTTTTTCACAACAAACTCTTCTTGTTTTATGAATAGTTTAGATTCTCTAATCTCCTTGACTATATTGTGATTACCTTTAAGACTTTGCCAAATGGGCTCCTTCTGTTTGTTGAATTGTTGCCTTTTCACAATGTTCAATTTTCTCTGATGTTTGAGAGTTCTCAGTGATCTGCTGATCTTTCTGTTTGGGAATCCTTGATCAGCATGCTTCTCTGTGCCTTGTTCTTCTGTTTGTGAAATAAAGGCCTCAAGTAACTGAGTGGTTTTCAACTCTTTTTAACTTTGGTAAGTGTTGTTGGATGAAATCTTGTTTGTGAAAGCACAGTACGTAAATGGAGATGGTGTGGCAATACCCACAGCAGGTGCCAACCGTGGAGGCATTGACTTGGAACTCCCTCCAGCAGCCCCACCTCAAGATAGGCTTTGATGGGACTCCTGGACCTGATGATCCAGATGGTCATTTCAAACTCAAATGTTGTGGGATTCCACCCCCTTCCCCTTTTTTTGTGTGTGGCTAACAGCAATATTTATTATCTCACTTTTGGTGGGTCAGGAATCTAAGTCACTGCTAAGCTGGGTCTTCTGACTCTGGTCCTTCACAAGGCTGCCTTCCAGGTGCCAGCTGAACCAGCACTGTCTGAAGAACCCCCCTCCCTCCCCATCCCATCCCTCAGGGTCATCCCAGTGCACCAGCCCTGAGCACCCTGTCTCATGCGTCGAACCTGGACTGGCGATCTGTTTCACATATAATAATATACATGTTTCATTGCTATTCTCTCAAATCATCCCACCCTCACCTTCTCCCACAGAGTGCAAAAGATGTTCTATACATCTATGTCTCTTTTGCTGTCTCACATATAGGGTCACTATTACCATCTTTCTAAATTCCATATATATGCGTTAATATACTGTATTGGTGTTTTTCTTTCTGACTTACTTCACTCTGTATAACAGGCTCCAGTTTCATCCACCTCATTAGAACTGATTCAAATGTATTCTTTTTAACAGCTGGGTAAAATTCCATTGTGTATATGTACCACAACTTTCTTTTCCATTCATCTGCTGATGGACATCTAAGTTGCTTCCATGTCCTGGCTATTATAAACAGTACTGTGATGAACATTGGGCTACACATGTCTCTTTCAATTCTGGTTTCCTCAATGTGTATGCCCAGCAGTGGGATTGCTGGGTCATATGGCAGTTCTATTTCCAGTTTTTTAAGGAATCGCCACACTGTTCTTCATAGTGGCTGTGCTAGTCTGCATCCAAATGTTGTGGGATTCCTTATGGAGAGCACTCGAAATCTGTGAAATCCCTTTCTACATATTCATCGGGCATGGTTCTGGAAATAGAAGCAACCCCTCTGGCAGGTACACTTGCAGTGACTCGGATGGGAACAAACCTCCCACGAGAAGCTTCCAGATAAAGTCTTGACAAGGAAAGCTGCACATAGCAGCAGGGACGTGAGTTATCAGGGAACACGCGATTCTGTTTCTTTTCTTGAAGTAGTCCTCCTGATTCAAAGGAATCGTTTCCAGAAAAGACTGAGCTCCAATCCTGACCTCTGTGTGTCATACCAGAGTAGACGCTAAAAGCAGTACACTCTTGCATTTGATCACGAAAAAGACAAAACGGCCTTTCTGGCTTGACCCTACGCTGCTCTTTCCCATGCCCCGTGAAGAGCAAACGCCAGGTGGAACAGGGCTCTGTGACAGGACCTGCAATCCAGTTTCTGGCCTAGAAATAAGTCAAAGCACCAATGTGGAAATACCTGCTGTTCTTAAAATAGACCTGTGTATCTCAGTGTTTTGTTTTTTCCTTAAGTTCCCTTGAGATTCGACAAAAGAAATGAGGAAGTGAAAGTTTTAAATTGGTCTGTCCTCTTTTGTCTCAAAGAGGATGGTTCTGTTTTTAAGGGTTTCTGAGAGGAAAACTGAATTTATTCCTCCTAAGAGGTCAGTTTTACATGAATCAAACAAATAACAGCAACAACAATAGTAATAAATCTTGGATTATATTCACAAAAGAAGTTTGCCACTGGAAACCCATTTCCTTCGCTCTGGGAGGTTTTCAGCTCTCATCCTCTCCCAGGCTTCTCCTCCTAGAGCTCTAGGACCAAGAGCTGCCCCTCACAGCTTTGCTTCTTCTTGTACTTTTATCTGTTTGTCCTTCTGCATACATTCTGGAAGAAACCTGGATCTTCAACTTCAATTATCAAAACGCTCTTTAGTGTTTTCACTGTTCTGGTTATTCTGGAGTCTTAATGTTAAAAGCAGCAATAATGACTCATATATTTATTTATTTTCCCTTTTGTCAGCCACCTCAAAGCCATGATCACACAGTGGGTGACATTGGGGGATCCCACTTCAGTCTGTACTGGCCCTCGCCTACTATAACCCCCGCTTGTCACTTACAGCCCATGGAGAGAAAAGGTAGACCAGAACACCAGCAGGAGGGAAATGCCATGGACAAGGAAAGTGGTGTCTGTGGGCCTCTCCTTCCCAAAGACCCACATGGGTCTTCCGAACTCCGAACTCCACAAAGATGTGGCCCTTGAATTTTTTTTACTTTTAAATGTGAGATACACACACACACACACACACACACACTGCACATTTCATAAGTGCATGATTTATTGAAGTCTCATTAACTGCTCAACCCACACATCCAGCCCCAGAACAAGAGCAGATGTCAGCAGCCCCAAGGAAGGACCACCTGGTTAGTTGGACCAGGGCCACTGTCACCCTAACTTCCATCAGCAGAGCTTAGCTTCCTTGATTAGATGGGAATACCAGACCATCTTACCTGTCTCCTGAAAAACCTCTATGCGGGTCAAGAAGCAACAGTTAGAACGAGACATGGAACAACAGACTGGTTCAAAATAGGGAAAGGAGTATGACAAAGCTGTATCACTCTGTTTATTTAACTTCTATACAGAGTACATCATGTGAAATGTCAGGCTGGATGAATCACAAGCTGAAGGAAATATTGCCAGGAGAAATAGCAACAACCTCAGATATGCAGATGATACCATTCTAATGGCAGAAAGCAAAGAGGAACTAAAGAGCCTCTTGATGAAAGAAGAGAGTGAAAAATCTGGCTTGAAACTCATTGAAATATCCAAGATCATGGAATCTGGTCCTATCACTTCATGACGTCTATGTGAGGAAAAAGTAGAAGCAGTGTCAGATTTTACTTACTTGTGCTCCAGAATGACTGAGGACAGTGACTACAGCCATGAAATTAAAAGACGCTCGCTCCTTAGAAGAGAAGCTATGGACAAACCTAGGTAACATATTAAAAAGCAAAGACATCACTTTGTCAACAAAACTCTGTTTAGTCAAAGCTATGATGTTTCCAGTAGTCATGTATAGATGTGGGAGTTGGGCCATAAAGAAAGCTGAGGGCCAAAGAATTGATACTTAGAAATTGTGGTGCTGGAGAAGATTCTCGAGAGTCCCTTGGATTGCAAGGAGATCACACCAGTCAATCCTAAACAAAATCAACCCTGAAAATTCATGAGAGGGACTGCGAAACTCCAATATTTTGGCCATCTGATGTGAACGCCAAGGCTGTATATTATCACCTTGCTTATTTAACATATGCAGAGTACATCATGTGAAATGCTGGGCTGGATGAAGCACAAGCTGGAATCAAGATTGCCAGGAGGAATGTCAATAACCTCAGATACACAGATGACACCACCCTCGTGGCAGAAAGTGAAAAACTGAAGAGCCTCTTGATGAAAGTGAAAGAGGAGAGTGAAAAAGTTGGCTTAAAACTCAACATTTAGAAAAAAAAGATCATGGCATCCGCTCCCATCACTTCATGGCAAATAGATAGGCAAGCATTGAAAACAGTGACAGATTTTATTTTGGAGGCTCCAGAATCACTGCAGATGGTGACTGTAACCTGAAATTAAAAGACACTTGCTCCTTGGAAGAAAAGCTATGACCAACCTAGACAGCATATTAAAAAACAGAGACATTACTTTAACAACAAAGGTCTGTCTAGTCAAAGCTATGGTTTTTCCAATAGTCATGTTTGGATGTGAGAGTTGGACTATAAAGAAAGCTGAGCACCGAAGAACTGATGCTTTTGAATTGTGGTACTGAAGAAGACTCTTGAGAGTCCCTTGGGTTGTGAGGAGATCTAACCACTCCATCCTAAAGGAAATCTGTCCTGAATATTCATTGGAAAGACTGAGTTTGAAGCTGAAACCCCAATACTTTGTCCACTTGATGTGAAGAACTGACTTCTTGGAAAAGACCCTGATGCTGGAAAGATTGAAGGCTAAAGGAGAAGAGGGCGGCAGAGAATGAGATGGTTGGATGGCATCACTGATGTGATAGACATGAGTTTGAGTAGGCTCTGGGAATTGGTGATGGACAGGGAAGCCTGGCATGCTGCAGTCCAGAGGTCGCAAAGTGTCGGACATGACTGAGCGACTGAACTGACTGATGTGAAGAGTCTCCTCATTGGAAAAGACCCTGATGCTGGGAAAGATTGAAGGCAAAAGAAGAGGGCAGCAGAGAATGAGATGATTAGATAACATCACTAACTCAATGGACATGACTTTGAGCAAATTTGGGGAGATAGTGAAGGACAGGGAAGCTTGGTGTGATGCAGTCCATGGGGGTCACAAAGAGTCGGACACAACTTAGTGACTGAATAGCAAAGCCAAATGGAATCACAGATTGTACTTTCCTGTTCAGCTTCTTTGGCTCATGTTGCATCTGCCAGCTCCTCCCCTGTGTTGTCTCGTGAGCTTGTGGGTCACTGTGTCCCAGTTCCAGTGGCATTCCCTCTCTGGGAAGAGTGGGGTGTCAGGTGACACATTCATGCATTTCTTTGCTGATGGGCACTTGTGCAGTTACTCCCATTTGCTTGGATGAGGGGCCAGCACTTTCAAGAGTATTTTCAGGTAGAAACAGCCACTATTGTCTAAAGAATTGAGAAATAAACCAATCCAAGTCCCACTAAATGTACAATTCTATCTGTACATAAGTGTGGGGAGGAGAGGTGGGAGAAGTTACTTCTAGACCCCTGGATCACTGCCTCTTTCCTGCATTCTCTGGGACAGGCAGTGTTGACTAAGCTTATAAAGATCTTAGACAGCTGGTGAAACCTGGGAAGCTGCTCACCAATCCCACGCTTGGTTCACTGGAAGATCTCATCAGCGAAGGGAAGATGAGAGAAGGGTAGGAGAGGAAAGAAAGGAGGAGCAGGTGACCTCTTTCAAAGGGAACATTTTTTTAGAAACAGCTGTATGCTGGACTCCAAAGATGTCTTCAGTCTTGCAGGTTCTGTGAAAAACACAACCACTTTACATATTGTTACACTAAGAAGAAAGTACAGTCGCAAAGAGTCAGACACGACTTGGTGGCTGAACAACAGCAACCGCTTCTAACTGTGCCCAGGATTTGAACTTATTAAGGAGACAAAATAAATAAGGGAAGAGGAGGCAGAGGACTGGCTGCACATTTGAGAGCCCCTCCCTTTCCTTTCCTCTGCCTGTTAGATGTGTTCTCAAGGAGGGTGAATGTTATGGAAGGAATTTATCAAAGAAAGAGCCCCACATACATTTAGCCTCTAACAGAGGCTATCTCTATAGAGACAATAGTATCAAAAGGCAAACCTTTCAATCTGCAAGAGAAAAGTATTTTGATACACAAAAAATAATTATTTAAAAGGATTAAAAAACCCAAAGACTGGTGGGCAGGGCATCATGTTATTCATGAATAATAGATTGAATATGTAACTGGCCTATCCAAGGCTGGGGAAAGCTGGGAGGAAGGAGGATCACCCAGGGTTGTGGTCACAGCATCAGAGGGAGGAGGCCATTGCCCCTGGGGGACATGAAAGGACAGGGTTGAGAGTAGCCAAGGTAGGGCCACTGGCCTTGAGGAAAAGGAGCTCATGCCTGCCAGCCTCCCTCTGGTCCAATGAGCCTGGAGCACGTATTCCATGGAGAGGGTTGACATTAGCAGCCTTCTGGCTGTTGACCAGCATCGGACCCCTCAGCTGTACCCCTCAGGTTGGCTATCCCACAAGAGTGACTCTCAGGCTTGCCTAAGGACAAGTCTCAGTTTTTCTCAATAATTCCATGTGTCCCAGATGCTTGAGTTCCACCCTCCCCCCCAAAACAATGGTGAGTCCCAAGGCACCCAGACATCATAACTATGCACAAAAAGGTTAATTTTATGTGTCACTTTGGCTGGGCCATGGGTTGCCCAGGCATCAGCTTAAATGTGATTCTCCTTGTGTCTGTGAGTATAATTCTGGATGAAATTAGCATCTGAATTGGTGGACTGAATGAAGCAGATTGCCCTCTGCAATGTGGTGGGCTTCACCCAATCAGTTGATGGTCTGCATAGAGCCAAAAAAAAGTGGAGGAAGGGAAAATTTGCTACACGTGCCTGTCTTGAAGTTGTGACATAGTCTTATTCTGCCCTTGGAATGTGGCCTTCAGCATCCCTGGTTCTCAGGCTTTTAGACTTAGACTGTACTATTCTATCAACTCTCAGCCCTTTCAGAGAGTAGAGAGTATGACTTATCAGTCTCCATTATTATATGGACCAATTCCTCATAAAAAATTCCTTTATATGAATATCTAACTATCTATCTCCTCCTATTGGTTTTTCTCCTCTGGAGAACCCTGATGAACAGAGCCTCTATTGTTTGTCTGCTGAATGAAAAAAAGAAGATATGATTTAACTGCCTCTTTGAAGAGAACAATCAGTTTTCTTGTCTCTCCCCATTCCTCCATCTTTTTGCTCCCCTGGAGAGAAGGTGCAGAAAGGAATTGTAGCAGAGGAATAATACTAAGCTCACTGTCATGGGGTGTTAAGTTCTTTAGGGTCAGGGTTATTGTTGTTGTTTAATTGCTAAGTGCTGTCCAAATTTTTGTGACCCCGTGAACTGCAGCATACCAGGATTCTCTGTCCTTCACTGTCATCTGGTATTTGCTCAAACTCATGTTCATTGAATTGGTAATACTATCCAACCATCTCATTCTCTGCTGCCCCTTTCTCCTCCTGCCCTCACTCCTTCCCAATATCAGGGTCTTTTCCAGTGAGTTGAGGTGGCCAAAGGATTGGCGCTTCAGCTTCAACAGTCTTTCTATTTGGGGTTGGTTTCCTTTAGAATTGACTGGGTGGATGTCCTTAAGTAAAGAGACTAACGAGCACTCTGGTTGCCCTACGCCGCCCTGAGCAAGCCCCTGGGGCACCGGGGAAGGCTCTTGGACACAAGCAGAGCAGCCTCCAAGAGGGGTGCTGTAGGATAAAGGACTACCATCTGTCCTGACTCCCTGTTATCTCAGGTGGATTATGGTAGATTAAACCAGACCACACATTTTTTTCTACTTCACTGATACACAGAATCTGGGTACCTACCTTCCTGAATTCCTTGACCCATTGAATATGATAGAAGTGATGTTTTGGTAATTCAGAAACTTCTTATGCAGGTTTACAACTCCCACCCAGGCCTCTTGGAATACCTACTCCTAGAGCCTTGAGTAGTGATGGATAAGTTTGACTAACCAGGGTCTGCCATGCTATAAGAAGCCCAAGATTAGCAATTAGAAAGGTATGTGATAACAGAGAGAGGTGCCCAGTCTGCATTCTCCCAGCTGATATCCCAGACATATGGACCAGAAATGAGCCAACCCAGCTCCACCACATCTACATTTCTGACCCACAGAATCAAGAGATATAATAATAACAAATTGCTGGCTTGGAGGAATTTGTTGGTAGCAGTGGATAAATAGACACGGGCTGAGGGGATATGAAGAGGATATGAAACAGTGTTTGCTATAGCTTGAGGCTGGAGAGACCATCACAGACCCTCAAACCCAACTGCATTATTTTATAGGAGGACACAAAAGCCCTTCAACACTAGCCGGGGCTCTTTTGCTGCCCTGTGGGATTTTCTGGGGCACCAGTCAGGAGGGTGACACCCAGAGCTTGCTTGGCCACCAGCCCCAAGCAGTCCGTGTAGAAGGATCTGTGTTCAGGGGTGGGGGAACCCGAGAAAAACCAGAACCCACTGACAGAATGGAGAGGCTTCTGGTACTACTCCAACTGGGGGCAAGGAAAGGGCAGCAACCTGAGGGATTTGTCATCCAGCGGTTCTCCAGGTGTGATCTCAACCACAGCATCGGCATCCCCAGAAAGCTGGCTAAAAACGAAGTTTCAGGCCTCCCTCTAGACCAGCTGACTCAGGAACTCTGGAGTGGGGGCTCGCATAAGCCCTCTTGGATTCTAGTGCTTGCCAAGGCCCGGGCGGCCTCGTTGTGAAGGACAGACGCATGAAGGAAAATGTGGCTCTGCAGACAGCCTGACCAGAGCTCCCTCACAGACATGCCGCAGGAGGACCCGGGCCCCGAGACTAGGCCACGGCATTTGTCTCTGAGGAAGTAACTTCCCACACCTGCTGGAACTCACGTCCACCCACAACCCCAGAAAATGGGGCTAGATGGACGGAACTGTCTAGCTCAGGGGTTCTACCCACTAGAGTCCAGGTCATCCTAGGTCAAGTGGCCTGGGGGCACTTCTGTAAGCTGGGCCTTCTCTGGGATGGGAAGATCCTCTGGAGAAGGCGATGGCAGCCCACTCCAGTACTCTTGCCTGGGAAATCCCATGGACGGAAGAGCCTGGTAGGCTACAGTCCGTGGGGTCGAAGAGTTGGACACGACAGAGTGACTTCACATTCACTTCAGGCAGCAGGCTCCCTGAGGCGCACCTGGGGAAGGTAAAGAGAGAAGGAGCTGGTGGGGAACCCTGCAGCCTCACTGCCCAGTCACAGGCAGGAAGGTCCCGCCTCCCTGGGTCAGCGCCTTTCCCTGGTGACAATACTTGGGGTGACGGAATGGCTCTGCTCTAATCAGACAAGGCCTTGGAGTCCCCTTCCCACCCACAGCCCAGAAGTCAGAATAGAGGCAGCAGCAGGGGCCTCTCCATGCTGGGCAGAGGCAGGAGGCCGGGGTCACCTCCGACTTGTAGAGCCTTGGTGCGGCTCTCTGTTTCCTTAGCTCTACGTAAGGGCCTGTTGTCCTGGGTCCCTCCAGAGTCCCTTGCATATCTAATACTCCCTAACACCCCAGGAAGTCAGCCTGTCAGAAAGGACAGTATAAATGCAGTGAGTTCACTTGACTTGTTTCAAAGTCCAGCTCAGCATTAGCAAAGACCCTACAAAGAAAAGTGCAACCCCAACCACTGATGCTCAGTGGTGATGACATTTACACAGACACCACCAGCTTCATCACTGGCAGGAGCAGCATATATTTTTTTAATTTATAGCTTAACAACCTTCTAGTCAAATTAGACAGAAAAGGCATTAACCACTTCTGACTAAGCCCCTCAGGGGCTAGTAAGCAATAGAATATTCTGAATAATTTTGTGAGTGACATTTGCTGCTACTGGAGATAAATCAGTAGAGGTGAGAATTCCCCAAAAAATCTTATCTTAAGCAAGTGTGGAACTGAGTGGACATCCGAGGGAAAGCATTGAGTAGGAGTCACTCTGTGTTCCTTCCATTGTGGGGTATGGAAACCACAAAACTCCCAGCTCAGGTCACAGACACTGGAGAAGTGAAAATGAAGCTTACTATCAGCCAGGGGTGAATTAAGTTCCACCTTATAAGTAATTTATGGTCCAGGCCAATCACAATTTCCATTTTAGGCTAATGTCTAAAAATCACTCACTGATACATATCTCTTAGGACACATTTTTTTTGTCTTCTCTGTCTAACGATGTGGCTTTTAATGATAAACCCAATGCCCCAAGGAGAAGAAAGAATATTTGCTGTCCACTGGCTAAGTCCCTCCTCACCGTGGCTACTCTGCTGGGTGTTGTTAGGACTATGGGCAGGGGCGATATCCAAGTATTGCTCAAACTAAAGCACCAGCAGCCCCTGAGAACTTGCAAGAAATAAAAATCCTAGAGCCCTTCCAGATCTGATGACTCAGAAGCTCTGAGGTGAGCCCAGGACCCTGCTTTCACAAGTTTTCTGGTGATTCTTAGGATGGCTAGTGTTTGACAAGCAATGACCTACAGGATTACCCTACTCTCTCCCAGGGGCATTCCTATCTCAGGTCTACAGGAGCATTCCTATCTCAGGTCTACAGGAGTCCTTCTCTACCTACCCTGAGGATAAAACAATCATAGCATCCATCAGAAACCAAATCATGTGGGGAGAATAATCTTACTATTTCTTAAAATAATATATCCTGAAAGTCATTCTCCATGGTTATCAAAATGGTGTTGGGCTACATTAACCAGAGTATTAAGGGCTGAATTATGTCCCTACCTCAAAAATCCGTAAGCTGAAGTCCTAATTCCCAGGACTTCAGAGTGTAATAGTATTTGGAGATAGGGTATTTAAAGAAGTCATTGAATGAAAATGAGGTCATTAGGATGCGCCTTAATCCAACATGATGGTGTCCTTATAAGAAGAGGAAATGTGGATAAGAACTAGCTTGTGAAGATACAAGGAGAAGATGACCATTTACAAGCCAGGGAGTGAGGCCTGGAACGGATTAACCCTTAGAGGAAACTAACCCTGCCAGTACCTCAATATCAAACTTCCAGTTTCCAGAACTGTGCAAGAATATGTTCCTGTTGTCTAAGCCACTTGGTCTGTGGTGCTTTGCCATAGCATTCCTAGCAAACTGCTACACAGACTGAACATCTGCATGTCACAAAACATTGAAGCCCCATGTGCAAAATACTCTGGCTATCAAGAGGTAGCTTCTGAGTTAGACAACTTTTAAGGAAAAGAGGGAGCATCATGTTACTGATGACTTTGTAAGATGAGGGCACCTGCTCATTGCAATGAGATGTTAGATCCACACAGCATGAGTCCACTTATTGCCCAATCCATGAGCAACATGAATCACTCCATGACAACTTTCACATAATTGGAACTGATTTGATGAGCTCAACTCCATAATTAAATAAATTAAAAAGGCAAGCCCGCTGGATCAGATACTTATCTTTAAACTCATAAGTATGTTTCGCATGAGTGTTCAGTCCTGATAAAGATGGTTTTAGAGTGTTTTTGTCTGAAGCCATGTCTACCACATCCAATTCACTGTGGGATCTCGAGCACCTGTTAGACCTTGTCTGTCCTAAGCTGCAGTTAGAATGGGAGTTTCAGGGGCCTGTGGGAAAGGGGGAGACAGAGAACAGCCGACTTCCTGTAAGACTGGGTGACTTTTTGTCCACTCAAGAGTTCCATCTCATTGACACTGACCCATTCTGGTGTTGTCAACTGGAGGAAGAGAATGCATTTTCCCCATCCCACCCCCAAAGGACAAACCAAAGAGTGTGAAAAGTAACCCCTTGTATGAGGAGTCCTGTGAAGACATTGCTATAAATAAATGTATCCAATGACCACCTGATACAAGGAAGTAACAACTGACCGTGTGATCCTATGCTGTCCAACAATTTGTAAAATACCTAAGACCAGGAGCATCAGTGGCTCCCAGCTTCTGAAACACATGCTGATCTTCAGAAAAACTAAAATAATTTAAACCAAGTTATGTAACTGACATCTGAGCTGAAAACCTGTGAAAACTTGACAAAAACCAATGGCCTTGACCCTACAACCCTGTGCGTCACCATGAGGATCGGAATCCCCAGTGCACTGTAGGGTTGCTGCCCACAGGCCATGAGATGTCATCACGTGCACCTGCCCAGATGGCTTTTCTGCCACAGGGCAGGCGCTGCTCAGATAGCACAGCAAATAGATTGTGTGGGCTGACAAATGATGAACTGAAAGAGACGCTCTCTCCGGACTGGGCATTAATTTTTAAATGACAGATACCATGATTAGAGTGGTGGTCAGATGCCAGTTCAGCAAAATCACCCACACCACTCATATAAACATCCTCGGTTGTGTCTGACTCTTTGTGACCCCATAGACTGCAGCATGCCAGGCTTCCCTGTTCATCACCAACTCCCAGAGCCTGTTCAAGTTCATGTCCATCACATCAGTGATGCCATCCAGCCATCTCATCCTCTGTCATCCCCTTCTCCTTCTGCCTTCAATCTTTCTCAGCATCAGGGTCTTTTCAAAAGAGTCAGTTCTTTGCATCAGGTAGCCAAAGTATTGGAGTTTCAGCTTCAGCATCAGTCCTTCCAATGAATATTCAGGATTGATTTCTTTTAGGATGGACTGGTTGGATCTCCTTGCAGTCCAAGGGACTCTCAAGGGTCTTTTCGAATACCACAGTTCAAAAGCATCAATTCTTCATCCCTCTGCTTTCTTTATAGTCCAACTCTCACATCCATATATGACTACTGGAAAAACCATAGCCTTTACTAGACGGACCTTTGTTGGCAAAGTAATGTCTCTGCTTTTTAATATGCTGTCTAGGTTGGTCATAACTTTTCTTCCAAGGAGTAAACGTCTTTTCATTTCATGGCTGCAGTCACCATCTGCAGTGATTTTGGAGCCCAAATAAATAAAGTCTGCCAGCATCCTCAGAGGACCCCTAAACAGTACCCAGGCTTCATCTTTCAGTCTCCCAAAGTCAGTTCTCTACACAGCAGCTGAGGGTCTTTAATGTAGACCCAGTCCTAGGACTTACTCCCTGTTACATGGAGAATAGAATCCCCCACTAACCCCACCTGGCCCTGCTGCTCCCCCAGCTCAGGTCCTGCCTCTATGGCCTCAAGGTCTTTATGATCACCTTTCCTTTCTGGAGCATTCATTCAATTCATTCTTCCCCTGGATCTTCAGTTGGCTTCTTCCCTCCATTGGCTCTCATTTAGTTGTTACCTCCTTTCCAAATCACCCAGTGTGAAGTAGCCACCCAATCACCCCATCACTTCTTTCTGCGCTTATCTTTTGCACAGCCTTTTCACTTCTGATACTTTCCTTTGCCTTATTCACGAGTTTACAGTTGGTATCCACATCCATGGATGTAGAACTTGCGGATACTATGTTGTGTTATATGAGGAGCTGGAGCATTCGTTGATTGCAGTATCTGTGGGGTTCCTGGAATTAATCCCCAACAGACACTGAAGGATGATGGTATTTGCCTCCCTTTCCTGCCATCCCAGCCTCCTCTGTGCCAAAAACAGTGCCTGGAAAATAGTAGGGGACCAATAAACGCCAGTTAAGTGCATGAGTTTGGTGTGTGAACCTAGGGAGACCAAAGCAGACTGAGATATTAGGAATATCAACCAGCTCAAGCCTGTTTCTGTGTCAAGGAAGAGAGTGGGAGTGGGTAGGTGGGGTGGTGATGGGGTGAGATAGGAGTGAATGCACTGTTTCCATCAGTTTCCATCTTCTGTTTAGTCTCAATACTGATTAAAACTTGGGAAACCCAGCTTACTTTTGTGTGCTATTCATAATTCAGAGCACTAATGAACACAGCTTCATTTGAACTTCACAATACTCTGTGAGTTGGGGCAACAGCAATCAGCTATTATCTCATAGGAAGCCACCCCAAACTTCACTAGCCTCAAACAGCAAGCATTTCTTTAACTCATGACTCAGTTAGTCAGCAGCAAAGGCTGGAACAGCCAGGGAGTTATGGCATTTGGGCCACGCTTCCTCAGGTCATTCCCTGGAAAACTGTGGGTCTCTAGGCATTGGGTGTGCTCATGGGGTCCAGGGAGCTGTCAGCTTGATTCACCTGGTTCTCAGCTCATGGGGACACTTCGGTTCTCAACTTACTGTCTTTCCTCCCAGAAAGCCAGCCCAGGGTTGTTCCAGGCAGAAGGGCAAGAGCCGGGGCAGTGCACTAGCCCCCAGGCAGCCCCCTGTCCAGCCCTGCATCTTGTACTTAAGCAAGTCCAAAGGCCACCCAGTTGGGGCATGGGTAATTGGATTCTAACAATGGGAAGGCCGAACAAGGTACCACAGAAAGCATACAGATACAAGGGAGCCAGCAGAATTAGTGCCATTTTTTGGCCATCAATCCACCATAGTCCCTTTTTTACAGAAAAGAAAGGCTCAGAGAAAATTCAATGATTTATCTGAGGTCAAGTGGCTCAGAGAGCTGAATGTGGGTTTTCTGCTCCCAAACTCACTGCTCAGTTCTGGGTTCTAAGCACACTGGAAGTTCTCATAAATGGTCCTCCTCTTTTCTTTCTTTATCAAGCAGCTGATCAACAAGTATATTCCCCTGTACCTCCTAACCCAGGCTGACTGCTGTGATTATGGATCCATTCACATGTGGATTGATCATAAGCCGGAGGGGAAGATAGTGTCTCTTTTTGAGTAAAAACTCCTGGCTGTGATTAACTATTGATGTTACATGAGCAGTACTGTGCTTCTGGCTCAAACATAATTCTCCATCACAGATGGTACAAGCGCTCTTCTCCAGTGACACTTGTTTGGCATCTTTGGTACATTAAGAACTGTGTGGGCGCTCAGGCTCTCAGAGACAGTGAAAACTGCAAGGCCAGGTGGATATGAAGATCATGGGTGACAAAGAGGAAAGTCCGCACTCTCCAGAGATTGTACAAATAGGAACAGAAAGAACGGTGAGAGTCTGACTCATCCACTGTAGCTCCATTAGAAATTTCCAGTGCAGTTACGAAGGCAGCAAATCCGTCTCAAAAGACCAGATGCCTTATATGGTAAGAGGGAGGATTCCAGGCTGCCTTTCCCCTTTGTTGGCCAATTATGAAGCCATTAAAATGGAATGGCAATTAACCATGTCATTAACAAGTGTTTAAATCAAATAGTAAGTTAAGATGAAAGGACGGTTAAAAACAATTTTACATAATTCTTTTTTTTCCATGAAAAATAGCATGATTGAGTTAGATCAGAAGTTGGTAAGCTACAGCCTGTGGGCCAAATCTAAAGCTGCCTGTCTGTTAATTAAGTTTTGTGGGTGGACAGCCCCACCCACTCATTTATAATCTGTCAATGGCCGTTTTCATGCTACAGCAGGGTTGAATAGTTGGAATGTAGACCATGGACTAAATTATTTACTCTCTGTCTCTTAACAGGAAACATTTGCTGGGCCCTCTTCTGCACCCTCAAATACCAGTCTCTGAAGAAGGTCCTGGGATGTGGCAGACAGGTTTCAGCGACTTATTAACCTCCAGGGCACCAGGTCACTCCTGGGGTGTGCTGACTTAACCAAACAGCATAAAGTAGAGACCAAACTGATCTCTGGGTTGGAAAGCATGTACAGGATGACTTTTCTTGGTCCAGTCAGCTAGAGTCTCAAAGAACCAGTTCAACCCAGGTCTGCTCCCAACTCCAAATAAAGCAAAGCCACAGCCTATGTCTCTCCATTTGTGTTAAGGCACTTCTGAACCAGAATCACCATCTGAACCTCATGCTCCCAAGATGGAGACTCCATCATGCTTGGGGAGGGCCCAGACTAGCTAGGGGACCAAAGGATGAGTCAGTCAACACCCCAGGAAGCTCAGCCAGCCCCCAAAAGCCACACTCAGAAAGAGCCAGACCTCTAGTCAGGCATGAGTGGTTGCCTGAGTTCAATCATATGAGTGCTGTTGGCGTTTCCGTCATCTCCCATGGATGGTTGCATCTGAAAAGGCCAAGAATGATGAGGGTCCCACTCATGCTTGGCTTTTTCCAAGGTTCACATCAGTCTGAGCAGTCCTGAGCCTGCAATATTGGCAGTCCATTGTTTAGTAGTTCAGTCATGTCTAACTCTTTGCAACCCCATGGGCTGCGGCACTCCAGGCTTCCCTATTTTTCACCATCTCCCAGAGCTTTCTCAAACCCATTGAGTCCGTGATGCCATCCAACCATATCATCCTCTGCTGTCCGCTTTTTCTCCTGTAGTCCATTATTGAGACATTATTCCCTCAGGGGACACCCGTTATTTTTGTTCAACATGAACCAGTCCTATGACCCTCCAAAGCCTGTAGGTCTGCAAACTGAGAGTACGGTTGACTCACCTGTCTGAGGAGGTTGGCAGGCCATCCCAAGAACCCTGTAGACTGGCCTGATGGAGCTTTCCAAGTGACAAAAGTAGGGAAGGGAGGAGGGAAAAGGCCAAGAACGCTTTTCCCAGAAGTCAGCCAGCTGTGCTGCCCCACCTCTGGCTCAGTGGCAGTCCGCATGCCTTCCCCTTGTTGCCTTTCTGCCTCCGTCTCCTCTCTCGCCTTTCCATCCCTTCCCTATATCAGTGCCCCTGCCCTGGCCTGGACTTTATTAGCAGACTGTGTGTCCATGAGCCTCTTTTCTCTCTTCTCCTCCCATGCATTATGCAAATGCGCTCTTACTGCTCCCTCCCGACTCCCACTTCCCAGAAGCCCACAGCACCTCTCTACGGGGTGCTGGTGGGCACATCCCAGTTCCAAAGGAGAGTCCACCAATCACGTTGGTACCACCCTGCTTCCGGTGGTTAGATCAGGCATGGACAGTCCAGACCACTGGGACTGAAGAAACAGGAGAAGGAATCTTCAGGAGGTTTCTGGGGAAGGTTGTCCTAGCTGTTGAGAAGAGATACCAAGAGGAGTATGGGAAGGAGCGGTACTTCCCATCTCACTGTCCACTGATGTCACTAGATGCGGAGCCAGGACAGTGTAGCCAGCTTGTGAGGAGGAAGATGCTGAGGAAGATGGAGAGAATCCATGTTCTTAATGATGTGCCAGGTGGTGAATTCATCAACTCAGGGACCACCCTGACTACAGAATTTGCAATATGTGAGAAAATACACGTCCTTTGTCATTTAAGCCATTCTGAATTCATTTGCATGGTTCTTGCAGCTAAAGTCACCTACTGCTTATGCCTGTCACCTCACAAAATGCCCCTCCATGAACTTGAGGCCTTCCCTTCCCTAGACATGGCCTCTAGCCCATAGCGTCTCCTGGAGCGGCGTTTATGTCACCCCGTGAAGTCTACACATCCCCTAAGCCCATGCAAGGCATCACTGGACCTTTGAAGCCTTCATGGCCACCTGCCTTGTCCTCCCCGCTTCTCCTGCCATTCTTAAAGATATTGTATGCATTATTTAAGACAGAATCACCAAGTGTTTGCTTCTAGTAATGATGAATTAGTTCATTTAAAACAAAACTCTGACTGGGGTCAAGATAAGAGCCAAATACAATATGAAAACATGAGTTTGAAAACATCAGAGAACTACAGGTAAAGCTGAGAATTACTGAGCTGGATCAGAGTGAAGAGAGCTCAGCTCGCACTGCTTGCTCCTGAGGTGGGTGTTGCAGGGTAAGGGGTGGGGTGGGGGCGGTTTCCAGTTTTTAAGAAGACAGATGAGAGGTAAGGTAACACATTTAACAGACTCAAAGAGTAGTAACTAAAGGCAAAGTATGGACATACTATAAAGCCAAGGAAACACTGGCCTGGGTGGAAGGAAACTCTCTTTACTGCATGGCACTGCATCAGCTGGAGATGCACAGAGAAGCAGAAGGACATCAGTGTTACCTCGCACCATACACATATTTGCAGCTGTAAATTTGAAAGGCAACACAACAAATGTTTCAAAAACTATATATTTTCTTGAGCATAAGTTAGAGAAAGAGAAAAAAAATAAGACACAAACAGCATTAACCATAAAGAGAAAGATTTGATCAATTGTACTACAATAATCCTAAAACCTTGTATCCAAAAAAAACCCCATCACTAGGAAGGGAACAGATAAACATAAAGAGTCAAGAGACCTCTGCAGTGAGTTGACCTTACAAAGAGCTCTTTCCCAGTGTGTATAAGGGTTTCTACAAATTGATTAAGAAAATGACAGTCAGAAAATTGAGCAAGAGATTTTAAATGGAAAAATCTATGAATAGGTACTTAAGTTTATTAAAAATCAAGAAAAATTAAAATCACAATGCAATGGACCTATAATCACCAGAATGCAAGATGAAAAAGACAGACAGCCCCACAGCTTTGGTGTAATGTGAAGGTCCAGAGCTCTCACATCCCATAGTAAGGGGTGTCCATTAGTACCATCTCTTTGGAAGACAGCTTGGCATCATTAATTAAAGTCAAGGACACTAATAAAGTAGGAGCCAACTGATGTATGTACGTATGTTCCCAATAGATAGCATAGATATGTACACTAAAAGATTTATGCAATAATACTCATTGTAGCAGTATTTATTACAACCCCAAACTGAAAATAACTCATATGTATTTCAAGGATGGAAATAGATTTACAAGGTGCTGTGCTAGACAGAAATAAAAAGGAAAAATCTATAGCAAGCCAGATATAAAAGAATACTTCCTGCATGCTTTCATTAAGATAAAATCAAAACCAGTAAAATTAAACCATGGTATTCAGTTGCTAAAGGAAGCAAGGAAGTGATTTCCATCAAAAGATAATTGTTACCTTTAGGGACAGAGGCAAATGGAAGGTCCTCCGGGAGAAGTAATGTTGTCATTCTTGACCCGGGTATTTGCTATGCAAGTGTTTACTTTGCGATAAATTATCTTGACTCTGTGATAATTTTCTGGTTGTGTTTTATATTTCACAATAGAAGGAAGATAAAAGGAAAATTTGCATCAACATCATTCAACAAAGCCACAGGGAATAAGTTGCCTGGCTTCTTACTCTCCAGGCCTTTGTATTATTCCTATGCCTTTGTATTTATGATTTATTATTATAATGTGCATTTACTCATATCGGTGGCCCGTGATGACCCACTTGATATTCTCACTGAGTATCAAATCTCAGTGTTTACTCATAGACAAACAGTCCAACAGGCTATTGTGTTTTTCCCACTGGACGCTGTCAACCTCATAACTGGTCACGTCTCCTCATTTGATTTCAGTGCAGGAAGTTTAGGACACCTGCAATCATTCAGGATGCAATTGCAAGCTTTTCTGTGAGTTGATCATACTTGGGGCTTTATTATTTTTTTTTTTACTCCTAATCTTCCTGTGTAACTTCCTCAGTGGGTCTTTTGATCCTTTTTTTATTGTGTGTATTTTGATAAATAATTTTATCTTTCTCAATCTTCTGGTAGTTTTTACAAGTAGTACTCTCTCAACTGTCTATTACTGAGCTACCAACAACACTAAAATTTAATGAGCTAAAACAATGATTATTCTTCATGACTCATGCATGACTCAGCTACCTGAGCTGGAACATCCAAGGTGGTTTCTTCAGTCGGCTGAGCAATTTTTCCCTTCACGTGGTTTTCCCAGTAGGATAGCTGCATCTCTATATTGGACTGAGGGCGCCAAGAGACAATGTCCCGGGAAGAGCTCAGCATGTAAGCTCTTACCAAGCCTCTTTGTTATGCTTACTGATGTTGCATTGATCAGAGCAAGACATATGAATAAGTTCACTGGGAGGGGACAACATGAGAATGTGAAGATCAGGGCTCTTCAGAGGCCACCATATGAATACATGCACATCATAATAATAAATCATAAATTTATCATAAATACAAAGGCATGGGAATAATCAAATACTCATATTCAAGAATATATGGGACAGCAATAAAAAGACTTCAAAATATTTCTGTATTTCTCTGCACATTTTCTCTGCACATATTTGATGATCTGACCAACAGTTCAAAAGGGTCAAAAGGTACATTGGTTACACATTCTCCATTCATACCATAGCTTACTAGAAAGCATCCCAAGAGTAAGCATTTTTGTGAAGACTGCAACACATACACCTCAGAAGTGGGAGGTCCAAGTGGGAAGTATCAGGTTCCATGTATGTACTGTTAAAAGGCACAGCTACACTGAAAACTGTACCGTAAGCTGAGGAATTGGGGGCCTGGAATTTGGGGGCTCCTGCTGCCTTCTCAGAGCATCCTTCCTGATCGACTGTCCCACTATTGTAAACCACTGCCTTGTTGTTTGACAGTGTCAACCCCAAAAGTGTAGGAATTACTGAAACTGTTCACCTGAACAAAATAAGAACATGAAAAAATGCAACAATAAGGCATTATCCTCAGATAGGAGAATAGTGTCGCTGGATGAAAAGTAGCTGAGTTCGTCAAGACTTTGAATTGTTAATATGTGATCACCCAGGGCCTGCTTCCTGGAAAGCCTCTGGAGTTGTCCCTCACCTTCCTTCCCAAGCAGATCTGAATCAAGTGTCTGTGAACACAGGTAACCAGCAGAGAGCTCCAGGCTGCATTGTTTACACTGCTGAACAGTTCAAGCTGCTGAGTTATTCTTCTTGTTGGAATTTTCATAGAGCTGCCAACAGACACTCACCATCAGCCCCACTCCTCTTCCTGCCTGCCTAAGGTGTGTGCCATTACTTCCCTGAGGTACGGTGGTCCCCACACAAGATACTGCTAAAGCCATCTTTCTCTCTGCTCCATATAAGGATATGCTTCATAAATGATGCTGGCAGCACTGTTTAAACAACCAATAAGTGTATTTTAAAAGTCCTTTCATTTGGCCAAAGTCAGGGAACCAACCATTTGTGAGGATTTACCATATGCCAGATGCTTTATCTCCTGTCTTAACCTTCACAATGTTTGAGAGATATCACTGTGCCCATATTCACAGCTGTGCAAACTGAGATGCGGGAAGCTTAAGTCACTCAGCCAAGGTCTCAAAGCTAATGAGAAGAGGAAGGAGGACTAAATCTGCCTCTCTTTAAATAGGAACCTAATTCTTTCTTCCCATTTTCCATCCTCCTAGACACTGTACCAAGCCCAGAATTCAGAAACGAGCCTGGGCTAGTGTTTAGATCAATTCCACCCCATAAAACTATAATGCAGTCACAGATGTGAGTCACATTAGATATTTTGAATTTTCTAGTAGACACACAGAAAAATTAAAACAAGGTAAAATGAATTTCAATATATAAGGAAATATTATCTCATCATGCAATCAATGTGAAACATTACTAGTGAGAATCCCACTTTCTTTTTGTACCATAGGGCTTCCCTGGTGCCTCAGATGGTAAAGAATCTGCGTGCAATACAGGAGACCCAGGTTCAATCCCTGGGTAGGGAATCTTTGCCTTATTCACGAGTTTACAGTTGGTATCCACATCCATGGATGTAGAACTTGCGGATACTATGTTGTGTTATATGAGGAGCTGGAGCATTCGTTGATTGCAGTATCTGTGGGGTTCCTGGAATTAATCCCCAACAGACACTGAAGGATGATGGTATTTGCCTCCCTTTCCTGCCATCCCAGCCTCCTCTGTGCCAAAAACAGTGCCTGGAAAATAGTAGGGGACCAATAAACGCCAGTTAAGTGCATGAGTTTGGTGTGTGAACCTAGGGAGACCAAAGCAGACTGAGATATTAGGAATATCAACCAGCTCAAGCCTGTTTCTGTGTCAAGGAAGAGAGTGGGAGTGGGTAGGTGGGGTGGTGATGGGGTGAGATAGGAGTGAATGCACTGTTTCCATCAGTTTCCATCTTCTGTTTAGTCTCAATACTGATTAAAACTTGGGAAACCCAGCTTACTTTTGTGTGCTATTCATAATTCAGAGCACTAATGAACACAGCTTCATTTGAACTTCACAATACTCTGTGAGTTGGGGCAACAGCAATCAGCTATTATCTCATAGGAAGCCACCCCAAACTTCACTAGCCTCAAACAGCAAGCATTTCTTTAACTCATGACTCAGTTAGTCAGCAGCAAAGGCTGGAACAGCCAGGGAGTTATGGCATTTGGGCCACGCTTCCTCAGGTCATTCCCTGGAAAACTGTGGGTCTCTAGGCATTGGGTGTGCTCATGGGGTCCAGGGAGCTGTCAGCTTGATTCACCTGGTTCTCAGCTCATGGGGACACTTCGGTTCTCAACTTACTGTCTTTCCTCCCAGAAAGCCAGCCCAGGGTTGTTCCAGGCAGAAGGGCAAGAGCCGGGTCAGTGCACTAGCCCCCAGGCAGCCCCCTGTCCAGCCCTGCATCTTGTACTTAAGCAAGTCCAAAGGCCACCCAGTTGGGGCATGGGTAATTGGATTCTAACAATGGGAAGGCCGAACAAGGTACCACAGAAAGCATACAGATACAAGGGAGCCAGCAGAATTAGTGCCATTTTTTGGCCATCAATCCACCATAGTCCCTTTTTTACAGAAAAGAAAGGCTCAGAGAAAATTCAATGATTTATCTGAGGTCAAGTGGCTCAGAGAGCTGAATGTGGGTTTTCTGCTCCCAAACTCACTGCTCAGTTCTGGGTTCTAAGCACACTGGAAGTTCTCATAAATGGTCCTCCTCTTTTCTTTCTTTATCAAGCAGCTGATCAACAAGTATATTTCCCTGTACCTCCTAACCCAGGCTGACTGCTGTGATTATGGATCCATTCACATGTGGATTGATCATAAGCCGGAGGGGAAGATAGTGTCTCTTTTTGAGTAAAAACTCCTGGCTGTGATTAACTATTGATGTTACATGAGCAGTACTGTGCTTCTGGCTCAAACATAATTCTCCATCACAGATGGTACAAGCGCTCTTCTCCAGTGACACTTGTTTGGCATCTTTGGTACATTAAGAACTGTGTGGGCGCTCAGGCTCTCAGAGACAGTGAAAACTGCAAGGCCAGGTGGATATGAAGATCGTGGGTGACAAACAGGAAAGTCCGCACTCTCCAGAGATCGTACAAATAGGAACAGAAAGAACGGTGAGAGTCTGACTCATCCACTGTAGCTCCATTAGAAATTTCCAGTGCAGTTACACAGGCAGCAAATCCGTCTCAAAAGACCAGATGCCTTATATGGTAAGAGGGAGGATTCCAGGCTGCCTTTCCCCTTTGTTGGCCAATTATGAAGCCATTAAAATGGAATGGCAATTAACCATGTCATTAACAAGTGTTTAAATCAAATAGTAAGTTAAGATGAAAGGACGGTTAAAAACAATTTTACATAATTCTTTTTTTTCCATGAAAAATAGCATGATTGAGTTAGATCAGAAGTTGGTAAGCTACAGCCTGTGGGCCAAATCTAAAGCTGCCTGTCTGTTAATTAAGTTTTGTGGGTGGACAGCCCCACCCACTCATTTATAATCTGTCAATGGCCGTTTTCATGCTACAGCAGGGTTGAATAGTTGGAATGTAGACCATGGACTAAATTATTTACTCTCTGTCTCTTAACAGGAAACATTTGCTGGGCCCTCTTCTGCACCCTCAAATACCAGTCTCTGAAGAAGGTCCTGGGATGTGGCAGACAGGTTTCGGCGACTTATTAACCTCCAGGGCACCAGGTCACTCCTGCGGTGTGTTGACTTAACCAAACGGCATAAAGTAGAGACCAAACTGATCTCTGGGTTGGAAAGCATGTACAGGATGACTTTTCTTGGTCCAGTCAGCTAGAGTCTCAAAGAACCAGTTCAACCCAGGTCTGCCCCCAACTCCAAATAAAGCAAAGCCACAGCCTATGTCTCTCCATTTGTGTTAAGGCACTTCTGAACCAGAATCACCATCTGAACCTCATGCTCCCAAGATGGAGACTCCATCATGCTTGGGGAGGGCCCAGACTAGCTAGGGGACCAAAGGATGAGTCAGTCAACACCCCAGGAAGCTCAGCCAGCCCCCAAAAGCCACACTCTAGTCAGGCATGAGTGGTTGCCTGAGTTCAATCATATGAGTGCTGTTGGCGTTTCCGTCATCTCCAATGGATGGTTGCATCTGAAAAGGCCAAGAATGATGAGGGTCCCACTCATGCTTGGCTTTTTCCAAGGTTCACATCAGTCTGAGCAGTCCTGAGCCTGCAATATTGGCAGTCCATTGTTTAGTAGTTCAGTCATGTCTAACTCTTTGCAACCCCATGGGCTGCGGCACTCCAGGCTTCCCTATTTTTCACCATCTCCCAGAGCTTTCTCAAACCCATTGAGTCCGTGATGCCATCCAACCATATCATCCTCTGCTGTCCGCTTTTTCTCCTGTAGTCCATTATTGAGACATTATTCCCTCAGGGGACACCCGTTATTTTTGTTCAACATGAACCAGTCCTATGACCCTCCAAAGCCTGTAGGTCTGCAAACTGAGAGTACGGTTGACTCACCTGTCTGAGGAGGTTGGCAGGCCATCCCAAGAACCCTGTAGACTGGCCTGATGGAGCTTTCCAAGTGACAAAAGTAGGGAAGGGAGGAGGGAAAAGGCCAAGAACGCTTTTCCCAGAAGTCAGCCAGCTGTGCTGCCCCACCTCTGGCTCAGTGGCAGTCCGCATGCCTTCCCCTTGTTGCCTTTCTGCCTCCGTCTCCTCTCTCGCCTTTCCATCCCTTCCCTATATCAGTGCCCCTGCCCTGGCCTGGACTTTATTAGCAGACTGTGTGTCCATGAGCCTCTTTTCTCTCTTCTCCTCCCATGCATTATGCAAATGCGCTCTTACTGCGCCCTCCCGACTCCCACTTCCCAGAAGCCCACAGCACCTCTCTACGGGGTGCTGGTGGGCACATCCCAGTTCCAAAGGAGAGTCCACCAATCACGTTGGTACCACCCTGCTTCCGGTGGTTAGATCAGGCATGGACAGTCCAGACCACTGGGACTGAAGAAACAGGAGAAGGAATCTTCAGGAGGTTTCTGGGGAAGGTTGTCCTAGCTGTTGAGAAGAGATACCAAGAGGAGTATGGGAAGGAGCGGTACTTCCCATCTCACTGTCCACTGATGTCACTAGATGCGGAGCCAGGACAGTGTAGCCAGCTTGTGAGGAGGAAGATGCTGAGGAAGATGGAGAGAATCCATGTTCTTAATGATGTGCCAGGTGGTGAATTCATCAACTCAGGGACCACCCTGACTACAGAATTTGCAATATGTGAGAAAATACACGTCCTTTGTCATTTAAGCCATTCTGAATTCATTTGCATGGTTCTTGCAGCTAAAGTCACCTACTGCTTATGCCTGTCACCTCACAAAATGCCCCTCCATGAACTTGAGGCCTTCCCTTCCCTAGACATGGCCTCTAGCCCATAGCGTCTCCTGGAGCGGCGTTTATGTCACCCCGTGAAGTCTACACATCCCCTAAGCCCATGCAAGGCATCACTGGACCTTTGAAGCCTTCATGGCCACCTGCCTTGTCCTCCCCGCTTCTCCTGCCATTCTTAAAGATATTGTATGCATTATTTAAGACAGAATCACCAAGTGTTTGCTTCTAGTAATGATGAATTAGTTCATTTAAAATAAAACTCTGACTGGGGTCAAGATAAGAGCCAAATACAATATGAAAACATGAGTTTGAAAACATCAGAGAACTACAGGTAAAGCTGAGAATTACTGAGCTGGATCAGAGTGAAGAGAGCTCAGCTCGCACTGCTTGCTCCTGAGGTGGGTGTTGCAGGGTAAGGGGTGGGGTGGGGGCGGTTTCCAGTTTTTAAGAAGACAGATGAGAGGTAAGGTAACACATTTAACAGACTCAAAGAGTAGTAACTAAAGGCAAAGTATGGACATACTATAAAGCCAAGGAAACACTGGCCTGGGTGGAAGGAAACTCTCTTTACTGCATGGCACTGCATCAGCTGGAGATGCACAGAGAAGCAGAAGGACATCAGTGTTACCTCGCACCATACACATATTTGCAGCTGTAAATTTGAAAGGCAACACAACAAATGTTTCAAAAACTATATATTTTCTTGAGCATAAGTTAGAGAAAGAGAAAAAAAATAAGACACAAACAGCATTAACCATAAAGAGAAAGATTTGATCAATTGTACTACAATAATCCTAAAACCTTGTATCCAAAAAAAACCCCATCACTAGGAAGGGAACAGATAAACATAAAGAGTCAAGAGACCTCTGCAGTGAGTTGACCTTACAAAGAGCTCTTTCCCAGTGTGTATAAGGGTTTCTACAAATTGATTAAGAAAATGACAGTCAGAAAATTGAGCAAGAGATTTTAAATGGAAAAATCTATGAATAGGTACTTAAGTTTATTAAAAATCAAGAAAAATTAAAATCACAATGCAATGGACCTATAATCACCAGAATGCAAGATGAAAAAGACAGACAGCCCCACAGCTTTGGTGTAATGTGAAGGTCCAGAGCTCTCACATCCCATAGTAAGGGGTGTCCATTAGTACCATCTCTTTGGAAGACAGCTTGGCATCATTAATTAAAGTCAAGGACACTAATAAAGTAGGAGCCAACTGATGTATGTACGTATGTTCCCAATAGATAGCATAGATATGTACACTAAAAGATTTATGCAATAATACTCATTGTAGCAGTATTTATTACAACCCCAAACTGAAAATAACTCATATGTATTTCAAGGATGGAAATAGATTTACAAGGTGCTGTGCTAGACAGAAATAAAAAGGAAAAATCTATAGCAAGCCAGATATAAAAGAATACTTCCTGCATGCTTTCATTAAGATAAAATCAAAACCAGTAAAATTAAACCATGGTATTCAGTTGCTAAAGGAAGCAAGGAAGTGATTTCCATCAAAAGATAATTGTTACCTTTAGGGACAGAGGCAAATGGAAGGTCCTCCGGGAGAAGTAATGTTGTCATTCTTGACCCGGGTATTTGCTATGCAAGTGTTTACTTTGCGATAAATTATCTTGACTCTGTGATAATTTTCTGGTTGTGTTTTATATTTCACAATAGAAGGAAGATAAAAGGAAAATTTGCATCAACATCATTCAACAAAGCCACAGGGAATAAGTTGCCTGGCTTCTTACTCTCCAGGCCTTTGTATTATTCCTATGCCTTTGTATTTATGATTTATTATTATAATGTGCATTTACTCATATCGGTGGCCCGTGATGACCCACTTGATATTCTCACTGAGTATCAAATCTCAGTGTTTACTCATAGACAAACAGTCCAACAGGCTATTGTGTTTTTCCCACTGGACGCTGTCAACCTCATAACTGGTCACGTCTCCTCATTTGATTTCAGTGCAGGAAGTTTAGGACACCTGCAATCATTCAGGATGCAATTGCAAGCTTTTCTGTGAGTTGATCATACTTGGGGCTTTATTATTTTTTTTTTTACTCCTAATCTTCCTGTGTAACTTCCTCAGTGGGTCTTTTGATCCTTTTTTTATTGTGTGTATTTTGATAAATAATTTTATCTTTCTCAATCTTCTGGTAGTTTTTACAAGTAGTACTCTCTCAACTGTCTATTACTGAGCTACCAACAACACTAAAATTTAATGAGCTAAAACAATGATTATTCTTCATGACTCATGCATGACTCAGCTACCTGAGCTGGAACATCCAAGGTGGTTTCTTCAGTCGGCTGAGCAATTTTTCCCTTCACGTGGTTTTCCCAGTAGGATAGCTGCATCTCTATATTGGACTGAGGGCGCCAAGAGACAATGTCCCGGGAAGAGCTCAGCATGTAAGCTCTTACCAAGCCTCTTTGTTATGCTTACTGATGTTGCATTGATCAGAGCAAGACATATGAATAAGTTCACTGGGAGGGGACAACATGAGAATGTGAAGATCAGGGCTCTTCAGAGGCCACCATATGAATACATGCACATCATAATAATAAATCATAAATTTATCATAAATACAAAGGCATGGGAATAATCAAATACTCATATTCAAGAATATATGGGACAGCAATAAAAAGACTTCAAAATATTTCTGTATTTCTCTGCACATTTTCTCTGCACATATTTGATGATCTGACCAACAGTTCAAAAGGGTCAAAAGGTACATTGGTTACACATTCTCCATTCATACCATAGCTTACTAGAAAGCATCCCAAGAGTAAGCATTTTTGTGAAGACTGCAACACATACACCTCAGAAGTGGGAGGTCCAAGTGGGAAGTATCAGGTTCCATGTATGTACTGTTAAAAGGCACAGCTACACTGAAAACTGTACCGTAAGCTGAGGAATTGGGGGCCTGGAATTTGGGGGCTCCTGCTGCCTTCTCAGAGCATCCTTCCTGATCGACTGTCCCACTATTGTAAACCACTGCCTTGTTGTTTGACAGTGTCAACCCCAAAAGTGTAGGAATTACTGAAACTGTTCACCTGAACAAAATAAGAACATGAAAAAATGCAACAATAAGGCATTATCCTCAGATAGGAGAATAGTGTCGCTGGATGAAAAGTAGCTGAGTTCGTCAAGACTTTGAATTGTTAATATGTGATCACCCAGGGCCTGCTTCCTGGAAAGCCTCTGGAGTTGTCCCTCACCTTCCTTCCCAAGCAGATCTGAATCAAGTGTCTGTGAACACAGGTAACCAGCAGAGAGCTCCAGGCTGCATTGTTTACACTGCTGAACAGTTCAAGCTGCTGAGTTATTCTTCTTGTTGGAATTTTCATAGAGCTGCCAACAGACACTCACCATCAGCCCCACTCCTCTTCCTGCCTGCCTAAGGTGTGTGCCATTACTTCCCTGAGGTACGGTGGTCCCCACACAAGATACTGCTAAAGCCATCTTTCTCTCTGCTCCATATAAGGATATGCTTCATAAATGATGCTGGCAGCACTGTTTAAACAACCAATAAGTGTATTTTAAAAGTCCTTTCATTTGGCCAAAGTCAGGGAACCAACCATTTGTGAGGATTTACCATATGCCAGATGCTTTATCTCCTGTCTTAACCTTCACAATGTTTGAGAGATATCACTGTGCCCATATTCACAGCTGTGCAAACTGAGATGCGGGAAGCTTAAGTCACTCAGCCAAGGTCTCAAAGCTAATGAGAAGAGGAAGGAGGACTAAATCTGCCTCTCTTTAAATAGGAACCTAATTCTTTCTTCCCATTTTCCATCCTCCTAGACACTGTACCAAGCCCAGAATTCAGAAACGAGCCTGGGCTAGTGTTTAGATCAATTCCACCCCATAAAACTATAATGCAGTCACAGATGTGAGTCACATTAGATATTTTGAATTTTCTAGTAGACACACAGAAAAATTAAAACAAGGTAAAATGAATTTCAATATATAAGGAAATATTATCTCATCATGCAATCAATGTGAAACATTACTAGTGAGAATCCCACTTTCTTTTTGTACCATAGGGCTTCCCTGGTGCCTCAGATGGTAAAGAATCTGCGTGCAATACAGGAGACCCAGGTTCAATCCCTGGGTAGGGAAGATTCCTTGGAGAAGGGAATGGCTATCCACTCCAGTATTCTTGCCTGGAGAATCCCATGGACAGAAGAACCTGGAGGGCTACAGTCCATGAGATCACAAAAGAGTCCATATGTAACCATCCCAACTTAGAGTAGCCACATTTCAAACAGTACTAGCCCTGTCAGCTCCTGGCTGCCCTATTGGGCAAAGCAGGTCTTGGTGCTTTGAGTTATCATAGTTTCTCAGAAAGTGTTCAGACCAATGTTGACTATAAAGATGTATTTGTTCTCCAAAGCACATGGATGTGAGTGGGTACAGGAAGAAAAAAAAATCATGATTGAAGTCAACCAAAAGTAAACCACCACACCTCCTACAAGTTCACAAAGCTGAAAGTCTGAGCTCCAGCCTGAGCTCCAGCCACCAGGACTTCTTCTACCCAAAGACCCTAAAGTCCTGAGAGCTTTGGGAGAAACATCCTGGAAAATGTTTCTGAGAATATTCTGATTGGCCTAAAATGTTTGAGCTATGTTGAAAGAAGAAAAATAAAACAACTCTACTGACCTGGAATCTAAGAAATTAATTTTTCTGCTTTGATGCTTAAGGCTGTTTTAGGAGAGAAAATCCATCAGATATTTGGTATGGATTAGTAGTCCTTAGATTGAAACATAATCAGCATCAATAAATAAGGCCAATAACACTAATGAAGGTCAACTTTGATTCTAATCAGGGATAAGCAGTCTCAGTGACCCTGATTAGGACATCCGTGCTATGTTTTCTCAGAGGATTTTCTTCCATTATCTGTGATGCAAGAAGGCAGAAGAGAATGAATGGAAATACTAAAGCACTATTAGCCAAGACTTCTGCTGACTGCCCAACAGTGAAAAACAGAGTGGCTGGGGGAAGCCCTCCTCCAATCTGATTAGAGAATTCAAGGGGAAGAAAGTTAGACTTGAGTAACAAGCAGAAAATAGAAAGGTGGGGGCCATGTCTTTAGAACCAGCCTGGAGATCACACAGCCTGGAGAGCAATACATTGTCAGATAGTGCGGGAGGAGGGCTGCAAATCAAATGTGTTACAATGATGGCTAAAAGTAGAGTCACACTTATCTATCTAGCACCTCCTTGGTATGTGCCAACACAATGATGCTGACCTTAAAGGATACACAGTAAAGTAAAGAATGCAACAGTCCTAAGGTTTTGAACTATTGACAAATACTGAATGTCTGTTTAATTGTATCTCAGGATATAACTATAGCCATTTTACACTATTTTAATTATATATAAGTGGTGATGATGGTGGTGGTGGTGTAGTCACAAAGTCATGGCCAACTCTTGCGATCCCATGGACGTTAGCCTGCCAGGCTCCTCTGTCCATGAGATTCTCTAGGCAAGAATACTGGAGTGGGTTGCCATTTCCTTTTCCAAGGGATCTTCCTGACCCAGGAACTGATCCCAGGTCTCCTGAATTGCAGACAGATTCTTTACCGAATGAGCTACAAGGGAAGCCTCAAGTAAGTGGTAGTTTTCAAAAAAAAAAAATCCTTTGTTTTTTGGCTTTATTCACCTGAGCTTATAATTTCTTGATAACATTTGCACTTTGGGTATATATAAGCTTAGTAAATACAATGGTTCTCCTACATGGAGCTATTTCAATGAAGGAGTGATGAGAGACATTGAGAAATACTCAATGTCTCATGATGTAGTTGCAAAACCATTCTCCTTGAGAAATAGTGGCTTTAAACAAAGCATATCAGAAAACATGCTTAGTCTCTATCTTCAGGCTATTTGTGAAGTACCAGGATGAATACTGCTAAGTCACTTCAATCGTCTCCCACTCTGTGTGACCCCACAGACGGCAGCCCACCAGGCTCCCCCGTCCCTGGGATTCTCCAGGCAAGAGTACTGGAATGGGCTGCCATTTCCTTCTCCAATGCATGAAAGTGAAAAGTGAGAGTGAAGGCGCTCAGTTGTGTCCAACTCTTAGCAACCCCATGGACTATCAGCCTACCAGGCTCCTCCGTTCATGGGATTTTCCAGGCAAGAGTACTGGAGTGGGTTGTCATTGCCTTCTCCAGGATGGATACAGCAATCTACTAATAAAGGAGAGTGGATACACTAAAATAAGTGATTCTAAATTTAGCCTCAACCCCACAAGATCTGACTGTGTCATAATGGCATAAAATCTTTGTTTCTCTGTTTCCTTCTGAGAGATCCAGCAACAACAAAGGATATGGGAGAGAGAAATTACATCTCTGATGAGCCTAGAGATATTTGAAGATCCAAACTATAAAATAAAAAGAAGGACTGTCCATAGCAGTTGTCAATCAGGGTGCTCATAGCAGTTGTCAATCAGGGTGCTGGAAACATGGGAGGGAGGACATTGGAGAAGCTTTCTCAAAGTAAGTGATGTGCTTGAAATATCACCCACACACCAGTCCCCTTTGTTTGCAATAATGGGAATAGAAAAGCAGATGTGTCATGTTCTACCGCCCTCTTTGTAAGTACTTAAGAAGTTGGAAAGGCAGAGAAGCAAGCCATGTTTGCTGGGAACAGTTTGCTGATGAAGAGGGCTGGAAAATAGAGATTTTGAGCTGTGAGCTGAAATCTCTGCAGGAGGAAAAAACAAAGGCTAAAATAACTCTATGACACACACAAGCCTTTTTGGTCACCTAAAGTGACCAAAAATATTTAAACCCAACCAGATGGTTGTTTAATTTAAGAAGCAAGAAGGAAAAAACATTTTTTTCATGCTTGTAATAGAGAAACTGCTAAAGGAGACAGTTGAGACAAAGGTTAGATGAATGAGAAGTCATGGCAGAAAGTCGGCTGTGAGTATCATATGCTTTATTGTTGGACTAAGACTAAAGTAGGGTTGCCCTGGTGGTTCAGTGGGAAAGAACCTGCCTACCAATGCAGAAGATGTGGGTTCAATCCTTGGGTCGGGAAGATCCCCTGGAGAAGCAAATGGCAACCCACTCTAGTATTCTACCTGGGAAGGCCCACGAACATAGGAGCCTGGCAGGCTACAGTCCATGGGGTTGCGAAAGAGTCAGACACAATTTAGCGACTAAACAACAGCCGCAAAGACTAAAGCAAAACTAGGATTATGAATATACAACAGGATGCAACAGAGGTGTTAGAAGGCGGTAGGTGAAAGTGCCAGTCACTCAGTCATGTCCACCTCTTTGTGGAGTGATAACATAATCACTTTTTTCAAATACATAAAAAATGACCATTTAATATGACATACAGAAAACCTCGGTATAGCCCAGAAATTAAACATAAGCATCAACATCATTCTCTGATCGTTGTTGTTATTTAGTCGTTAAGTCATGTCTGGCTCTTTTGCCCCCCCATGGACTGTAGCCCTCCAGGCTCTTCTGTTCCTGGAATTTCCCAGGCAAGAATACTGGAACATGTTGCCATTTCCTTCTTCAGGGATCTTCCTGACCCAGGAATCAAGCCTGTGTCTCCTGCTAGCAGGAGAATTCTTTACCACTGAGCCACCTGGTAAGTCCTCATTCTCTGATCAAACTGCAGTAAAACAAAAAAAGTAATAACGGAAACAAGAAAAAAAATAGCCATAAACAAACAGCCCCTATGATCTGGAATTTTTTAACCCATCTCTTAACCAATTCTTAACTCAAAGGGAAATTAAAACCAAATATCAAAATACCTAGATTGACAATAATAAAAGCTCAACAGACCAGGACCTATTAATTACACTTAAACTTGTACTCAGAAGAACTTTTATAGCTTTGAATAACATATTATATTCACTTATTTAGATGAATCAGAAAATATTGGGTGTCTAGTCTATATCAAGCATTATTCTAACAGTATGTAGGATAAATAAAACCCTCTGTACTTATAAAGCATACTTTCCAGTGAGAACAGACAATAACGAACAAATAAATATGTATTTGCACTGAAGGTCATATGATGATAAATATTAGAGAAGAAAATTAGGAAAAGAGAATTAAAAAGTGCTGAGAGCTATGGAAAATAGGTTGAAATTTTAAATAAGATGATCAGGAAGGACTAGTTGAAAAGGTGGTATTTGAATAAAGAGAGAGGTGAGTGATGTGTGTCTCTGGGGAAAAAGAATTCCCTTGCAGCAGGAACAGAATGTGCAAAGGTTCTGAGGCAGGAATAAGGAGGTCAAGATGCCTAGGAAGTACTCATTTCTAAATGAGAACTCTATGTTCCTTTCTTCTCTAAGTATTATGAGAGTGCCTCTCACTAGTGGTATTTAACCAAAACCCTGTTGGCAAGAATTCTGGAAAATGTAGTTCCTAGGCATCCATCTCATGTGAAGGGTTGACTCATTGGAAAAGACTCTGATGCTGGGAGGGATGGGGGCAGAAGGAGTAGGGGACGACCGAGGATGAGATGGCTGGATGGCATCACAGACTCTATGGACGTGAGTCTGAGTGAACTCTGAGAGATGGTAATGAAGAGGGAGGCCTGGCGTGCTCATGGGGTCGCAAAGAGTAGGACACGACTGAGCGACTGAACCGAACTGAACTGAACTGAGGCATCTATCTCGTGTAGGACAGGGGAAAACATAGACGATGTCCAGCACAGGGCTGTAGCTGGAGATAGATGTAAAGCCAAAAGATTTCTGTAGCTGTTTTTTTTTTTTTTTTTTTAAATGATAAAATTACTGTGCATTGTTAGACTGATGGTAATGACCCACTACTGTGGGAAACACTCAGTATGAAAGAAGAAGGGAGAATTTCTAGAGCAATGTGCTAGGGGTATAGCATATCATGAATAAGTGGAGAAGTTCTTCTAGATGGTAAAATCAACAGTTCAAATTGGCAGGAGGGAAAACGAAATACATTGTCAGATGTGTCAGTATGATGATTTCTGTGGTGGTGGATTGTCCTTGCTGTCTTTTTTTTCCCATTGAAATAGGAAGCAAGGTGATCAGCTGAGAAGAGGATGCAGAAGAAGTTTGGGAGATGTGGGGAAAGAACTGAACGATCATCCAGGGCATGGGATGAAATAGACCAGAAAATGTAAAGTGACAGCTGAAAACTTGCAGTTCCCCTTCAGTGTTATGAAATTAAAGTGAAGCCAGTCAACATGTTGGAGGGTGTTTTTCCAGCCACCAGCAGCTGCACAGGTGCAGGCACATAAGTGATGAAAATTTCACCGGTGAGCTTCAAAACATCTAACAAAGTGGTATAGGCATCGATCAGTCAGGAACACCAGAGCCACAGTAATGAGAACCAGCCAAAGTGTCAGTCCTGGGAAAATTGTGTTTACCCAGTTAGGGACATTTTCCAAAAAGATGACAAACCTGAAGAGGAATATGTGAGTTAAGGATGTACGTAGGGCATGATCATGATGTTGGATTATTTAACTGAGATAAGGAAAAGCAGTGTATGGGAGTCCCAGTGCAGCTGAAGAGTTAATTATAGCACCAAACAGATGGGAGAAAGTGATCTGGGAAACAAGAGAAGGTGACCTGGCGAGCAGGATGCCTGAAATGATGACTGTGGCAGGATTGGAAGTGCAATCGCTGGCAATGACATGTGTGTGTGTGCTAAGTCACTTCAGTTGTGCCCAGTCATTTGCAATGCTATGGACTGTAGTCTGCCAGGCTTCTCTGTCCTTGGGATTCTCCAGGCTAGAATACCGGAGTGGGTTGTCATGCCCTCCTTCAGGGGATCTTCCCGACCCAGGAATAGAACCCAAGTCTCTTACATCTCCTAAATTGGCAAGAGGGTTCTTTACCACTAGCACCCGCTGGGAAGCCCCCGATAATGACATAGTGAAGTAAGTGAAGTCGCTCAGTCATGTCCGACTCTTTGCGACCCCATGGACTGTAGCCTACTAGGCTCTTCTGTCCATGGGATTTTCCAGGCAATAGTCCTGGAGTGGATTGCCATTGTGACCCTGGAAGAAAGTGGCTGAGGAGGGTAGAGAACAAAAGCCTGGGAGGGGAGGAAGGCTAGCATATTTAAAGGATCTTCTCTATGGACATTGAAACTGGCAAGCACTCTGATAGGAGCAAAATTGGAAAGAATGACAAGAAGCTAAGAGATAAGCCTTTGATGATCCAATGGAGAAAGTAATACAAGAAGGGTGGAGATGACTGCAGAAGAAGAGAGAACGTGGTTGGATCTGCTTCCAAAATATTAGATCTGCTGAGGGAGGAATGGTTCGGGGAAAAATGGAAGAATGTCCAAGAAGCAAAAGTGGGATGCCCGAACTTGGATTCTATCACCATTTTAACCAGGTCTACCCAGAACAACTCTGATATGTGAATATCCTTAAGTTTTAGCCAGCACACAATAGTTTCTGTTGTGCTAATCCTGTGACTTCTTTGTGGGTAATGGGGATGTTAAAATGATGTTAAAAATGGAACCATCTTGGTCCCAGTCTTATCTCATTCTAAAGGGATGGCAGTGATGTCAGATCCCAATGTTATATCAGAGAAGGCAGGTTCATCTGGGAAAAGTCTGGAGAATATGACCTTAGGGGCAGCTCTTCTTCTAAGGACAGCACTGAGATTTACTCAAAATTTCAATCCACTGTGTTAGGTGGCCTAATCTTGATCACAGGCTCCATTTTTTTTAACCAAAAACAGGTACTGGGGAGAATGTGAACCACGAAATCCAAAATCCTCCATCTTCCTTGATGAGTCAGAGATTTTTGAATAGACAGAGGTGACTACATCATCCTGGTACCAGCATGAGCTCTTCATTCCTCCAAAGTGTATTTACTGAATTCTTACTCTGCTTTTAGGGGCTGCACTTACAGATGAAAATAAGACAACATCCCTGGCTTTCTGGGGACTCTGTTGCAATGCGGGGGAAGAGCAGCAAATAACCATACATGTTCAGGTGGTGATAAGAGGGATCAAGGAAGTGCCTCAGGTGGGACAAGAGTGACAGCATAGAGAGGACGCTATTTCAGTTAGGACTGGCTGCAGAGGCTGCTCCAGGCTGCTCTGGGGGCAGGTGGTCCAGACAGGATATGAGGAACCTGGATAGAGGCTGAGCAGGTGCCCCTGAACCAGCCAGATGGCCAGTGTGGCTGCACCTCTGTGCAGAAGGGGAGGCTGGGTGAAGAGAGGTCCAACACACAGGGGGCAAGTCAAGGGGTATCTACACTGTAATGAAGAATTTGGATTTTTAAAAAGTATACAATTTTTGAAGATTACTTTCCATTTACAATTATTATAAAATACTAGCCTNTGGCCAGTGTGGCTGCAACTGTGTGCAGAAGGGGAGGTTGGGTGAAGAGAGGTCCAACACACAGGGGGCAAGTCAAGGGGTATCTACACTGTAATGAAGAATTTGGATTTTTAAAAAGTATACAATTTTTGAAGATTACTTTCCATTTACAATTATTATAAAATACTAGCCTCATTCTGATATTATACAATACATCCTTGAACTTATCTTATACCCAATAGTTTTGTATCTCCCATTCCCCAGTCTTGTATTGTTCCTTCTCCCCTCCCTCTGGTAATGACTAATTTGTTCTCTATATCTGTGAGTCTGCTTATTTCAGGTTATGTTCACTAGTTCGTTGTATTATTTAGATTCCACATGTAATGGGTATCATGCAGCATTTGTCTTTTTCTGACTGGCTTATTTCACTTAATATAATATCCTCCAAGTCCATCTGGATTACCACAAATGACAAATTTTTGTTCTTTTTTTATGGTTGAGTAGTACTCCAGATGAGCTTCCCTGGTGGCTCAGTGGTAAAGAATCTGCCTGCAATGCAGGAGACCCAGGTTCAATCCCTGGGTTGGGAAGATCCCCTGGAGGAGGTCTTGGCAACACACTTTAGCATTGCTGTCTAGAGAATCCCACGGACAGGGGAGCCCGACAGGCTGCAGTCCTAGCGCCACAAAGAGTCAGACACGACTCAAGTGACAGCAGCAGCAGTGTTCCATATATGTATATTTGGACCACATCTTTATCCATCCATCTGTTAATGGGCACTTACGCTGCTTCCACATCTTGGGCANCCCACGGACAGGGGAGCCCGACAGGCTGCAGTCCTAGCATCACAAAGAGTCAGACACGACTCAAGTGACAGCAGCAGCAGTGTTCCATATATGTATATTTGGACCACATCTTTATCCATCCATCTGTTAATGGGCACTTACGCTGCTTCCACATCTTGGGCAATTAGAAATAATGCGGGTATGAACACCAGAGTGAGTGGATCTTTTTGGATTAGTGTCTCTGTTTGGTTTTCAGATATATACCCAGGTGTGTCATATGTTAGTTCTATTTTTTTAATTTTTTGAGAAAACCCTACTCAATATGCCAGCAAATTTGGAAAACTCAGCAGTGGCCACAGGACTGGAAAAGGTCAGTTTTCATTCCAATTCCAAAGAAAGGCAATGCCAAAGAATGCTCAAACTACCGCACAATTGCACTCATCTCACACGCTAGTAAAGTAATGCTCAAAATTCTCCAAGCCAGGCTTCAGCAATATGTGAACCGTGAACTCCCTGATGTTCAAGCTGGTTTTAGAACAGGCAGAGGAACCAGAGATCAAATTGCCAACATCCGCTGGATCATGGAAAAAGCAAGAGAGTTCCAGAAAAACATCTATTTCTGCTTTATTGACTATGCCAAAGCCTTTGACTGTGTGGATCACAATAAACTGTGGAAAATTCTGAAAGAGATGGGAATACCAGACCACCTAACCTGCCTCTTGAGAAATCTGTATGCAGGTCAGGAAGCAACAGTTAGAACTGGACATGGAACAACAGACTGGTTCCAAATAGGAAAAGGAGTACGTCAAGGCTGTATATTGTCTCCCTGCTTATTTAACTTATATGCAGAGTACATCATGAGAAACGCTGGACTGGAAGAAACACAAGCTGGAATCAAGATTGCCGGGAGAAATATCAATAACCTCAGATATGCTGATGACACCACCCTTATGGCAGAAAGTGAGGAGGAGCTAAAAAGCCTCTTGATGAAAGTGAAGGAGGAGAGCGAAAAAGTTGGCTTAAAGCTCAACATTCAGAAAACGAAGATCATGGCATCCGGTCCCATCACTTCATGGGAAATAGATGGGGAAACAGTGGAAACAGTGTCAGACTTTATTTTTTGGGGCTCCAAAATCACTGCAGATGGTGACTGCAGCCATGAAATTAAAAGACGCTTACTCCTTGGAAGAAAAGTTATGACCAACCTGGATAGTATATTCAAAAGCAGAGACATTACTTTGGCAACTAAGGTCCGCCTAGTCAAGGCTATGGTTTTTCCTGTGGTCATGTATGGATGTGAAATTTGGACTGTGAAGAAAGCTGAGCACCGAAGAATTGATGCTTTTGAACTGTGGTGTTGGAGAAGACTCTTGAGAGTCCCTTGGACTGCAAGGAGATCCAAGCAGTCCATTCTGAAGGAGATCAACCCTGGGATTTCTTTGGAAGGAATGATGCTAAAGCTGAAACTCCAGTACTTTGGCCACCTCATGCGAAGGGTTGACTCATTGGAAAAGTCTCTGATGCTGGGAGGGATTGGGGGCAGGAGGACAAGGGGACGACCGAGGATGAGATGGCTGGATGGCATCAAGGACTCGATGGACGTGAGTCTGAGTGAACTCTGGGAGATGGTGATGGACAGGGAGGCCTGGCGTGCTGTGATTCATGGGGTCGCAAGGAGTCGGACACGACTGAGCGACTGAACTGAGCCGAACTATACTGTTTTCCACAGTGGCTGCACTAATTTACAAGGAATTTGGATTTTAATTGTATAAAATGGGAAACCATTGGTGACTCTGGGGTTTTTAAACATCCACTCCACTTATAGGATTAGAAATGGCCAGGGCGGGGCACAGGAGAGAACTCAGGGGCAAGTTAGAGGTATGGAGACTTGAATATGGCTCTGATAGGAAGTGGAGATTCTGGAACTGTTTCCTCAGTGACTGACAGAGCCTCAGGCTGGATTGGCTGGGGACCAGTGAGGAAACGAGAATGAACAGTGCGTCCTGTTCGGAGGCAAGTGAACCAGCCAAAAACAGTGTGGTTCCCCAACCCTGGGGCCAGTCTGATTGGTGCCTGTGACGTTTCGGCTTCTCGCGGACACCCAGAGTCACTGTGAGGTGACCCGTGGGACACAGGATTTTTTACAGGGAAGAGCCAGTTTTGATTCCATGTTGGATCTGTTTCTTTATTTCTTTAACTTTTGCTTTTTGGTGCTTCTGGCGCCTATTACAATCATGCATAGTGGCCTGCCTCAGGGAACCCTGCTCCTCCCCCTTAATGTTAAACACAAACCAAAATACCTTTGTTCTAGACCATGTCCACCTGTGGATGGCTACAGGAAGGAAGACATTAACACATCCTCTCCTGAGGCTGGCCATACCAGGAGATATTGGCAAGCCTTTTACTTTATTTCTTCACTTCTTTCCCCTCTCTGCTCTATAAAAGAATCTGGCATCCTGGCCCTGATAATAAGGTTAATTTGGAGACATTAGCCTGCCATTTTCTTGGTCATCCAGCTTGCTGAATAAAGTCTTATTCTTTACTTCAAGCCAAATCCACGTCTCTTGGATTTATTGACCTGTTGTGCATTGAGCAGAGGGAGCTTGGACTCAGTAACAGTGTGAGGCATATGTCTGGGGGCCGTCAGCTGCAGGGGTCATTGACTCCAGGGGAGCAGACCTAGAGAGTTAGGAACCCCGCGGGAACATGGACATTTCAGTGTCACCATGACAGGTGGGAAGTGGGATATGAGATGGCGTGGACCCATTCTTCTGTGTATGGACCCATTCTTCTGTGTGTGGACCCTTTACCTTGTGGTCCATCCTGACTTGTCTTACAATTGCTCCAAACCAACCTCCCAAAAATAACTTTTATTAAATTTTATATTCTTCTACCTGGGAATTTGCCACAGAGGCAGGAAGAGTTTTCATTTTTGTCTTTCAATTTATGTGAAATAAAACAGGGATTTTGGGGGTGGAGGATAGCAAATTAAAATCTTTTGGAGTTTGGAACTCCCGGAGGGAAGATCCAAGATGTTTTAAGAGGTGAAGTAGAACTTCCTGGGACCCGCAAACTTCAGGCTAAAACTGGGGATTCTATAAGTTTGTGGCTCCGCAGATTAGCCCATATATTTGGCTTGCATTTTGCTGACTTGCAGCCAAACACACACTGTTCTGCACTCAAAATGTTGTCTTTTTTAATGTGGACAACCTGCCTCTCCATTCTACAGGTAAGGAAACTGAGAAAGGGAGAGGTTATATAACTTGCCTTGATTTACCTGGCTAGACAGAGGGACTGAGGGGCCAAAATAATGCAGGCAACCTGTCTCCATACTCTGTACAGAGTCCTCACCTTCTTATCACCAGGAGCTGGTGTGCCTCATGAAAGAGCCTTCAGACCCCAGTGGGGAGTCGTGGCCTGCTCCTTCCACCCTGAAATACAACGAAATGCCTGCACCAGCAGTGCAACAAGCCCTTCCGATACACAAACTATTCAGAGAGTGTAAGTCAGGGGTTGTTCATATCTGATGCCTATGTGGGAGATGGGGCTGGGCCACAAAAACAGTCAAGTTTTCAGTCCAGAAATGTTGGGTGGCACCAGAGAGTCCTGACCTGGTAGGAATTTTTGTCTCTCCAGCTAGGAGAGTGAGGATAGAGTTCAGAGGATCCTAGGTGAGATTCGTGTTTTCACAGTCAGCGGTTAACTCTCCCACAGGGAGGTCTCCCTCTCCTTCTGTCTCTCAGCTAACGCCCTTGGGCAATTTTCAGCGCTCACTCGGGCAGGGATGACATTGATGCAGGACTTGCCTGAAACCTGTTAGCAGCTGCAGGAGAGCCTGAACTAGCAATGGCCCCACAGTGGCTTGCAAGACACAGAAGCAAGCAATACACACACCAGCCTGGGGGAAGGCGAGCACTGAAAGAGGGTGAGTGGGGAGACTCAGTTCCTGCGAAACCCTTAAGTGGCACAAAAATTCCCATAGACCTGCCTGCAGGTTACCGATGATGCTCACGTGTCACCGGCATGAGAGTTCACCGTGGGGAAGGTTCCTCCCCTTTGGAGCCATGCAGCATGGATGAGGTTGAAATGGAACAGTCCCCTATCCATTTCATAGTTTCTTGAAAACCTAATATCTTCAGCCTTGCTGGGGAATAAACAAATGGTCCTGGCGCTGGAATGGACCCTCAGGTCAATAAGACCCTGTTTCCCCTGGGAATAAGTGTCATAGGAACACATTCAAATATGTACCCTAAGTAAAAATGAGATATAACAAAAAATAACATTATATATATATATATATATATATACACACACATTCATATGCATGGGCTTCCCAGATGGTGCTAGTGGTAAAGAACCAGACTGCCAGTGCAGGAGACATAAGAATTGCAGGTTTGATCCTTTGGTTAAGAAGATCCCTTGAAGGAGGACATGGCAGACCACTCCAGTTATTCTTGCCCAGAGAATTCCATGGACAGAGGAGCCCGGCTGACTACAGTCCATAAGTTTGCAGAGTCGGAAACTGCTGAAGCAATTTAGTATGCACACATAGGTATGTATATATATAAATTTTTTCATGCAATTGCTGAAACAGATCTGCTCCTTATATTAAAGTAGGATTTTCCAATGTGATTCAAAATGTGACATAAATAAATATTGTAACCTAAAAGCTGTCTATTTATTTTGGAACATGTTACAAAAAAAACCCCACACAACCGGTACATCAAACTTATGGCTTTAGTAGCAGTGAAAGTTTTCTTTATATTTTTATAGAGAAAGAATCATTTTCAGGCAAAATGTGAGATAATAACCAAATTGGTATGTTGCCACGGCAAATGGTGGGGACCTGGACCTAACAGTGTGTGGAGATAAAATGCCTCTCAGGGCTCAGAGGCAGGGCCTGCCTACCATGGATCCAAATAGCTCCCTTTTAAAAAGAGGCACTGGTTCAATGCATGATACTGGATGCTTGGGGCTGGTACGGGGAAGGAGGAGGGAGTGGGGTTCAGGATGGGGAACACGTGTATACCTGTGGCGGATTCATGTTGATGTATGGAAAAACCAATACAATATTGTAAAGTAGTTAACCTCCAACTAAAATAAATCAATTTATATTTTAAAAAAAATTAAAAAGGCACTGGGTTTTAGGTATGGTTTAGCCAATCTGAACAAATTACAGTGAACCAATCCAGTGTTTAGCATCCATTCAGAAGCTGGAGGGAAAAGACAGGGTTAATGACTATTTGGATACAAATTAGTGGTGATGGTTAGTCACTAAGTTGTGTCTGACTGTTTGTGACCCCATGGGCTATTGCCTGCCAGGCTCCTCTGTCCACGGGATTTCCCAGGTGAGAATATTAGAGCTGGTAACCATCCCTTTTTCAGAGGATCTTCCCAACCCAGGGATTTAACCCAGATCTCCTGCATTGCAGGCAGATTCTTTACCAACTGAACCACCAGGGAATCCGGAGAGACAAGTCAAATCCTCACAATGTCTTAGACTCCTGGGGTGGGCTTTTCTCTCCCCTTTATCACCAGGAATGTGCTCCTGGTCTATTGCTTATAGAAGGTCTTCAGGAAGCAAGGGGACTCTGGGCTCAAAGGGGCTGAATAGAGCACTCTGTGCTCAGTAAAAACACAGGAGGCAGCAGGAGGAAGAGCATGGCCATGAGTATGCAGGCTGGTCACCCATCCAGGGGCTTACAGACCCCTAGAGCACAACAGAGGAAACCCCACCAGGCTGTGTGCAGATATTTGAAACATTTTTTCTGAGCACAGAAAACCTGCATCTTTTACACTCAAAACTATGGAAAGGGTGTTTTGGTGTTTGAGGTGTGCAACAGCTGAATCCAGCTGTGCTGAACTGAAGGAGCTACCGCCTGGGGATGCTGGCAGAGAGCCCATTCCGGGATCCAAGTCCATCTAACATGTGGGCAGGATTCTAAGGTTCCTGCCTCTCCTCCCTTTGAACACACAAGGGACCGATCTGGGATGCAATAGGATTGCTGCTGTTGTTCAGTCTCTCTCTACGAGACTGAAGTCGTGTCTGACTCTATGACCCATGGACTCCTCCACAGCCAGGCTTCCCTGTCCTTCGTTAGCCCCCAGAGTTTGCTCAAACTCATGTCCATTCAGTCAGTAATGCTATCTAACCATCTCATCCTCCTCTTCCTTCTTCTCCTCCTGCCCTCAATCTTTCCCAGCATCATGGTCTTTTCCAACAAGTTGGCTCTTCACATCAGATGGCCAAAGTATTGGAGCTTCAGCTTCAACATCTGTCCCTCCATTGAATATTCAGGGTTGATTTACTTTAGGACTGATTGGTTTGATCTCCCTGTGATGGGACATCATTCCTGTAATTATTGTATCTTGTGTGGCTGGGTCCCACCTAATTTTATGATGCTTTTAACGTGTTGAATTTTGCATAGCTAGTTGCAGAGGAAGAAGTAGGGAACAATATTCCAGTCTGAGTGGAAAAAGAAGCAATAAGCCTGCTGAAAACTGCCTCTGGGAAGTTCTGAGAGCTGGGAGGGATCTGGCTGACAGCTTTTTGGGAAGCAGAGACTTCAGTCCTACAGTCCTGCTGCCACCTGACTTCAGCCTCTGAGATGCTGATGGTAGTCAGACTCTGGATGGACTTGTGAGATGATATCTTCGTGGTGTTTTGTACCGCTGGGTACTGAGTCTGTGATGTCTGTTAAGCAGCTAGAGAAGACGCCTGCAGGGACCAGGGTCTTTTCTTACTTGAAATGAGGCATCCGTGCATGGTCTACAAGCGTTCAGTCCACTCCAGATACACAAGAGGAGAAGCAGTATACCCCTACATAAGGAAGTTTCAGTGAAAGGCACTCTTGTGTTTGCTTCCATAGCATGTCCACAGTCACAATGAAATTGCTTTATTCATTATTTCCTGAGCTAAGAACCAAACTGATTTTGGAGAAACAATTCTGTACTCCACTTACCTCAACAGAAACCATAATTTTCTTCATGTCTGGATTCTGCTATGTAATGCAATTTTTTAATTAAAGTATGCTGATTTGCAACTTTAGTTTCAGGTGTACAGCAAAGTAATTCAGTATTTGCATGTGTGTGTGTGTGTGTGTTCAGTTCAGTTCAGTCACTCAGTCATGTCTGACTCTTTGTGACCCCATGGACTGCCGCATGCCAGGCCTCCCTGTCCATTACCAACTCCCAGTGTTTACCCAAACTCATGTCCATTGAGTCGGTGATGCCATACAACCATCTGATCCTTTGTCGTCCCCTTCTCCTTCTGCCCTCAATCTTTCCCAGCATCAGGGTCTTTTCAAATGAGTCAGCACTTCGCATGAGGTGGCCAGAGTATTGGAGTCTCAGCTTCAACATCAGTCCTTCCAATGAACACCTAGGACTGATCTCCTTTAGGACGGACTGGTTGGATCTCCTCGCAGTCCAAGGGACTCTCAAGAGTCTTCTCCAATACCACAGTTCAAAAGCATCAATTCTTCAGTGCTCAGCTTTCTTTACAGTCCAACTCTCACATCCATACATGACCACTGGAAAAACCATAGCCTTGACTAGACAGACCTTTCTTGGCAAAGAAATGTCTCTGCTTTTTAATATGCTGTCTAGGTT
>SJYX01024129.1:0-45531 GCA_006410675.1 Oreotragus oreotragus | reverse complement strand
CTCCCACCCCACATCATCCCTCCGGATCATCCCCATGCACCAGCCCCAAGCATCCTGCATCCTGCATCGAACACAGACTGGCGATTCGTTTCTTACATGATAGTATACATATTTCAATGCTATTCTCCCAAATCATCCCACCCTCTACCTCTCCCTCTCCCTCAGAGTCCAAAAATCCACTCTACACATCTGTATCTCTTTTACTGTCTTGCATACAGGGTCCTCATTACCATCTTTCTAAATTCCATATGTATGTGTCAGTATACTGCATTGGTGTTTTTCTTTCTGGCCATGTCCAGTTCTAACTGTTGCTTTCTGACCTGCATACAGGTTTCTCAAGAGGCAGGTCAGGTGGTCTGGTATTCCCATCTCTTTCATGGCTGCTCCAGCAAAGTTCAGCCATTGCTCCTTACCTTGGACATGGGGTATCTCCTCTCGGCTGCTTGCTTCTCCAGCAAGTGTGTGTGTGTATACATATATTTGTATATATACATATTCTTTTTCAAATTCTTTTCCATTATAGGTTATTACAAGATATTGAATTTACTACAAGCAATTGAATATCGCTCCCTGTGCTTTATAGTAGGTACTTGTGGTTTCAGTAATGCAGCTTTTAAGAAAGCCAAATTTGACAAGAATACACTTTGAGAAACAAGGACATATTTCACTCTGGAGCATCTTGGCACACCCAGGGCTTGAAACTGTGCTCTGAAGGGTCAGCCTGTGAGGTGGTAATGGATCTTAGGATGCTCGGGTAAAGCGCCCTAGCTGAGCTGTCGTCCCAAGCAAACAGCTGATTGGAAGCCAGTGGTGTCATTGCTGACAAGGCACACTACCACCCCCAGCATAATACAAAGCAGGTGTGTGTTTGCTGAAAAGGGGTTGCTTTCTCTGCTATCTCACAATCCGAGAAAACCAGGACTTTCTTAGGACCTGCCTCTGCCCTCTTCCTTGGTCTGGATGGCCCGGATCCTGGTTCAGGGGGCTCCTGGGCAATAGACTCAGCATTCAGCCCTCTGCTGTTCCACTTGCTTCTTAAATTATTGTCTTCTGCTTATGGTTCTGCAGACTATGAGATTTGACAGTCTCATTTCTCAGATTTTTTTGCCCCAAGCCAAAAATGACTGTTTCAAACATAAGAAAGGCCAGGAGGGCAGAGGTTATGGTACCCCTCTTACTCCTCTAGATGCCATCTCCCCTGTAACAGTGGCACTGCCCTTTTCTGGACCCACTCTCAGCAGCACTGCTCTCTCCCACCCTCCTCATTGCCCCAGAACAAAGTCACCAGGAAGGGGGGCAGAAGGATCAACAGGAGAGTATTTGGTCCCAACACCACCCCCCTCCCACCTACAGGTCAGGATGTCTGGATGCTCATCAGCACACAGACACCACACCGCAGGCCCCCTCTGTATTCTCTGCATGTCCCCATCATCCCCATTCTAGAGCAGGGCCCAGCCTCTGAGGCAGTGATGTTGCCATCTTCCTCTCTGGTGCTCTGGGGAGGGTGCCCTGCAGATGGCTTTCCCCTCTCCACTGNATGCTCATCAGCACACAGACACCACACCGCAGTCCCCCTCTGTATTCTCTGCATGTCCCCATCATCCCCATTCTAGAGCAGGGCCCAGCCTCTGAGGCAGTGATGTTGCCATCTTCCTCTCTGGTGCTCTGGGGAGGGTGCCCTGCAGATGGCTTTCCCCTCTCCACTGTAGAGGCTGGGGGTGGGGGGGTAGTGGGCAAGTCAAGAGTGTGATTCTCACTCTGTCCTGAGCGCTGAGCAGATACTACCTTTCAGACATGTGGTCCTGGGAAAAGGCTGGGACTCATGCACCAGGGGGAAACCAGGCCTGTGGTCCCTCCTCTCTTGGGCTTGTTCTGATCCAATGGTGCTTCCATAGGAAAAGCTGGAGCCTCTGTTTCCTTTAAAAAGGGCCACTGTAGGTGTGCTCCTCTAATCCCACTCAGAAAACATCCCCCCAGTTTTGGTTGATCACACCTATTTTCACATCATCTCTGTAAATATCAATGTTTCTTTTATCTGCTTTCCTATGAAAAGCCACATGATGCAGCTACCGGAGTGAGCACAGAATATTACAGACTGTGCAGGCATGGTAAGAGATCTGGAGATGACTATCTCTGGAGAAAGACCTCCGGTAAATGTTTCAGTGCAAACTCCTGAAGCATCACACAGCCATCTGCAGCCAGATGTCCCTGCTTCTCCATTTCTCAGCTTCACACTCACAGAGAATGCAGTCATTGCAGGAAAGAGCAAAGCAACGGAGATTTTCCATCCTGGCTGGAGTAGCTCCACCCTAGACCAGCAAACTCACAGAGTTCATTCCATTGCTGTTGTCAGCTGGAAATCCATGTTTGGTGAAACTGAAATGGTGAAATCTCCCCACTTTACTCAAACCCATGTCTTTCTGAGGGCTTCCCAGGTGGCACTAGTGGAAAAGAATGGGCCTTCCAAGGCAGAAGTGTACTGTCCAAAGTTTTCACTTTCGTCTCAGGTTCAAAGGATTTGTTAACAAAATAAGCCACTCATTATATACAAATAAATAATACAAATATTTATTAGAGAATTATCTAGCTTACTCTCAATATACTAATATTAAAAGAAAAGAGAAATAGAAAAAGCAGGGGATACATCATTAAATTGGGTTTTGACCAATATCCAGACTAAATCAGCACTGGGAGGTCTCATGTCACAGCACATCTGGAGTCCCAATTGGGAAAAGGTCCCAGGCAGCACTGCTCCGTGGTTTAGAGAATTATCTAGCTTACTCTCAATATACTAATATTAAAAGAAAAGAGAAATAGAAAAAGCAGGGGATACATCATTAAATTGGGTTTTGACCAATATCCAGACTAAATCAGCACTGGGAGGTCTCATGTCACAGCACATCTGGAGTCCCAATTGGGAAAAGGTCCCAGGCAGCACTGCTCCGTGGGTGAGACTTCAAATATTGTAGTTTCGGGTTCCCACTTATAATCCCAGGAGGCAAACTGATATTGTCATCAGTCTATAACCAAATTGCAACTCGGGTTTCATGTTAATGCTGTTGGGTTTGTTGTGTAAAACTCGGAATATAGTTAAGCCTGGTGCTCGGTTGGCCAGGCCCCCTCCAAGGGCTCAGTTCAGCTCAGTTCAGTCGCTCAGTTGGTGTCCGACTCTTTGCGACCCCAAGGTCTGCAGCACGCCAGGCCTCCCTGTCCATCACCAATGGCCAGAGCCTGCTCAAACTCATGTCCATCACATTGGCGATGCCATCCAACCATCTCATCCTCTGTCATCCCCTTCTCCTCCCACCTTCAATCTTTCCAGCATCAAGNGTCTCATTTCTCAGATTTTTTTGCCCCAAGCCAAAAATGACTGTTTCAAACATAAGAAAGGCCAGGAGGGCAGAGGTTATGGTACCCCTCTTACTCCTCTAGATGCCATCTCCCCTGTAACAGTGGCACTGCCCTTTTCTGGACCCACTCTCAGCAGCACTGCTCTCTCCCACCCTCCTCATTGCCCCAGAACAAAGTCACCAGGAAGGGGGGCAGAAGGATCAACAGGAGAGTATTTGGTCCCAACACCACCCCCCTCCCACCTACAGGTCAGGATGTCTGGATGCTCATCAGCACACAGACACCACACCGCAGGCCCCCTCTGTATTCTCTGCATGTCCCCATCATCCCCATTCTAGAGCAGGGCCCAGCCTCTGAGGCAGTGATGTTGCCATCTTCCTCTCTGGTGCTCTGGGGAGGGTGCCCTGCAGATGGCTTTCCCCTCTCCACTGAAGAGGCTGGGGGTGGGGGGGTAGTGGGCAAGTCAAGAGTGTGATTCTCACTCTGTCCTGAGCACTGAGCAGATACTACCTTTCAGACATGTGGTCCTGGGAAAAGGCTGGGACTCACGCACCAGGGGGAAACCAGGCCTGTGGTCCCTCCTCTCTTGGGCTTGCTCTGATCCAATGATGCTTCCATAGGAAAAGCTGGAGCCTCTGTTTTCTTTTAAAAGGGCCACTGTAGGTGTGCTCCTCTAATCCCACTCAGAAAACATCCCCCCAGTTTTGGTTGATCACACCTATTTTCACATCATCTCTGTAAATATCAATGTTTCTTTTATCTGCTTTCCTATGAAAAGCCACATGATGCAGCTACCGGAGTGAGCACAGAATATTACAGACTGTGCAGGCATGGTAAGAGATCTGGAGATGACTATCTCTGGAGAAAGACCTCCGGTAAATGTTTCAGTGCAAACTCCTGAAGCATCACACAGCCATCTGCAGCCAGATGTCCCTGCTTCTCCATTTCTCAGCTTCACACTCACAGAGAATGCAGTCATTGCAGGAAAGAGCAAAGCAACGGAGATTTTCCATCCTGGCTGGAGTAGCTCCACCCTAGACCAGCAAACTCACAGAGTTCATTCCATTGCTGTTGTCAGCTGGAAATCCATGTTTGGTGAAACTGAAATGGTGAAATCTCCCCACTTTACTCAAACCCATGTCTTTCTGAGGGCTTCCCAGGTGGCACTAGTGGAAAAGAATGGGCCTTCCAAGGCAGAAGTGTACTGTCCAAAGTTTTCACTTTCGTCTCAGGTTCAAAGGATTTGTTAACAAAATAAGCCACTCATTATATACAAATAAATAATACAAATATTTATTAGAGAATTATCTAGCTTACTCTCAATATACTAATATTAAAAGAAAAGAGAAATAGAAAAAGCAGGGGATACATCATTAAATTGGGTTTTGACCAATATCCAGACTAAATCAGCACTGGGAGGTCTCATGTCACAGCACATCTGGAGTCCCAATTGGGAAAAGGTCCCAGGCAGCACTGCTCCGTGGGTGAGACTTCAAATATTGTAGTTTCGGGTTCCCACTTATAATCCCAGGAGGCAAACTGATATTGTCATCAGTCTATAACCAAATTGCAACTCGGGTTTCATGTTAATGCTGTTGGGTTTGTTGTGTAAAACTCGGAATATAGTTAAGCCTGGTGCTCGGTTGGCCAGGCCCCCTCCAAGGGCTCAGTTCAGCTCAGTTCAGTCGCTCAGTTGGTGTCCGACTCTTTGCGACCCCAAGGTCTGCAGCACGCCAGGCCTCCCTGTCCATCACCAATGGCCAGAGCCTGCTCAAACTCATGTCCATCACATTGGCGATGCCATCCAACCATCTCATCCTCTGTCATCCCCTTCTCCTCCCACCTTCAATCTTTCCAGCATCAAGGTCTTTTCAAATGAGTTAGTTCTTCACATCAAACGGCCAAAGTATTGGAGTTTCAGCTTCAGCATCAGTCTTTCCAATGAATATTCAGGACTGATTTCCTTTAGGATGGACTGGTTGCTGATGGGTCATGGTAGAGAGTTCTGACAAAATGTGGTCCACTGGAGAAGGGAATGGCAAACCATTTCAGCATCCTTGCCTGGAGAACCCCATGAACAGGAGATCTAACCAGTCCATCCAAGGGCTCAACAATCTCCACATTCTTTCCCATCTTATCTCTGGTGCTCCAAGCCTCGCACTCACAGCAGGCAGCCACTCACAGTCACTCCCAGTCAGGGCAGTGTCCAGGCAGGTTAGAAACAAGGTCAGAGGTCTGCTCTGCTTTTCTCCTGAAGCCTAAACAAGACTATTTATTTAATTTCCCTAACAAGTAGATTTAAGAGATATGGGTTCAATCTCTGAGTCAAAAAGATTCCTTGGAGAAGGGAATGGCTCCCAGTATTCCTGCCTGAAGAGTCTCATGGACAGAAGAGCCTGGTGGCTACACTCCATGGGGCCAAACTCAGCCTCTGAGCATAGCAGCGTAGCATCATACAAGCTTGAATTTTACAATATCAAAAAATGCAGGCCTGTTTCTTGGCATGACTCAATCTTGTTCCTCATTTCATTCAAGAAGAGCAGTTCTCTAGATGCAAAAATTTTAGTGCTTAAAAAATGGATAATATTTCCTGGGTACTTATAAATGGGGTAGATTTCCTTTTGAGGATTTTACTGACTTACGTCATAATAATCCTGAGCTCAATAGATGCATGGTTACGATTTTACAGACAAGGAAGCTGCCTTTACAGACTTCCAGGAAAGAGAGGTGACTGGGAGCCTTATAAGGAGCAAAGCCCAGTGGGCCTTGGACTTTTCCAGAACCTCATTTCCATCCCACCCCATGCCACTCATCCTAGCTACAGCCTTGGGGACCCAGGACACACATGTATGACCCTTCCCTTCCACACAAGGCCTCATGTGGAAGTGCAGGTGAGGAAGCGATGTCCTTGGGTTCTTATTAGGAGAGTGTAGACACAGATTTTATTTTCTTGGGCTCCAAAATTACTGAGGATGGTGACTGCAGCCATGAAATTAAAAGATGCTTGTTCTTTGGAAGAAAAGCTATAACAAACCTAGGCAGTATATTAAAAAGAAGAGACATTACTTTGCCAACAAAGGTCCATCTAGTCAAAGCTTTGGGTTTTCCAGTTGTCATGTATGGATGTGAGAGTTGGGCCATAAAGAAGGCTGAGTGCTGAAGAACTGATGCTTTTGTTGGAGAAGACTCTGGAGAATCTCTTGGACAGTGGGAGATAAAACCAGTCAGCACTAAAGGAAATCAACCCTGAATAGTCATTGGAAGGACTGATGCTGAAGCTGAAGCTCTAATGCTTTGGCTACCTAATGCAAAGAATCAACTAATTGGAAAGAAAGTAAGTCGCTCAGTCATGTCCGACTCTTTGTAGCCCCATGGACTCTTTGTAGCCCACCAGACTCCTCCACCCATGGAGGAGACTCCTCCACACACAGGCCGAGAAGCCAAGGGATCATCACTGTGTGATGTGACTGGACTCAGAAGTAAAGGCTCCATCCTTTTCCTTTACGCCCCTTGCTGAGTCAGTGGAAAGTGAGTTACGGCCGTAGCAAGTCACCTCTAAATTCTTTATGCCTCCTCTCTTCCTAGAGAACATCATACTAAGTGAAGTAAGCCAGAGAGACAAATATCATATGGTATTGCTTACACGTGGAATCTCAAAGGAAAAGTACAAAGGAACTTATCTACAAAACAGAAAGACTCACAAACATAGAAAACAAGCATGACTACCAAACGGGGAGACAGTGGGGAGGGATGCTAGGAGTTTGGGATTAACATACACAGACTACTATATATAAATTAGGTAAACAACAAGGACCTATACTTAACATATTGTAATAAACCATAATGGAAAATAATGTGAAAAAGAATATATATATACATACATATGTGTATAACTGAATCACTTTGCTGTACACATGAAAGTAATACACCATTATAAATCAACTATGCTTCAACTATGCCTCAAAAAAGCCTTCACAGGTGGCACTAGAGAACCTGCCTGCCAATGCAGAAGACTAAGAGATGCAGGTTCAGTCCCTGAGTTGAGGAGATCCCATAGAGGAGGGCAAGGCAACCCACTCCAGTATTCTTGCCTGCAGAATCCCCACAGACAGAGCAGTCTGGCAGGCTACAGTCCATAAGGATGCACAGAGTCAGACATGATGGAAGCAACTTAGCACACATATGCTTCAATAGTTTCTTTAAAAAAAAAAAAGACATAGTCGTTGTTTCAACCAGGGATCTCCAGAGAAATAGAACCAATATGGTGTGCATATAGAGGCAAATTTACTCTGAGAAACCATCTCCACAACTGTGGAGCTGGCAAATGTGAAATCAGCAGGGTGGGCTGGAAGCCTGGAAATTCAGATCAGGGTTGGTTTTGCAGTCTTGAACTGAAATCTATAGGGAAGACCCACAGACTGGAAACTCAAGCAAGCCTTCATGGGGGCAGACTTGAGACAGAATTCCTTCCTCAGGAAACCTCAGTGTTTGCTTTTAAGGCCTTCGATTGATTGAATGAGACCCATCCACATAGATCTGCTGATTAAGTGTTAATCATATTAAAAAATAATAATAATAATATATATATATATATACAATATCTTTCCAGTGCTCTAGATTGGCATTTGGCTGAAAAACAGAGCACTGTAGCCTAGCCACTTTGACATAACTAATCATCCCAATCATAGCACCATTAGAAGTGATATTATTTGAATAATAGTGCGAAATTTATGGTTTAATACTTACTCCTTGGGAAGCAAAGGTGAAAAATACTACTCTTTGTATGAAAGAAGGAAAATAAAAGAAATGTTATTGTATTTTTTTACACTTGCATATGGAAAATCTGGAAAGATTCATTCAGAGCTCGAGAAGATGGAGACGTGGACTGGAGGAGGGCATGAGACAGAGAAAAATGAAGGAGGAAAATGATCACTCGAGGCTGGATTGGACTTATAGGCCATGGGGATGCACTGCCTGGTAAATATATATACATATATATATTCATATTAAATGGAGTAGAATTCTTAGCTAAAAAATAAAATAAATGAAAACAAATCTTTTCATTGTGAATCACTGGTCCAGAGACCTCTGCATACCTTCAATCTTAGTTTTTCAAATAGAGGATTCACTCCTCCTCAAAGATTAGAATTCATCCTAAACAATACAAAATTAGAAGTAAAAATGTACAAAATATTGCCAGTTGAGATTTGCACTAATCTTTAGCAAGACTAAGCAGAATCCAGGAATACTTGAGCCAGTGACACTTAGCTTGTAAGTTCTGGTGGGTCCTCAGCCCTGAGCAGCAGCAGTATGGCAGTGGTGGGGGGAGGAGGGCAGGAGTCTGCATGCATTCACCTGGACCTCTGGTCTATGCAAGTCTAAAACCACCCACATGCTTCATCTGTACCCTCAGAGCCAGCCCTTCTAGATCTCACAGCCTTGAAGTCAGTGAGAGCCCCCAGCATCTCCTGGGGAGACATTCGTGGAGTGTCACATCGTGCTCACACTGACCCCACTTTGACCCCTTTACCCACCAGGCAGGTGGCCCTGACAAGGTAGGTGCCTGGAAGATAGCAGGAGGCATCACTGGAATTGCTGTGGGGGAGAAAAATTATATTTAAGGGAATACGTATAAACTCTCAGTTCCCAATCTCTTCACACTCTGGGAGTTCTCATTCTAGGGTTCCCTGGCCTCAAGCCTATCTTCTTTCCACTAACCTTCCATAAAGACCAATGCTGGACTCATGAATGCAGGAAGGATCTTTCCCTTGGGTCCAGGGTATTGCATTTCTGCCTTCACCTAATGAGGCCCTCTCGGTATTACTACCCAATGAACTTTCTTCCAGCCACCAAGTATCTATGTGTGGGGTGATTTTTCCACCCTGATATTTTAACTAGGAAATTTCCAGATGACTAAGAACTCAGGGTATGTTTTTCAAGATGTGCTTTTCATTTCACTCTAAAACTGTACTTTGTGGGAAGGATATTAAATTCTTTTCATTATTACAGCAGCATGACAAACCACCTCCAATCCTGTGATGTAAAATAACAACTCAAGATCACAGATTCTGAGGGTCAGGGACAGGGCTGGGGGTGTGATGGAGGAAGATGCCTCTTCTCTGGGTTGAGTGGGGCTCAGCTGGGCTGACTCAGAGGCTGGGTTTGGAATTATCTAGCAGCCTCTCTGTGTGACCTGGGTTTGGAATCACCTAGCAGCCTCTCTGTGTGACCCAGAGGCTAGGCTTCCCTGAGCCTGTACTTCAGAGAGCTCTCCTGCAGCTTCTCCCACAGCTGGCTCTGCTCACAGTGTGACCCTTGCTGGGGCCTCTTTGAAGACTTAGTTTTCCATGCATTGTCACAACCATATACCATCAATCACCAGCTAGTTCCCACAAGTAGCTATAGTCCAGGGGAGAAATTGGGACATCCAGCTCTTGACAGGAGGATGCTAAGGCCACACTGCAGACAAGCTTGTGGGGTGGGAGCTGTCCTTGAAGCCATCTTTGAAAACTCCAAGCTGCCCCTGACCCGACCATGGTGAGGGAAGAGGGGACTAAGAACCTCTCTCCTTCCTTCTGCAAACATCGAGACCCTGAGCAGAAGCTGAGCCCTGGGTTTCCAGACCTCCACGTCTGCTTCTAGCAGGCTACACAGACTCCCCGTTCTGTTTGCTCTATGCATATTTTGCCCGTTCTGTTTGCTCTATGCATGTTTTGCCCGTTCTGTTTGCTCTATGCATGTTTTGCCCGTTCTGTTTGCTCTATGCATGTTTTGTTCTGCCTTCTATGTTCTCTGGCTCGAGTGAGGAAAGTCCATTTATTATTTACCCCTGCTATGTCCCAGATGAAACAATTTCTGCTCAGTTATCATTTAAGACAAAAATAAGGACTAAGACAAAATGACTCTCATTGTATCTTTTGAATGAGAGTTGAGTTGTACCCTCAGTTGTCAAAGGAGTGGTCAACATCATGCCTATATAGCTTCTGTAGGAGATCCAAGCAGTCCATTCTGAAGGAGATCAGCCCTGGGATTTCTTTGGAAGGAATGATGCTAAAGCTGAAACTCCAGTACTTTGGCCACCTGATGCGAAGAGTTGACTCATTGGAAAAGACTCTGATGCTGGGAGGGATTGGGGGCAGGAGGAGAAGGGGATGACCGAGGATGAGATGGCTGGATGGCATCACGGACTCGATGGCCGTGAGTCTGAGTGAACTCCGGGAGTTGGTGATGGACAGGGAGGCCTGGCGTGCTGCGATTCATGGGGTCGCAAAGAGTCGGACACGACTGAGCAACTAAACTGAACTGAACTGAACCCCTTAATCTCTTCCTTCAAGACTGCATTTAGCTGAATTAACTGAGGTATGGAAACGGGAGACCACACACAGGTTTAGAAATGTGGAAGACAGCCAGTTAGTGTTTTAATTTTGGTGGATAGTGGGGGGTGGGGGAGCCAGAGAGTGAGAGACAAAGACCAAAGAAGGAAGGAGTGGGAAATTCTCTTATACTAATGATTCATTCGAAATTGACCTTGACCATTGGGCTGCATGAGTTAGAATATAGACTGAATGTCTATAAAAAGACCTAAAAATATGGTGGCTGAAATAATTTTATTTCTAACATAAGATGTCAAAGGAAAAGAGCTCAGGCTGATGACACTGCTCTGTCATTTTCAAAGCATGACTTCCATTTCTTGGGTGTGAATAACTACTCCAATTGTTATATTTTCCCAGCTGGAAGACGGACAGGGGGCAGTAGTGGACCGTCTCCTGGGTTTTTTTAAGCAGCATCACTTCTCCCATCTTATTGGCCCATACTTGGTCATGTGATCATATGTAGTGGCAAAGGAGACTGGGAAATGCTATCGCTTATCCATGTGCCCAGTTTAAAGCTCTGAGGGATTCCACTACTAAAAGGAATAAAGGGAGAATGGATATTGAAGAGAGCTGGCTGTCTCTGCCCTGCATTGATATAATTCCCTTCCCCATTTTCTATGCAGAGGTGAAGTTCATATTGCCATGGAGTTGGACAAAGGGAAATACTTGCTATTGGCCACTGGTACCAGTTATCTTGATAACCTCACTGAATGGCTAGAACTTCCCATGATGTCATGTCATATTTTTTTCTGAGACTTTTGCATAAATGACTTCTCTGAACAAGCAAGTCTGTAAGAAAAACAAATCTGCTGTGGACCAAATATCCACTGTTTCTTGGCCATTGATTCTTTAAAACATTGTTAGTCTTGATCTTTGTTTTTGTGGATGAAATTTAATTTGCAGATGAGAAACAAAAAACATGATTTACTAATACTTTTTTCCCTCCAGGTTCCTTGGATGAAAGTTAATGTGCACATGTAGAGCCCATTTTGGCAAGTTGTGTGCGTGTTGCAGGGTTGGGGGTGTAGAGGAAGAAGTTTGTCCTCTGGACCCCATCTCCTGCTTTGAGAGCCCCTTCTTTGCTTTTCCCTCTCCATATCTTGGCCCTGTCCTTATTTACCCATACCTTCTCCCGTCCAATTTGCCAGATTACCTCCCCCTGACATTGTATAAATTTGTGTTCTGTGGATCACCATTTTGTGAGATGCTAGCAGCAGCAGCATCTACTCTCCTAGACATTCACAGTTCGCTAGAGAAAATTAGAGGGCCTTTATGAAAAGAAGTCACATTGCAGAAGCTTACAGCTGGTGTTTGCCACACTTATTTGAGGGGAAAACACGCATTGAAAAGCACCTCTTGGGGAATGTCTACCCTCATCTTGCGGCAGTAGAGAGCACAGACAAGGCCATGAGCTTTTGAGCCAGATACACCTGGGTCTAGATCCCGGTTCTGCCACCAGCTCTGTTTCTTCATCTGAAAAGTGATCACCGTATTAACTACCAACATGGGTTAGTGTGAGGGTTGAAGGAATAATACAGAGAGAGAACACAGTGTCTGATATATAATGTAAACGAAAGGAAAGAGCCTCGGTTATTTTTACTGGACAGGACATCGACGGATACGAGCGTAATGTGCCAGTCTGATAAATGGCTTGTGTCAGGCACGGTGAAGGGCAGCTCTAGAACTCTCCTCCATGATGATCCTGCTAGTGCTTCTTCAGCCTACATCCTACCTGTTGAAATGATTCGGGATGGACTAGGAAAGTCTAATTAGCTTCATTCTGCCTGATTCTCACTTTTCCAGTGTTGCATAGTATAAGCCCCAAGGACAGAATAGACCCACTTGGCTTTAGGCCCGAGCATCCTGGGAACACAGCTGATGTCCAGCACCTGGTTTCAGGGTGCAGTTAGACACAGAAATGAGCCAGGAGAGTTCAAGGTTTCCCCTGCCTTGTGAATCAGGTTGAGTCTGTTATCCAGGCATTGTTATTCAGGTGCTTTGATATCTAGGCATTGGTTGAGACATGCTGTCTTTGTAGGAGTCTGAGACTTACAGCCATAGTTTAGTCTGGGGGCCCTGGTTAGGCCTCCCTATTTAAGAGATCCCTTTGCAGTTTAAGCGCATCAGCTCTGATGGTCTCCATAACAACCCTTGGAAGCCTAGCATGAGCAACCAGCAGGCATGCCAGAAGGGAGGCCCATCCCACTAATTGGATAATGCTTGTGGAGGAGACAATCCTACCTGGCACTCAAAGCAAAGGGTGAACTCAGCACACATGAATCACATAAGCCTTTTAAGTGGGTACAAGTGAGTTTGTTCCTGGCACAGGAGTTGTCCTGCTGGTAATTAACCATCATCCCTAATGTCTATCTAATGCCCATAAAGCCCCCAGAGGAGTTTTGTCCTTTATTGTAAATAAGTGAGAGACAGGACTTGACCAGAACAGCAACAAAGAAAAGGAGTGTAAGAATGAGGGAAGGAAGAGAGAAGAAAGGGAAGAAGAACATAGTTAACCAGTTTGTATTAGCTCACAGATGTTAAAAAAAAAAAAAAAAAAAGACTGCCACTATTACCTACCTCCCCATCACATGTTCAGAATCTGAGACAAATAAGTATTTGCTTAGAATGTCCTGAAGGACAGGTAGCAGCTTTGATTGCCATCACCCCAGGGCCCTTACTTTTCTAGTGTCCGCTTGGATGGGTAACAGCTTGAGTATGTCCCATGCAAGAAAATCACAGGAGGACAAGGCTGAATGTACTACCTTCTCACAAGCCTCCTTTCCTGCTTCTTCACAGGCATTAGATGATGCCTAAAGGTTTTAAAATCAAGTCATCCATTTGGGGGGCCTTTTGAGCTACTACATATGGGTAAAGTATTAGCAATTATTAGAAAGATGCTGGACAGCACCACTGATGCAATGGACATGAAGTTGGGCAAACTCCAGGAGATGGTGAGGGACAGGGAGGCCTGGCATGCTACAGTCGGTGGGACATGACTGGGAGACTGAACAACAACAATTAACAGGTAACAGGCCATAATATAGATATATATGTATATACATATATTTCATAGTGTTAATTACTTAGTCATGTCCAGCTCTTCATGACCCCATGGATTATAGCCTGCCACGCTCCTCCATCCATGGGGATTCTCCAGGCAAGGTACTAGAGTGGGTTGCCATGCCCTCCTCCAGTGGATCTTCCCAACCCAGGAATCTAACCTGGGCCTCCTGCATTGCAGGCTCCCTGGTGGCACGAGACCCGGGTTCGATCTGAGTGACTTAGTACTATAAATATATATACACATATATGTATACATACTTATCTGTGTAGAAAAATAGCATATTTTAAAGCAAAAACAAATAATTTGCATGAGCACAAGTTAAATGTTTTTGTTTGGTTCACTCTAAAAATAGAAAAATGGAAAATGATGTCTGATGGTTTATGGGTACAAAGGAAACAAGTCAGTCTTGGGCGAGACTATCTTTGGCAAAATGTGATGACTGACTCAGAAATTCTAAAAAGGCGGAGAGTGTTTATATGATGGAGATGATGTGGAGCTATTTGCTGTGCTGTTACATGTCAGCTCCGGTACGTGCCTGGTGAAATTCTAGAGGCAAATACATGGGAAGAGACCTGAAAAGCTGAGCTTTGCGTTAAGAAACAAAAGCGCACTTTATCCACAGTGGGTAGGGTCTCACTCCTGCCTCATTATGACATGACACACCAGCTCTTCCAGGCCCTGACTCACTGGGAGACGTCCGTGTGATGGCCTCAGAGCAAGCGGAGATGTGCCCGTGGCTGGCGAATGGGCTTGCTGCCGTCTGCCCTGCCCCCAGCCTCTGGGCTCATTGTTCTGTGCACTCAAAGAACTGGCAAGTCTCAACCGAGTTTCAAAGCGGCATCTCTTCCCTTACCAATGTGAAGTCATTCTTCTCATAGAACTAAGCCCCACTGCTGCACTGTAGGAGTTAAGTAATTATAACGGTAAATCCTAGGAAACTGAATTATACTGGGACGCAGTCCCGACAGGTATCTTGTTGTTTATTTTACTGTCCTCTGTGTTTCTCAGGGGCATGGTCCTGTGTTCCCTTAGAAGCAAGCAGAATAATAATGGCTCACATTTATTGAGCATTTGCTATGTGACAGATGGCTTTTACACATTCCCCGTTCAATCCTGTGGTTACTTTAATCACTAAAAATTAAAGCTGAGTGTTCCAGTCTGTGTTTTACAGATGAGGATTGCAGAAGCCCAAGGAAGATGAATAATTAACAAAATCTCCCAGTTAATGAATGAGATTCAAGAACCAGCTACTTTGACCCTCAGACATCCTTCCAGGCACCCCTCCTGCTGCCTTCCAGCCAGCAACAAAGGCAACCAGCACCAGCCTCTCCCAGCCAGGCAGCCTCTGCTCAAATTCTTGTCTCCTGTAAGAAGTATTCAGCCTTAGAGCATGTCTCCAAAATTCCCCACTTTGTTCAAATCAAGAACAAAATCTAGAGAGGGTAAGAACTTGTACCAAGAATCATAAGAATATTCCCTCTGTAAGTGCAGAAAAAGTATTTCTAGAAGATTTTGAAGAAATGATCACATCCATTTTTTAAAATATTGACTGCAAACAAATATCCTGCTAAGTCAAATTGCTTCAAAGATGGACTTAAATCAGGAGCGATGAATTTAAAAGGATGACCTGTGCTTCACTAGTGCTTCATTTGCATGTATATGAGTGTATCTAGATGGCAGTTTTCCCATCAGTGGTTATCCTATCTGATTCATGTCTTTGTATGTGCTTATTCACCTACAGTAATACTCACTTTCACAGAAACCTAGTTTCATAGGAACTCGGTGTCTCCTGAATTGACAAGTAGCACCAAAGACAAGCCATCAGAAAGCACAGTCTATGTCCCCATGACCCTAATTTGCCTCACTGCTCAGTGGAAAGGGAAATACGGAGAAAGCGGCACACCTGTAAGGAAAAAGATGCCCGAGCGTTAAGGCAAAGGACTTTCAGGAGGCCAACAGTTTCTGTGTCTGAAAACGTGATAGAGGAAGTCTTCAAGGCGCCCTCTAACTCCCAGAGCAGGGATCATCAGCAGTGGGCACAGGTGGCAGACCTCAGGGCACCAGTCCTGCCAGCTGGGGTGGTCACCACTATTCAACTCAGAGCTGGGTTCACTGATCACGCGTCCACTGCATTAGGACTCCTCTAGGCTCTTACCTGGATCTGAATCAATTGTATTCCTTTTGTGGTAGGAACACTGCTCACAGGTAAGGAGATCTGCCTGGGTCCACAGGACTCCATCCTGTGACAGTCACTCAGGAAGACGGGTGTGGAAAATGTCCATTCACCTGTGAATATATTTCAATCTTGCTCTTTAAAATGATCCACCCACTTAAAATAGATCTGTAAAAACTGGAGATTAGATTGGTGCTTATTTCAACAGTGAAGCAACTATACCAGAAAGGCCTCTTGGAGGTAAAAGGGCATCCTAGGGGGCCTAGTCTGCCATTACCACTGACAGTGATAGGCACCAGCCATCAGCTTTCAATCTTGGCTGCCTGAATGGTGGGCATAGCTGAAGTAAAGGGAGTCAAAAGCAAATCTATCCAGCAGTGATACACTTCCCTCCCCTCTTACATTCCTCACTTGTTTCTTTCTTCTGTTTTAAACAGGAATCTAATCACCTCTGCTGCAAACTGAATGGCCTTTTATAAAAGATCACTTGGTACACGGAGCAGCAGGACCCTGCTTCACTGCTGTTGGGAAGACACATGGTCCAGCCACAGTGGAGGACACTTTGGCAGTTTTTGACAAAACTAAGTAAACTCTTCCTGTATGATCCAGCGATTATGTTCCTTGGTGTTTACCTAAAGGAGCTGTAAACTTCTGTCCACACAAAAACCCGCACACAAATGTTTATAGCAGCTTTATGTACTATTGCCAAAATTTGCAAGTGACCGAGATGTCCTTTAGTAGGTGAGTGGACGTATAAGGTGTAGTGCATGCGTGCATGCTAAGTCACTTCAATTGTGTTTGACTCTTTGCAACCATATGGACTGTAGCCCACTAGGCTTCTCTGTAGCCCACTAGGATTCTCCAGGCAAGAATACTGGAGTAGGTTGTCCTGTGCCCTCCTTCAGAGGATCTTCCTGACCCAGGGACTGAACCCACTTCTCCTGAGGCTCCTGTATTATAGGCAGATTTTTACCGCTGAGCCACAAGGGAAACCCATAAGCTGTAATACATCCAGACAATAGAATGCTATTCATAGTGAGAAATACACTGTCAAGTCATGAAAATTCATGGAAGAATATTAAACAGACATTACTAGTGGAAAGCAGCCAGTCTAAAAAGGCTACACACTGTATGATTCCAACTATATGATATTTTGGAAAAGGCAAAAGTATGGAGACACAAAATGTTCAGTGGTCACCAGGGTTTAGGGGGCAGATGAATAGGTAGAGTACAGAGGATTTTAAGGCAGTAAAACTATTCTGCAAGATACTATAATAGTGGATATATGTCATCATACATTTGTCCAAACTCACAGAATGCACACCAAGAGTGAACCTTAATATAAACTATGGACTTGGGCTGATTATGATGCATCAGGGTAGGTTCATCAGCTGTAACAAATGTATCGTCTGCTGGGGGACACTGATAAAGAGGGAGGCGGACTTGTGGGGGCAGGAGGTACATGGCAAATCTCTGTACCTTCCCCTCCATCTTTTTAAACTTTTTATTTTAGTGCTCGCTTCGGCAGCACATATACTAAACTTTTTATTTTATATTAAAGTGAAGTAAAGTTGCTCAGTCGTGTCCGACTCTTTGCAACCCCATGGACTGTAGCCTACTGGACTCCTCTGTCCATGAGATTTTCCAGGCAAGAATACTCGAATGGATTGCCATTTCCTTCTCCAGGGGAACTTCCTGACCCAGGGCTCGAACCCAGGTCTCCCGCATTGTAGGCAGACGCTTTACCGTCTGAGCCACAAGGTACAGCCAATTAACAATGCTGTGACAGTTTCAGGTGGATGACAAATGTACTCAGCCATACATATACATTATCCATTATCCTCTGCCATCCAGGCTGGCACATAACATTGAGCAGAGTTCCCTTCCCCTCAATGTGTCTGTGACCCTAAAACTGCTCTGTAAGATTGTCTTTGAAGTCCAGTGGTGGATTCAGGAACAAGTGGTTGATTTTGGAGCATGTGGCTCTTGCAGTGAAAAATTAAGTCACAGAAAGAACTGGCATTTGTTCCTCCGTCTCATCCTTTCTCTCTCTTTGGCAGACATAGAAGAGGAAGAAGATAAAGAGCCTGGACCCTGGAAAGGCCCTGGGCCTGTGGCCAATCTGGGTCGCTCCTGGGCCTGCCTCAGAGCCCAAAGTGGCTGACAATCCAGGGGCTCAGCAATACCCACCCAGCACCTTCTGTCACATAAGAGGAAGAGCTGGCCATGGAGACAGGCTGAAAAAGCAATTTCACAACAACTGTCCCCAAAGTTTGGAAATATATGTGCTCTGATTTCGTCCAGAAAAAGCAGTTTGAAAACGCAGCTAAGTTTTGTAAATGATTACTAACTATTGGTTTTCAAAGTAATTCATGTGTGGCTTTCCCCAACATCCAGATGTATGTGGGCAGACTTGGAATGTGAAGCATTCAGCAAACACAAACTTCAGATATCTTGAAGTTTGATGCTCTGAAGTAAGGAGAACAGAGTGGAAATAGAACACCTGGACGTCATAGATGCCACTGAAGAAATGATGGGCTTGATGGTGGTTTGGAAGCATGACTGCACTGCAGAGCCCCTGGGAACTGGGAAATTCCTGCTGCCAGGCCCCATGCAGACCTGTTTGGTCCAACATTTTGGTACGGACAGCACCGGGCATCTGTTTGGCTTTAATTCCTCAGGGGATCGTATTGTCCAGGCAGGGCTGGGACCACTGCCCACAAGTTGATGAGGGAGCACCTTGTTTTGTCCTGGAGAAGCAAGCATGGCCAGAGTCCTGGCTGAGCTCTTTATTCAGGGGGAAAGACCCTTCTACCAGAAATTAGAAATCAGGTTATTTTGCAGCCTAAAAAAAAGCATAAGTGGCATCACTAAGAATGCTTGTTTTCCCCCCATGGCAACTGTGAAAGTGCCTCACCAGAAAGAGTGAGACACCAATGCCCAGAAGGCTTTTACCTCGCGTGTTTTCCTGATCAATCAGAACATGGTGCCCCTGGGTTTTGTCACAGAGGAAGAGAACTTGGAGTCAGGGAGCCGGGCAGTGCAGTGTTTCTGCATTTTCAAGGGGCACATCTGGCCACCAAGCACCTCCCTTTGCAGCTCACACCATCAACCCCTGCATGGGATCTGGGGCAACGGGAACCCAAAAGGCCCCAAAGCAAGGAACTTGTGGGGGCAAGAGATGAGAGCAGAAGAAAAACACGCCATGTGACAGGAACAGAAATGATTCGAAACCTGACTTCCTAACCACGTGGCACAGTTTTCAGCAAATGTGGTGGTTTAGTCACTAAGTTGTGTCCGATTCTTGTGGCTCCATGGACTCGACTACGGCCTGCCAGGCTCCTCTGTCTGATATTCTCCAGGCCAGAATACCAAAGTAGGTTGCCATTTCCTTCTCCAGGGGATTTTGCCAACCCAGAAATTTAACCCAGGTCTCCTGCGTTGCAGGCAGATTCTTTACCAACTGAGCTATAAGGGAAGCCCTTTCAGCAAATAGATAACACATTATCCCAACATACCTCTTTCTCTAGGGGACATCATCAGATGAGTTTCACGAGCTATGTTAAGAATCAAGAATTGTCTCTTTTTACAGGAAAAGTAAAAGCAAGGACATGCTAAAGTGTGAGATATGCCCAATGCATCTTCTCCTCTGGTCCCCACCCATAGAGAATTCTAAGGCCAGCCCCAAGGCGGAAGAGGTGAATTGAGCCAGCACTGAGTGGTGAGTCAAGCTAGAAATCTACTTTCTACCCTAACCGTGGGGACTTGATCCCTAAGGATGGAAGCGTCCGGTCTTTCAGAAGCAGCAGCCCAGCCTCTGACACGTAACAAGCTGTGAGCACCACATTGATCCTGGAGACTGTGGACACCAGCGGATGCCCTCGCCAGGCTGTGCGTGTTCCAAGGGCCTAGCCTGCACTCTACTTTACTGCATTCTTGGAAGGTCTTCCAAGCCCCTCTTCCCAGTGCTGCTCAGATCAAGCGGCAACTCTCCATTCTTCTGCAAATGTATGCCTGAGACAGGTATCTTGATACAAACAAAGCTGCAGGGCTAAGTGATATGGGGTGAAGCACATAGGATGACCTCCAGCAATTCACGCAGGCTTTTTTCTCTGGGGAATTTTGTTTTATTAGTTACTGAAGAAAGGAGTAAACAAATTGCACTTTATCTGGGGCTGTTGAATGAAAATGAAAGGTATCAATATACTTTAGTTTCCTACATCTGTTTCACAAGTCCTATTAATAATTAAAATTGTTGTTCTCTCCATGTCACATTCTATATTGTTTTTTTGTGACAGTATCACCCATCACTTATTCAACATGTATCTTTACAATTGTTATCAACACAGGAATTGTCAGTAGGGGAACTGTGCAATGCTGAGTGTTCTTTTAGCCTTGTTTGGGGAAATATACTTTCCCGAAGAAGCTATGTGTCTGGAATTTGCCACAAATCATGGACAGATTGCCTTACACTCCACCTCGGAATGCCCTTCTCTCTTCTAAGATCTGACCCTCTGTGACCTACCTGATCCCAGGTCTGATCCTCTAAGAACATTAGAGCCCACGTTAAAGAAGCAGAACCCCCAAGGAGATGTTTGACTCTCTTTGCCCACCTCCTTAGAAGGATCATTTTATACCTTAAGATGGAAATTGAAAAATCAGTTAGAAACTCAGCCCTAGCTTGGAAATGGCAGCCAATGTTCTCATGTCATCTTTAGTGATCAGATTGAACTTGATCCCTGTAGCTAGAGGAGTTTCCTCTGTGGGTAATTTTAAAAATGGAAAAGCAATGACAAAAAACTCACTAAAAATGTGGAATTTTCTTCTTATTTTGCCCCTTAATGTTATAATTACTTTATCCAAGTGTCCAAATAAAATGTCCAGAGATGATAATTCTGATTCCAACATGCTTACCCTGGAGCCACAGATCCCGCAAGAGTCTATGGGTGGTACAGGGGAATAAGATGGGGAAATGAATCTTTATTTTCATTCACCTCTAACTGAAACATCGTGCTGACCTTGGTTGTGAATGTGACCGTGGGCAACAAACCACAGCTGGATAAGCAGTTCTCAAGGTCCTGTCATCTGAGAAATCTCAAATGTTTGCAGGACACATGGCATTGTTGCCAACAGATACAGAGAGGACCGTGTACATGTGTTAACAATATCATTCTGAAAAGAAGCCCACAGACTTCACACTGTCAAAGGAGCCAGCTGGTCAAAAAGTAAAAATGTATCCAGCAATGGTTAATGAGACAGGAGCAAGGTTCATCTGGGCAATAATATGCCCGTGTGTGTGTATATGTGTGGGATGAGTTACTTCAGTCAGTCTGACTCTTTGAGACCCCATGGACTGTGATCCTCCAGGCTCCTCTGTCCATGGGATTCTCCAGCCAAGAATACTGGAGTGGGTTGCCATTCCCTCCTCCAGGAGATCTTCTTGACCCAAGAGTCAAACCCATGTCTCTTGTCCATTAAGTCTCCTGCATAGGCAGGTGTGTTCTTTACCATTAGGGCCACCTAGGAAGCCCAATATGTCCATATCCCTTGAAACTCAAGAACACACTAGTTAAGATGGAATTCACATGGTGTACTTACAACATATCTTCAGACTTCATTCCCTCATCGCAACCCTCCTAGGGAGGCAAAGGAAATACAGGTCAGGTTTTGTCACCCTCAGGGCGCTGGGCACAGAGAGGCCTGCTGACGTTCACGGCCACACAGATGGGAAGCTGCCACCTGAAAGCTTGTCTCCTCGGCCGTGTTCTCGCTCCAGGCAGTCAGCCACTCGCAGGTGTGGAAGTGAGAGGAGCCGGTCCTTTTGCCTCTTTGACTGCTGTCTAACTCTTTAGGGGACCCCAGTCCTCCTAAGGGCTTCCGAAGTGGCGCTGGTGGTAAAGAATCTGCCTGCAACGCAGGAGATGTGGCAAGATCTGTGATTTCAGTCCCTGAGTAGGGGAGATCTCCCATAGGAGGAAATGGCAACGCACTGTAGTCTTCTTGCCTGGACTACAGTCCATGGGGTTGCAAAGAGTCGGACGTAGTGACCGAGCACACACACAGCCCTCTTTCAGTGTGGCTCTCCGAGCCTTGGATTGGCAGTTCCGTCATGTACTCTGTCCTCCAAAATACTCCCTCTCAGTCTGTCTTGCACCTTTCTGGGGAGCATGGGGCTTCTCTGGGGAGCACCAGAGCCCATTTCACAGGTGCAGCAGCTTAGTGTGTCCCACTGGAAAGATGAGCGTGCTGGTGAGGTCCTGACCAAAGGGAGAAAAAAAAAAATCTCATCACCTGCTCCAAAACAGGAGAGAGAGGAGCTGAGGTAGTAGCAGTAGGGAGGAGAGAGGGTAAGTCAGGAAAGGGAGGATGCAGGCAAGACAGTGAGAAGCAGAGCCAGAAGAACTGTGGAGGGCATGAGACGATGATCAGGAATGACCTGAGGGGGGGGCGCGGAGAGGGTGTGGTGAGGCTCAGACAGAGCTTGTCCTGCCCTCTTTGCTATTTATCTGGGATAATTTGTGTGCTTTACAATAATAAATCTGCATAATCTGAAGTCCTCTGGTTTTCTCCGTTTTCACAGCAATTATCTTCCTGTGTTTCTAGGGACCAGGGAGACCTGGTTCAAATTCCTTCCTGGAGTCTCCAAACAGTGATAACCCTCAGCCTCATTTTCCCTATCTGCAAGGCCCCAGCCCCTTCTACAATGAGGACTGTGTCGGAGGGTGGAGTAGGGAAGGGATGTGAACCCCAGAGGATGAGCTGGCTGCCCCAGCCCTCCACCTGCAAATGCACCTCACCAGCCTTCTCCCAGCAGCATCTCAAGCTCCATGCAGCCACCCCCTGCCCACCCCACTTCCTCCTGCTGTCACTCTCCTGGGGGTTTTCTCCAGAAGATTTGGCCCCATCCAACATACTATATGGGGTTTCCCTTGTGGCTCAGATGGTAAAAATCTGCCTGCAATATGGGAGACCAGGGTTCGATCTCTAGGTTGGGAAGATCTCCTAGAGAAGGAAGTGGCAACCCACTCCAGTATTCTTGCCTGGAGATTCCCATGGGCTGAGGAACCTGGCGGGCTATAGTCCACGGGATCGCAAAGGGTCAGAGACGACTGAGTGACTACCACTAACATACTATGTTGGCTTTCCTGGTGGCCCAGAAGTAGAGAATCTGCCTGCAGTGCAGGGTTAGGGTTAGGAGACACACTGAATCCATGTCAGGAGACATGGGTTCAACCGCTGGGTCAGGAAGATTCCCTGGAGAAGGGCATGGCAGTCCCCTCCAAGTATTCCTGCCTGGAGAATCCCATGGACAGAAGAGCCTGCTGGGCTATAGTCCATGGGGTTGCATAGAGTCAGATATAATTGAAGTGACTTAACATACATGCACAACATACTGTCAACTTGCTTATCTGTTCATTGTGCAGGTACTCACACCCTGGTCCCCAGTATGTGCTCCAAAAAAACAAAGCATTGTCCTGTGGCCCTTGCCTCACCCGCATCCTGGGCCTGTGCTGTCTGGTGGTCCCAAAGAACCAGCCAACAGTTGTTCATGCCAGGAGCAGACAGGGCAGTCGTTAGCAGGGAGGGGGGTGATTATTGGTTATTAATTCTGATGCAGTCTCCCAGGTCCTACCCTCAGCATCAGAATCAGCCCTGGAAGAACAAAGGGCTTTCTGCATAGCTTGGCCTCTTCATTCAAGATTAGATTATGCAGAGGCCCCAGGGGACAGGAGTCGGGGAAGAAGCTTGGACTGACAGCCTGGGGCATCTGCCCTGGGAAAAGGGAGACTCTGGGCTGCGGACTCAGCCCTGTCTGGCTCTGTCCACACTCCAAGCTGGGTGCAACCATCCTGTGGCTGGCAGGTCACACTGAGCAGACCTTTTTTTACGCAACCATTCTTGTGGTGTGCTCTCCTGCCTGGTATCTGGGACATCTGCCGGAAATCAGGCACCGTCTGTGGGATTCCGCAGCCATCTCAGCTGGCCTCCTGCTGCCGTTGACTGAAGCCACAGCCCAGGCCTGCCCCCCAGCAAAGCAGTGAAAGAGGCAGCTTGGTGCGGGCCATCAATCAATCCTGGTGTTGTCATCCGAGGTGGATCTCACGCAAAAATAAAATCAAAACCCCTGATCCAAAATATCCTCCGAGGGAGGAGGCTGAGAGCTCTGCCTGTGGTGGGCAGGCTGGGACCGCAGCATCTGGGATTCCTAATTATAGGGGGGCTCAGGTCCCAGCGTGTCACATGGGAGCAGAGATGTGCCTGTCTGCCAGCCTTCCAACTGTCACCCTGGCCACCAGCTTCCTCACAGCATCAAGACAAAAACACAGGCTTCCCTGTGCCCCAACGAGCTTTCCCACATTGGTTGGAAGATTTTTCATTTTTCTCTTATGGGTCAATTTTAGATTTGGGGTCAGTTCCCAACCCACTCCCGTTCTTAGATGAGGCCTGCCTGATCTAAAAGAATAGTTCTCTTTTTAAGTTCTCACTGCAGGTAAAAGATATATTCACTCATATCTTTGCGGAGTGTGGGATTGGGGGGGAGGATATATTGACAATGTGTTGGAAAAGTAATTTCCCTCCAGACCTTTCTCTCAAGGAGCTTCCTATGTCTCTTCCTGTTGTGTCTTCTACACCAGACTATAGCCAGTGGGCAGTGGGGAGCTGCAGAAAGTGTCAGAGGGCTGGACCACTGGGGAATTCTAGAGGACACAGGCAGATTCAAAGATGCACTGGGCTCAACTGGAGTGCGACCCGAGGGAGGAAGGGGCCATTGGTGTGGCCTGGGGGTCCCTCAAGTAAAGAGAGAGAGATGCTGACAGTAGTGGAGGCAAGAGGCACCGCACCTGAGGCACCAGAATGAAATCCTGAGACCACAGCTCTGTGGATAAAGCAATGACCATGTGAGTCTCAGATGAAAGGAATATACAACATGGGAGCAAGAGTTCCCCCAACAGAAGAGTTCAAAAGGAAATGCAACTGGTAAAGAAGAAGGTAAACTTGTTTCAGGGACCACCAAGGTTTAGACAATGGTGGAGACATTGGTTTGGAGAGTAAGTTGACATTATAAGGGGAGACACGGTCTCCAAGGAAGTGATTGCTGAAAAAAATTTGATCAAGATGGGAAGTACACTCACATGCTCATTTGAGATAAAGAGAGAGAATTATTCACCAGAATAAATCCAGGAAGCAGCTGAAAGTAAGAAAGTACCATCAGGAAGTGATCTTGCTGCTGCTGCTGCTGCTAAATCGCTTCAGTCATGTCCAACTCTGTGTGACCCCATAGATGGCAGCCCATCTGGCTCTCCCGTCCCTGGAATTCTCCAGGCAAGAATACTGGAGTGTGTTGCCATTTCCTTCTCCAACACATGAAAGTGAAAGTGAAGTCGTGTCCGACTCCTAGCGGTCCCGTGGACTGCAGCCTACCAGGCTCCTCCATCCATGGGACCTTCCCGGCAAGAGTACTGGAGTGGGGACTCTGTTCATGGGATTTCATAGGTAAGAATACTGGAGTGGGTTGCCATTTTCTNGCTCGAACCCAGGTCTCCCGCATTGTAGGCAGACGCTTTACCGTCTGAGCCACAAGGTACAGCCAATTAACAATGCTGTGACAGTTTCAGGTGGATGACAAATGTACTCAGCCATACATATACATTATCCATTATCCTCTGCCATCCAGGCTGGCACATAACATTGAGCAGAGTTCCCTTCCCCTCAATGTGTCTGTGACCCTAAAACTGCTCTGTAAGATTGTCTTTGAAGTCCAGTGGTGGATTCAGGAACAAGTGGTTGATTTTGGAGCATGTGGCTCTTGCAGTGAAAAATTAAGTCACAGAAAGAACTGGCATTTGTTCCTCCGTCTCATCCTTTCTCTCTCTTTGGCAGACATAGAAGAGGAAGAAGATAAAGAGCCTGGACCCTGGAAAGGCCCTGGGCCTGTGGCCAATCTGGGTCGCTCCTGGGCCTGCCTCAGAGCCCAAAGTGGCTGACAATCCAGGGGCTCAGCAATACCCACCCAGCACCTTCTGTCACATAAGAGGAAGAGCTGGCCATGGAGACAGGCTGAAAAAGCAATTTCACAACAACTGTCCCCAAAGTTTGGAAATATATGTGCTCTGATTTCGTCCAGAAAAAGCAGTTTGAAAACGCAGCTAAGTTTTGTAAATGATTACTAACTATTGGTTTTCAAAGTAATTCATGTGTGGCTTTCCCCAACATCCAGATGTATGTGGGCAGACTTGGAATGTGAAGCATTCAGCAAACACAAACTTCAGATATCTTGAAGTTTGATGCTCTGAAGTAAGGAGAACAGAGTGGAAATAGAACACCTGGACGTCATAGATGCCACTGAAGAAATGATGGGCTTGATGGTGGTTTGGAAGCATGACTGCACTGCAGAGCCCCTGGGAACTGGGAAATTCCTGCTGCCAGGCCCCATGCAGACCTGTTTGGTCCAACATTTTGGTACGGACAGCACCGGGCATCTGTTTGGCTTTAATTCCTCAGGGGATCGTATTGTCCAGGCAGGGCTGGGACCACTGCCCACAAGTTGATGAGGGAGCACCTTGTTTTGTCCTGGAGAAGCAAGCATGGCCAGAGTCCTGGCTGAGCTCTTTATTCAGGGGGAAAGACCCTTCTACCAGAAATTAGAAATCAGGTTATTTTGCAGCCTAAAAAAAAGCATAAGTGGCATCACTAAGAATGCTTGTTTTCCCCCCATGGCAACTGTGAAAGTGCCTCACCAGAAAGAGTGAGACACCAATGCCCAGAAGGCTTTTACCTCGCGTGTTTTCCTGATCAATCAGAACATGGTGCCCCTGGGTTTTGTCACAGAGGAAGAGAACTTGGAGTCAGGGAGCCGGGCAGTGCAGTGTTTCTGCATTTTCAAGGGGCACATCTGGCCACCAAGCACCTCCCTTTGCAGCTCACACCATCAACCCCTGCATGGGATCTGGGGCAACGGGAACCCAAAAGGCCCCAAAGCAAGGAACTTGTGGGGGCAAGAGATGAGAGCAGAAGAAAAACACGCCATGTGACAGGAACAGAAATGATTCGAAACCTGACTTCCTAACCACGTGGCACAGTTTTCAGCAAATGTGGTGGTTTAGTCACTAAGTTGTGTCCGATTCTTGTGGCTCCATGGACTCGACTACGGCCTGCCAGGCTCCTCTGTCTGATATTCTCCAGGCCAGAATACCAAAGTAGGTTGCCATTTCCTTCTCCAGGGGATTTTGCCAACCCAGAAATTTAACCCAGGTCTCCTGCGTTGCAGGCAGATTCTTTACCAACTGAGCTATAAGGGAAGCCCTTTCAGCAAATAGATAACACATTATCCCAACATAGCTCTTTCTCTAGGGGACATCATCAGATGAGTTTCACGAGCTATGTTAAGAATCAAGAATTGTCTCTTTTTACAGGAAAAGTAAAAGCAAGGACATGCTAAAGTGTGAGATATGCCCAATGCATCTTCTCCTCTGGTCCCCACCCATAGAGAATTCTAAGGCCAGCCCCAAGGCGGAAGAGGTGAATTGAGCCAGCACTGAGTGGTGAGTCAAGCTAGAAATCTACTTTCTACCCTAACCGTGGGGACTTGATCCCTAAGGATGGAAGCGTCCGGTCTTTCAGAAGCAGCAGCCCAGCCTCTGACACGTAACAAGCTGTGAGCACCACATTGATCCTGGAGACTGTGGACACCAGCGGATGCCCTCGCCAGGCTGTGCGTGTTCCAAGGGCCTAGCCTGCACTCTACTTTACTGCATTCTTGGAAGGTCTTCCAAGCCCCTCTTCCCAGTGCTGCTCAGATCAAGCGGCAACTCTCCATTCTTCTGCAAATGTATGCCTGAGACAGGTATCTTGATACAAACAAAGCTGCAGGGCTAAGTGATATGGGGTGAAGCACATAGGATGACCTCCAGCAATTCACGCAGGCTTTTTTCTCTGGGGAATTTTGTTTTATTAGTTACTGAAGAAAGGAGTAAACAAATTGCACTTTATCTGGGGCTGTTGAATGAAAATGAAAGGTATCAATATACTTTAGTTTCCTACATCTGTTTCACAAGTCCTATTAATAATTAAAATTGTTATTCTCTCCATGTCACATTCTATATTGTTTTTTTGTGACAGTATCACCCATCACTTATTCAACATGTATCTTTACAATTGTTATCAACACAGGAATTGTCAGTAGGGGAACTGTGCAATGCTGAGTGTTCTTTTAGCCTTGTTTGGGGAAATATACTTTCCCGAAGAAGCTATGTGTCTGGAATTTGCCACAAATCATGGACAGATTGCCTTACACTCCACCTCGGAATGCCCTTCTCTCTTCTAAGATCTGACCTTCTGTGACCTACCTGATCCCAGGTCTGATCCTCTAAGAACATTAGAGCCCACGTTAAAGAAGCAGAACCCCCAAGGAGATGTTTGACTCTCTTTGCCCACCTCCTTAGAAGGATCATTTTATACCTTAAGATGGAAATTGAAAAATCAGTTAGAAACTCAGCCCTAGCTTGGAAATGGCAGCCAATGTTCTCATGTCATCTTTAGTGATCAGATTGAACTTGATCCCTGTAGCTAGAGGAGTTTCCTCTGTGGGTAATTTTAAAAATGGAAAAGCAATGACAAAAAACTCACTAAAAATGTGGAATTTTCTTCTTATTTTGCCCCTTAATGTTATAATTACTTTATCCAAGTGTCCAAATAAAATGTCCAGAGATGATAATTCTGATTCCAACATGCTTACCCTGGAGCCACAGATCCCGCAAGAGTCTATGGGTGGTACAGGGGAATAAGATGGGGAAATGAATCTTTATTTTCATTCACCTCTAACTGAAACATCGTGCTGACCTTGGTTGTGAATGTGACCGTGGGCAACAAACCACAGCTGGATAAGCAGTTCTCAAGGTCCTGTCATCTGAGAAATCTCAAATGTTTGCAGGACACATGGCATTGTTGCCAACAGATACAGAGAGGACCGTGTACATGTGTTAACAATATCATTCTGAAAAGAAGCCCACAGACTTCACACTGTCAAAGGAGCCAGCTGGTCAAAAAGTAAAAATGTATCCAGCAATGGTTAATGAGACAGGAGCAAGGTTCATCTGGGCAATAATATGCCCGTGTGTGTGTATATGTGTGGGATGAGTTACTTCAGTCAGTCTGACTCTTTGAGACCCCATGGACTGTGATCCTCCAGGCTCCTCTGTCCATGGGATTCTCCAGCCAAGAATACTGGAGTGGGTTGCCATTCCCTCCTCCAGGAGATCTTCTTGACCCAAGAGTCAAACCCATGTCTCTTGTCCATTAAGTCTCCTGCATAGGCAGGTGTGTTCTTTACCATTAGGGCCACCTAGGAAGCCCAATATGTCCATATCCCTTGAAACTCAAGAACACACTAGTTAAGATGGAATTCACATGGTGTACTTACAACATATCTTCAGACTTCATTCCCTCATCGCAACCCTCCTAGGGAGGCAAAGGAAATACAGGTCAGGTTTTGTCACCCTCAGGGCGCTGGGCACAGAGAGGCCTGCTGACGTTCACGGCCACACAGATGGGAAGCTGCCACCTGAAAGCTTGTCTCCTCGGCCGTGTTCTCGCTCCAGGCAGTCAGCCACTCGCAGGTGTGGAAGTGAGAGGAGCCGGTCCTTTTGCCTCTTTGACTGCTGTCTAACTCTTTAGGGGACCCCAGTCCTCCTAAGGGCTTCCGAAGTGGCGCTGGTGGTAAAGAATCTGCCTGCAACGCAGGAGATGTGGCAAGATCTGTGATTTCAGTCCCTGAGTAGGGGAGATCTCCCATAGGAGGAAATGGCAACGCACTGTAGTCTTCTTGCCTGGACTACAGTCCATGGGGTTGCAAAGAGTCGGACGTAGTGACCGAGCACACACACAGCCCTCTTTCAGTGTGGCTCTCCGAGCCTTGGATTGGCAGTTCCGTCATGTACTCTGTCCTCCAAAATACTCCCTTTCAGTCTGTCTTGCACCTTTCTGGGGAGCATGGGGCTTCTCTGGGGAGCACCAGAGCCCATTTCACAGGTGCAGCAGCTTAGTGTGTCCCACTGGAAAGATGAGCGTGCTGGTGAGGTCCTGACCAAAGGGAGAAAAAAAAAAATCTCATCACCTGCTCCAAAACAGGAGAGAGAGGAGCTGAGGTAGTAGCAGTAGGGAGGAGAGAGGGTAAGTCAGGAAAGGGAGGATGCAGGCAAGACAGTGAGAAGCAGAGCCAGAAGAACTGTGGAGGGCATGAGACGATGATCAGGAATGACCTGAGGGGGGGGCGCGGAGAGGGTGTGGTGAGGCTCAGACAGAGCTTGTCCTGCCCTCTTTGCTATTTATCTGGGATAATTTGTGTGCTTTACAATAATAAATCTGCATAATCTGAAGTCCTCTGGTTTTCTCCGTTTTCACAGCAATTATCTTCCTGTGTTTCTAGGGACCAGGGAGACCTGGTTCAAATTCCTTCCTGGAGTCTCCAAACAGTGATAACCCTCAGCCTCATTTTCCCTATCTGCAAGGCCCCAGCCCCTTCTACAATGAGGACTGTGTCGGAGGGTGGAGTAGGGAAGGGATGTGAACCCCAGAGGATGAGCTGGCTGCCCCAGCCCTCCACCTGCAAATGCACCTCACCAGCCTTCTCCCAGCAGCATCTCAAGCTCCATGCAGCCACCCCCTGCCCACCCCACTTCCTCCTGCTGTCACTCTCCTGGGGGTTTTCTCCAGTACATTTGGCCCCATCCAACATACTATATGGGGTTTCCCTTGTGGCTCAGATGGTAAAAATCTGCCTGCAATATGGGAGACCAGGGTTCGATCTCTAGGTTGGGAAGATCTCCTAGAGAAGGAAGTGGCAACCCACTCCAGTATTCTTGCCTGGAGATTCCCATGGGCTGAGGAACCTGGCGGGCTATAGTCCACAGGATCGCAAAGGGTCAGAGACGACTGAGTGACTACCACTAACATACTATGTTGGCTTTCCTGGTGGCCCAGAAGTAGAGAATCTGCCTGCAGTGCAGGGTTAGGGTTAGGAGACACACTGAATCCATGTCAGGAGACATGGGTTCAACCGCTGGGTCAGGAAGATTCCCTGGAGAAGGGCATGGCAGTCCCCTCCAAGTATTCCTGCCTGGAGAATCCCATGGACAGAAGAGCCTGCTGGGCTATAGTCCATGGGGTTGCATAGAGTCAGATATAATTGAAGTGACTTAACATACATGCACAACATACTGTCAACTTGCTTATCTGTTCATTGTGCAGGTACTCACACCCTGGTCCCCAGTATGTGCTCCAAAAAAACAAAGCATTGTCCTGTGGCCCTTGCCTCACCCGCATCCTGGGCCTGTGCTGTCTGGTGGTCCCAAAGAACCAGCCAACAGTTGTTCATGCCAGGAGCAGACAGGGCAGTCGTTAGCAGGGAGGGGGGTGATTATTGGTTATTAATTCTGATGCAGTCTCCCAGGTCCTACCCTCAGCATCAGAATCAGCCCTGGAAGAACAAAGGGCTTTCTGCATAGCTTGGCCTCTTCATTCAAGATTAGATTATGCAGAGGCCCCAGGGGACAGGAGTCGGGGAAGAAGCTTGGACTGACAGCCTGGGGCATCTGCCCTGGGAAAAGGGAGACTCTGGGCTGCGGACTCAGCCCTGTCTGGCTCTGTCCACACTCCAAGCTGGGTGCAACCATCCTGTGGCTGGCAGGTCACACTGAGCAGACCTTTTTTTACGCAACCATTCTTGTGGTGTGCTCTCCTGCCTGGTATCTGGGACATCTGCCGGAAATCAGGCACCGTCTGTGGGATTCCGCAGCCATCTCAGCTGGCCTCCTGCTGCCGTTGACTGAAGCCACAGCCCAGGCCTGCCCCCCAGCAAAGCAGTGAAAGAGGCAGCTTGGTGCGGGCCATCAATCAATCCTGGTGTTGTCATCCGAGGTGGATCTCACGCAAAAATAAAATCAAAACCCCTGATCCAAAATATCCTCTGAGGGAGGAGGCTGAGAGCTCTGCCTGTGGTGGGCAGGCTGGGACCGCAGCATCTGGGATTCCTAATTATAGGGGGGCTCGGGTCCCAGCGTGTCACATGGGAGCAGAGATGTGCCTGTCTGCCAGCCTTCCAACTGTCACCCTGGCCACCAGCTTCCTCACAGCATCAAGACAAAAACACAGGCTTCCCTGTGCCCCAACGAGCTTTCCCACATTGGTTGGAAGATTTTTCATTTTTCTCTTATGGGTCAATTTTAGATTTGGGGTCAGTTCCCAACCCACTCCCGTTCTTAGATGAGGCCTGCCTGATCTAAAAGAATAGTTCTCTTTTTAAGTTCTCACTGCAGGTAAAAGATATATTCACTCATATCTTTGCGGAGTGTGGGATTGGGGGGGAGGATATATTGACAATGTGTTGGAAAAGTAATTTCCCTCCAGACCTTTCTCTCAAGGAGCTTCCTATGTCTCTTCCTGTTGTGTCTTCTACACCAGACTATAGCCAGTGGGCAGTGGGGAGCTGCAGAAAGTGTCAGAGGGCTGGACCACTGGGGAATTCTAGAGGACACAGGCAGATTCAAAGATGCACTGGGCTCAACTGGAGTGCGACCCGAGGGAGGAAGGGGCCATTGGTGTGGCCTGGGGGTCCCTCAAGTAAAGAGAGAGAGATGCTGACAGTAGTGGAGGCAAGAGGCACCGCACCTGAGGCACCAGAATGAAATCCTGAGACCACAGCTCTGTGGATAAAGCAATGACCATGTGAGTCTCAGATGAAAGGAATATACAACATGGGAGCAAGAGTTCCCCCAACAGAAGAGTTCAAAAGGAAATGCAACTGGTAAAGAAGAAGGTAAACTTGTTTCAGGGACCACCAAGGTTTAGACAATGGTGGAGACATTGGTTTGGAGAGTAAGTTGACATTATAAGGGGAGACACGGTCTCCAAGGAAGTGATTGCTGAAAAAAATTTGATCAAGATGGGAAGTACACTCACATGCTCATTTGAGATAAAGAGAGAGAATTATTCACCAGAATAAATCCAGGAAGCAGCTGAAAGTAAGAAAGTACCATCAGGAAGTGATCTTGCTGCTGCTGCTGCTGCTAAATCGCTTCAGTCATGTCCAACTCTGTGTGACCCCATAGATGGCAGCCCATCTGGCTCTCCCGTCCCTGGAATTCTCCAGGCAAGAATACTGGAGTGTGTTGCCATTTCCTTCTCCAACACATGAAAGTGAAAGTGAAGTCGTGTCCGACTCCTAGCGGTCCCGTGGACTGCAGCCTACCAGGCTCCTCCATCCATGGGACCTTCCCGGCAAGAGTACTGGAGTGGGTACTCTGTTCATGGGATTTCATAGGTAAGAATACTGGAGTGGGTTGCCATTTTCTCCTCTGGGGGATCTTCCTAACACAGGGATTGAACCTGTGTTTCCTGCATTGGCAGGTAGATTCTTTACCATTGAGCCACCTGGGAGGAGAGCAAGACTCAAGTCCAGAGGTTGAAAACTGATGCTCAGTACCACATGCCCAAGAGAAGTGAATATCATGAAGGTGTGCCAACATAACAAACCAATAAGAAAACATCCAAGAATTGAATTAATAGAGAAAGAGTAGAATACATTAAAATTAACCTCACCAGATCATAATTACTGCCAAAGAGAAAGAGGCCCACATGGATGGAGAAACAAGAGCAGAGATAATAACAACCAAAGGTTTGAAGGGGCTTCCCTGGTGACTCAGATGGTAAAGAATCAGCCTGCAATGCCGGAGATCTGGATTTGATCCCTGGGTTGGGAAGATCCCCTGGAGGAGGGCATGGCAAACCCCTCCAGTATTCTTGCCTGGAGAATCCTCATGAACAGAAAAGCCTGATGGACTAAAGTCCATGGGGTTGCAAAGAGTTGGACACGACTGAGCGATTAAGCACAGCGCACATAGGTGTGAAGGAGAGAGGGGTCTGGGTGATACACCAGCCTCAGAGCTGGAGGAAAGTCCAGTGGTGGGTGGACTGGGAGCTGCAGCCTGAGTAGCCAGTTTAAGCACTGACACCTCCCCAGGCTGGGCTGAGCAGTGAGTGAAGGGAGGATTCACACTGTAGGCCCCAGAAGCTACAGGGTCAGAGACCAGAAGGTGAAGATGGGCCCCACCCCAGAAGGTAAGCCATCAGTTTGCCTTCCCCAGCCCAATGTCATTCCCACAGTCACCTGGGCCAGTTCATGGCACTGGAATTCTCCTTGGGAGGAGACGATGTTTTGAGTGCTCAGTCACTCAATTGTGTCAGACTCTTTGTGTCCCCATGGACTGTAGCCCACCAGGTTCCTCTGTTCATGGGATTTCATAGGTAGGAATACTGAAGTGGGTTGCCATTTTCTCCTCCGGGGGATCTTCCTAACACAGGGATTGAACCTGTGTTTCCTGCATTGGCAGGTAGATTCTTTACCATTGAGCCACCTGGGAGGAGAGCAAGACTCATCAAGTCCAGAGGTTGAAAACTGATGCTCAGTACCACATGCCCAAGAGAAGTGAATATCATGAAGGTGTGCCAACATAACAAACCAATAAGAAAACATTGAAGAATGGAATTAATAGAGAAAGAATAGAATACATTAAAATTAACCTCATCAGTATCTTCAGAGAAGGTATAAGAAGATATTCCACACATAAAATAGGGAGGGGGGTTCACATCACCTTGGGTGAACCATCTCTGCACCTCCTGGGGGCACCCTCTCCCTAGGGGCACAGACCTCCATGTCTTCTCTCTGCCCTTCCTTGTCAAGTTTACCCTCTTCAGTGGAGCATCTCAATAAACCTACAAGACAGCACACCCAGCACTGTAAAAGGAAAGCTCACCCTTTGCTTACTCAGCTCCCAGAATTGCCCCATCCCCATGTTTCTCCTTGCTGCTGCTGCTGCTAAGTCACTTCAGTCGTGTCCGACTCTGTGTGACCCCATAGACGGCAACCCACCAGGCTCCCCCATCCCTGGGATTCTCCAGGCAAGAATACTGGAGTGGGTTGCCATTTCCTTCTCCAATGCATGAAAGAGAAAAGTGAAAGTGAAGTCGCTCAGTCTGTCCGACTGTTAGCGACCCCATGGACTGGAGCCCACCAGGNGTATATGCCTAGGAGCTGTCTCTTATACCCATCCCTGGGATTCTCCAGGCAAGAATACTGGAGTGGGTTGCCATTTCCTTCTCCAATGCATGAAAGAGAAAAGTGAAAGTGAAGTCGCTCAGTCTGTCCGACTGTTAGCGACCCCATGGACTGCAGCCCACCAGGCTACTCCGTCCATTGGATTTTCCAGGCAAGAGTACTGGGGTGGGGTGCCATTGCCTTCCCCGTGTTTCCCCTTAAGGAAAGAAATCTAAAGATGAGTCCCAGGGTTCCAGATACCGATTTCTTTTTCCTTTGACACCTCCCCTCCAGACTTTCACCCCATTCCATTCCCACAGGATAGCATTGATCTCACAGAGAGACCCAGTGTTGGGAGTGAATCACTCCTTTCCTCTGACCACTCTCCAGACTTGGCTTCCCAACCCCACACTCACCAGGCTCTCCTCCCCTCACTGACTACTCCTGGGCTCTGGGGTCAGACCCTGTCTTTATCTCAACTCCAAAGTGCTGACCTGCATGGCTCACGTGGCTCCTCTGCAAGTCATCTACACATTGATTGCCTCCAAATCTGCGCCTCCCACTATGAAAGAAAAATTCCAGATGGAGTTGATATTGCTAAGAGAGCTCCCTAAAAAGAACTGAAAGGCTATTGAGAAAGCGTGACTTACACACATTGCAACCTGGATGGACTCTGACCTTTTGACTGCTTATTGTCCTAATGAAGACATCCAAACACTTGCCAGAAACTCAAGACACTTATCCAACCCTTAATCTAAAACAAATCATGACACCTTTCCCTTAAGAATAAATATTTCTTTTTTTTGTATTAGAGTATAGCCTCGTGGCTTTTGCCTTTATCAGACCCTGACTCTCTCTCTTCTCGGGAATATTCTTTCAGTTTTACCCAAATCTGTGTTTCCTGCTTTGTAATTCTTAGGACGCTTTATAAAGGTCCTCTTTGTTCTTTGCAGCCTCAGTGCTGCTTATGGTTCAACACAGCGCAGTCTCCTGAAGTGCCAAATGTTTCTAGCTCAATGTCGAACAGGCGTCACAAACATGCTCAGCTATGAACCCCATCCGACTCCCTCCACCTACTCTCCCCTTTTCTCCCCACACTGAATGGCACCCAGTTGCTCAAGCTAAAATCTCAGAGTCACCCTTGACCTCTCCCTCTCCTTTACATTTCAACATCACCCATTTCCTGCCTGCACTCTCTAGGTAGACTATAAATCTGGATGCTTTCATAAATCCGTCCCTCAAGAAGCCCCAAAGAAGGTTCTTAACAGATGAACTGGACTGAGTCACTCCCGGGCACACACCTCCAGGGATTCCCCACACCTCAAAATTCTCACAATGGCTTCCAGATCCAACGTGGTTCCAACACTTCTGCCAACACTCCACCATTTGTCCTGCCCTTTCCCTGTGGGTCTCCTTGCTGTTGCTGGCACTCATGTCTGTCAGTGACCTAAGAAAAAGAATGAGAAATCAGTATTGGAAATGAATGGAAAAATACAGAGGAAGTTAAAAATGTCAGGCAATTTTGTGCCTGACAAAATGATCACATATATAGAAAATCTAAGATAATCCTTAACAAATCATTAAACCTTAGAATTAAATGAGTTCAGAGATGAAATATCCACAAATAAAAATCAAGCTTTTCTGTACACAGTAATACCCAATAGAAAATGTAATTGGAAAAAATTCACAGTAGGAATGGCACCCCACCCCGGTGCTCTTGCCTGGAAAATACAATGGACGGAGTAGCCTGGTGGGCTGCAGTCCATGGGGTCGCTGACAGTCGGACAGACTGAGCGACTTCACTTTCACTTTTCTCTTTCATGCATTGGAGAGGGAAATGGCAACCCACTCCAGTATTCTTGCCTGGAGAATCCCAGGGATGGGGGAGCCTGGTGGGCTGCCATCTATGGGGTCGCACAGAGTCGGACACGACTGAAGTGACTTAGCAGCAGCAGATTCATCTTAATAATTTACCATATTTGCTAATCACAAAATGTCCACCTATCCATTCCTCTATTCACCCATCAGTCCATCTTTGGTAATGCATATCAAAGTAGAAAAACATCATTACATTTCACTCTAAACATGTCATGTACATATCATTAGCTAGAGTCAATATTTTTTAGTTTTTTAAAACTTACATACAATTATACACATATATATTAAGTGAACATTTCCTAAGGTTTGGGATGGATACACTCATATAACACAAACTGGTATCAATTGTGAAATATTAACATCACTCTAGGAGTTTCTCTCATACACCGCCAATGGATCTCTACTCCCACTGTGAGGCAAACACCTTCTAATTTGTTCCACCATGGATCTGTTTTGCCTCTTCTAGAAGTTTGTATAAATAAGATCTCACAGTATGTGCTCTTCTGTGTCTAACTTTCTTCATTGAGTGTAATTGTTTTGAGATTCAGTCAAGGGGTTGTATGTATCGATAATTCAATCATTTAAAATTTTTGCTTAATAACCCACCATGTGAATGAACCACAGAGTGATTATTCACTCAATGGTTGATGAATGCTGGGCTGCTCACAACCAGTTTTTAGATGGAATTTGATAGGTTAATTCTAAAATAGTAATGGGAGGAAAAAGTATAACAATGGCCAAGCAGAAATCTCTGAGAAATGGAACTTGAAAGCACTACTAGATATGAAAGTACTTCATATGGCTATAATAGATAAAAGGGTGGATTTTGACACAGAAAAGGCAAATAAATCAACAGGGTAGAATTTAAAAGTCCAGAAGCAGATGGATGTATATAAGAGAAATGTGTTTAAATAAAAAGCAGGCATTTTATTAGCCCTCAAAAGGCATAGGTACACATATCTTAAAAAGGAAAAAGAAAAAAATATATATCATGGAAGAGAATCTCCTAAGAAAAGTGTAAAAGTAAGAAATCATACATGGAAAAACAAACTAATTTAGCCACAGAAAATGTAAAACTATTTGCACAATAAAAAGCATAAAACTTAAGAATATAAGAGATAATTGGAAAAAAGCATAATGTCCTTAGGTTTTTTTTAAGCTCTTAAAAATCATCAGTAATGCCTAAAAAAATCAGTCAATGAAAAAAGCAATGTCACAGAAAGAAAAGATACAAATACTAAAGAAATAAAGCGCTATCTTAAATGTTCAATCTCACTCATAAATAAAACACAGCAAATAAAAGGCCAACAATTGACAAATTCTTAAAAATTGAAAACAAGCCCTCTTGACAAGTGTTTGAGACATCCTCATACATTCTGTCTGTTGGGGAGTAAATCGACAAATCCAGCATTATAAATGGGCATCTCCATCGATCTGCAAACCCATTTCTGATATCTAGTCTTATAATATATTTATCAAAATACTGGAACACATACTGTAGATTACAAAACTGAAAAAATTAAAATGCTCATCAAGGAAAAAAAAAGGCTAAATAAAAGATGGTTGATCCATAGTTTATAAAGTAGTATTCAGCTCCTTGAAACAATAAGGAAGAAGTTGCAAAGTAACATAGAAAACAATCTTCAGGTTATGTTTATAAAGAGAGTCATAAACATTGTGTATTGTATGATTCATAACTGGCAAAAAAAGAGAAATGATCTGTGTATGTTTCCATCTACAGGTTTATCAGTGCAGAGAAAAAGATTTTGAATGCTGTGTAACAGGGCCATTTCTAAGAATTGGATTTTTATTTCCTTTTATGTTGCTTAGATCTTTACACTGACACTATATTACTGTATTATTGATGAAAATATGTGTATGTGTGTGTGTTTTAAAAAGGGGAAAACAAGTTGAAGAAGGCCCATTTTTCCTTTGACTCTTGAATCCTAATAATTACAACTTATTCATAACATTTACAAATTTATTCATTTTATTTACAGATAGATTCTTGGCTCCTTTGATTACCTGAACACTAAAAATGAAAGATGAGAAAGTAGTGGATTCGTCTTCTTCATCATCATTATCATCTTCATCATGATCATCATCATTCTGGCTCGCAGTCATGAAGCACTCCCCAGTCTCCATGGCAAGCAAAATACCTAAGTCATAGCTGATGTCCACCAGAACCCTGCCAAGGGGATACTGCTGCCTCCACTTGACAGAGAGAAATCTGGGGCTCAAGGGTGTCCCACCATGTCCAAGGTCTCATGATCACAGAGCAGGGACTGGGTCCAAAGCCTCCCAGACTTCCTCTGCATCCCCACAGCCTTTAGAACAATGGCTCAGGAAGGACCCTGCAGAGGCACTGACCTCCCAGTGAGACACACTAAAGACACTCTCACACACCTGGTTGGCACAGCCCCATGTCCAACTGGTGCTGAAATCACAGGGGTGTTCAGCTGGAAAGGATGCCCCTTGGTGTTCTAAAGTTAAGTTGACTCTGTTATGTCATCTAGATACCACCATCTTCACACACTTAGATGTATACATACAACTACATGTGTATTAATATATATATTTATTACTAGAATCTTGGCTACTTTGGGTACCAAAACAATCACATTAAATAATATTGACTCTGGATAAAATTTTGGAGAATAAGAAAACATTCTTACAATTTCTTATACTTCATACTCAACCCATAATGTTATTTTTTTTTCCAAAGAACACGTATTTATTAGCTCTCAGTTGAGAAGGTCAGAAGTCCAGGCAGACTCAGCTGGGGTTTTTTTCCATTTAGAATTTCATGAGACTGAGTTCAGAATATTCAAATGGGCCAGGTTCTTACCTGAAGGCTCTGGGAAGGAAACCACTTCCAAATTCATTTAGGTTGTTGGCAGATTTCAGAATAAGGACATTCTCTTACATGACCACAGTGTAATTATCAAAACCAGGAAACTCAGCGTTGATCAAAATATAATTACGTTGCTCACAGTAATATTTAAATTATTTCATTTTTACCAATAAATCTATTATAACTATCTTCTCCTTCACAATCCTACCTAGAATCAGCCGTTGCATGTAGTCGTTGTGGGTGCTCAGCCTTTACTACTACTGAAGGCAAAGCAGTGAGGGAGGAGAGAATTATTAAAATAGGAAGAAAGATGATGAGGAGTCCAGCCCAGAACACACTGTTAATTTCTTAAAATTCCTGATATGTTGCCTTAGCGAGGCCCTTGCACAGAAGGATGGGGGTGGGAAGGCTGGAAGAACAGCCGATTTAGTTCAACCAAGGGGTCATCACATCCTTGTGTTACCTGCCCACAAACTGGATGCCAAATAGCATCATGGACTTTAGCTGCCATTTCCCTTTAAAGCCCATGGTGTTACATGGCATCCAATATGTTGGATGTTATCTTTCTTATACACCCCATTTTCATGGGGAATTTACAATCCATTTTATTCATAGTTTTCCCCTGTCAGCAATGAATAATTCCATCTGGATTGACACAAATTCCTTACTTAGTTTAAATCTTATATCAATGTCTATTAGACTGGGTTCTCAGAAAACTTTTCGAGGTCCCAAACAATATGGGGTGAGTGCCAAAGCATTACCCAAGATGAAGAAATGGAGAGAGAATGATGGCACAACTCCTCTTAGGAAGGGTGAAGGTCCTTTGTTTGGAAGAAGCTCCTGTGGGGGCGTGTGAGTGTATAGAAGAATGAACAGTGAGATTGTGGAGCTTGAAGGTGGATGCAAATTTGGAGCCAAACAGAATCACAGGAAAACGAGCCAAGCCAAGGGTGCCAGCAAAGGGCCCTTTCTTCTGCCTTCCCCGCTCTAGAGCTGAAAGTGTTATTTGCTCAGTCGTGACCAACTCTTTGCAGCCCCATGGACTGTAGCCCACCAGGCTCTTCTGTCCCTGGAATTCTCTAGGCAAGAATATTGGAGTGGGTAACCATTCCCTTCTCCAGGGGATCTTCCAGTCCAGGGATTGAACATGGGTCTTCTGCATTGCAGGCAGATTCTTTACTGTTCAAGCCACCAGGGAAGCCCCTGCCTCTAAATACATGCTGGACAAATTGCCAAAGATCTTCCTCTTGTACTAAGATATATTTTGTCAAGCTTATAACCCAGATTTATTTGGCCGGAACATGTGCACACCACCCCCGGCTGCTGTAAGCTCCCTTCTTTAATGGATAAAACCACTGACTTTTCCTTCAGCTCAGCTTTCAATAAAGATGTACACAGATGCCCTGATCTGGTCTGGCCTTGTCCTGGGCAGTGATTCATGCACACAGATTGAGCAAATGACTTCCCTTCCCAGTTTTTCATGGTGGATTCACAAACACATGATTTCTGTCTGAATGTGTAGAAAACAATTATCTCATCCACTCATAGCCTGGCTGCCAGAACTTGCCCTTGCAAGTCCAAAGTCCAGCTGTGTTTCTTCTTCAATTACAGCATGATTTAGAGTAGATTTACTTTAAATTGCTTGAGGGTAGAAGACAATGATGACCAACAATGTAATTTTTGTTATATTTTGTTAACAGGGATTCATTTGTATAAAGCCATATAGGGACTATAGAAGTAGAGGCTAGGAAAGGGGTCCTGTTGGCACTGTAATATGGGTTTGACCCTTTCTTATGTCACATATCCCATTATCAATCTCATACATTTTCTGCATCTTTCATTTTCTTGTACTTGAAAAAATATTTTTTACACTCACTTTTTTTTGAGGATTTTCTATTTCTTGACATGCTTCTTGATAACAGAATCAAACTTCTCCCAACATATCCAATTATTTGCCTTATTACTGCATGAATGTATGGACTTCACCAAATTAAAGTCATTTCCAAACTTTAATTCTCTGGACAGAATTGTGTGTGCATACACAGACACACATATGCACATATTTCTCCAACAAATTCTTGCCTTCAACAAATTCTTGCCTTCATATAAACTACACCCCTGTGCTTTTTGGGGCAGGAGTGGGAATCTCCACTAGGCCTATCCAAGAACCCAGATATAATATGGAGATAATTTCTGAGGTCTCAGAGCAGAAGCTACAGCCTTATAAATGTAGATGCTCTTACAAGGAAAGTTGAATGAATTATTTCAAGCTGAGTGTGAGTGCAGAAATCCATGGTGTATAATAAACACTGGCTAGGTATCCTCCTCATGGCCCAGTCTCTGATAATGCTTTTCATCTATTGCTATGATCTTGCTGAACACTTCAGAATACCTTTAATTGGTTATTCACCTTACTGTGAATGATGACTGTCACAGGTTGGATTCCTCAGGAAGCAACTTCATGATCAAAATAAATGACTGTTGGTATTTTAAACCACAAAGATAGCAGTGTTTGTTATTCAGCTATAGCCAATGGAACAAGTCATTTTGTGAGATCTGGGACATCCCTACCAGCTTCGTCTTCCTGTTTCAGTAGGTTACTTCTACTCAGTCCTATCCTGTTCATTTCACATGCCATCACACTTTTGATGAGCACAGAATACAAGAAAAGATAATCTATTTCATGTACCACAGAAGCTCAAATATTCGGCTCCCAAAATCCCTGGTGTGAAAGTATAAGTATGCCATCAGATGAGTACCGATTTAGTGCATATTTTAAAATAAATTCAAGTTGGAATATAAAATGATATGATATATTTGTGTGTGTTATTCATTAATAATTAATATATAAGGTAACAACACTTAACATGGAAATTTCCTGTGAGGCTTCTTATAGCAAATACTAGTCCACATATCCTGATAGTAGATAGAAAATGCTTGGATTGAGTTAGAACTAAGTCCAATGCCACATCCCACAACTGCTGGTATCTGATGTGCATGCTGGCACAAAGAGACATAATCGTCTTTCTCAGAATGAATAAATGAATCTCTTTAGTTTATCAGGACATTTTATAAGTCATCAGTCTTTATACACAAAAGGATGAGGATACTGGATGATACATAACATGATATCCATTGTGAAAAAAGGTATAAGGATTTCATAGAATCTTCCCCATTTGCAAGTATACGGATTTGGTCTAAGTAATGTGAATAACCATGGTATGACAATAAATCCATAAATATTGTCGTTCAGTTGATAAATCATGTCCAACTCTTTCTGACCCCATGGGCTGGAGCACACTAGGCTTCCGTGTCTTTCACTATCTCCTGCAGTTTGCTCAAACTCATGTCCATTAAATCGGTATTGCCATCCAAATATCTCATCCTTTGTTGCCATCTTCTCCTGCCCTCAATCTTCCCCAGGGTCAGGGTCTTTTCCAGTGAGTTGATTCTTCGCATCAGGGGGCCAAAGTATCAGAGCTTCAGCTTCAACATCAGTCCTTCCGATGAATATTCAAGGTTGATTTCCTTTAGGACTAACTGGTTTGAACTCCTTGCAGTCCAAGAGTCTTCTCCACAACCACAGTTCAAAAGCATCCATTTTTTGGCACTCAGCCGTCTTTATGGTCCAACCCTCATATACCTTATCTCATATCTCCTATTTCACACAACTGCTGGAAAAACCATAGCTTTGACTCGATGGACCTTTGTCAGCAAAGTAGTGTCTCTGCTTTTTAATACACTGTCTAGGTTGTCTTAGCTTTTCTTCCGAGGAGCAAGCATCTTTTAATTTCATGGCTGCAGTCACCATTCACAGTGATTTTGGAGCCCAAGAAATCTGTCACTGTTTCTACTTTTTCCCCTTCTATTTGCCATGAAGTGANCTGCCATCCAAATATCTCATCCTTTGTTGCCATCTTCTCCTGCCCTCAATCTTCCCCAGGGTCAGGGTCTTTTCCAGTGAGTTGATTCTTCGCATCAGGGGGCCAAAGTATCAGAGCTTCAGCTTCAACATCAGTCCTTCCGATGAATATTCAAGGTTGATTTCCTTTAGGACTAACTGGTTTGAACTCCTTGCAGTCCAAGAGTCTTCTCCACAACCACAGTTCAAAAGCATCCATTTTTTGGCACTCAGCCGTCTTTATGGTCCAACCCTCATATACCTTATCTCATATCTCCTATTTCACACAACTGCTGGAAAAACCATAGCTTTGACTCGATGGACCTTTGTCAGCAAAGTAGTGTCTCTGCTTTTTAATACACTGTCTAGGTTGTCTTAGCTTTTCTTCCGAGGAGCAAGCATCTTTTAATTTCATGGCTGCAGTCACCATTCACAGTGATTTTGGAGCCCAAGAAATCTGTCACTGTTTCTACTTTTTCCCCTTCTATTTGCCATGAAGTGATGAGACCAGATGCCATGATTTTCTTTTTTTTTTTTTAATGTTAAATTTTAAGCCAGCTTTTTCACTCTCTTCTTTCACCTTCATCAAGAGGCTCTTAGTTACTCTTCACTTTCTGTCATTAATGTGGTGTCATCTGCCTATCTGAGGTTGTTGACACTTCTCCCAGCAATCTTGATTCTGGTTTGTGCTTCATCCAATCTGGCATTTCACGTAATGTACTCTGCAGAGAAGTTAAATAATCAGGGTGACAATATACAGCCTTGATGTACTCTTTTCCCAATTTTGAACAAGTCTGTTGTTCATTTCCAGTTCTAACTATTACTTCTTTGACCTGCATATAGGTTTCTCAGGAGGCAGGTAAGATGGTCTGGTAGTCCCATCTCTTTAAGAACTTTCCACAGTTTGTTATGATCCACACAGTCAAAGTCTTTCTTGTAGTCAATGAAGCAGAAGCAGATGTTGTCCTGGAATTCTCTTGCTTTTTCTATGATCCAACAGATGTTGGCAATTTGATCTCTGGTTTCTCTGCCTTTTCTAAATTCAGCTTGAACATCTGGAAGTTCATGGTTCACATACTGTTGAAGCCTAGTTTGAAGGCTTTTGAGCATTACCTTACTAGCATATGAAAATACTGCAGTTGTGCAGTAGTTTGAACATTCTTTGGCATTGGTTTTCTTTGGGACTGGAATGAAAACTGACCTTTTCCAGTCCTGTGGCCACTGCTGAGTTTTCCAAATTTGCTGGCATATTGACTATAGCACTTTAACAGCATCATTTAGCTCAGCTGGAATTTCATCACCTTCACTAGCTTGTTCATAGTAAAGCTTGCTAAGGCCCACTTGACATTACACTTCACGATGCCTGGCTCTAGGTGAGTGACCACACCACTGTGGTTATTCAGATCATTCAGTTCAGTTCAGTTCAGTCGCTCAGGCGTTTCCAACTCTTTGCGATCCCATGAATTGCAGCATGCCAGGCCTCCCTGTTGGGGAAGGCAATGGCACCCCACCCCAGTACTCTTGCCTGGAAAATCCAATGGATGGAGTAGACTGGTGGGCTGCAGTCCATGGGGTCGCTAACAGTCGGACAGACTGAGCGACTTCACTTTCACTTTTCTCTTTCATGCATTAGAGAAGGAAATGGCAACCCACTCCAGTATTCTTGCCTGGAGAATGCCAGGGATGGGGGAGCCTGATGGGCTGCCATCTATGGGGTCACACAGAGTTGGACATGACTGAAGTGACTTAGCAGCAGCAGCAGCAGGCCACCCTGTCCATCACAATCTCCCAGAGTTCACTCAGACTCACATTATTCGAGTCTGTGATGCCATCCAGCCATCTCATCC